>JAMPIV010011533.1:0-90587 GCA_024509875.1 Oreohelix idahoensis | reverse complement strand
TATGCAACTAACAATTAAATCTCTAATTATACATCTAATGGACAACACAGGCACCGTGAGCTCAACCTTATTTACTTCCACCCAAGGATACCTTTTAATTCTTATATTCCCTGAAGTGAATTACCCCCCAATATTTTTAATAGGGAAAGATTCAAAATCCCAAGAGCGAGACCCCAATATATGTGGTGAAGTGGGATGTTATAAATATTTATAGGGGACTTAGTGTACTGACTGAGATCAGCTGTGAAGGTATTTATATCTATTAAGAGTAGTGTATTATAGATAACCTTACTTGCTACCACATATCTATATATCTCAGTCAGAATTATTCTGGAATAGTGTGATGACTACGTTATGTGTCTAGGGTATGTGTATGATGAAGTGTAAGTCACAACAACAGACAGATAAACAATTTAATTTAATCCACTACACTTGACAACACTGTGACACTCACATACATATAACACTCTACAAGGATATCTTAAAAGAGTCACTGATAACTTTTCAAATAACAATATGTATTCATTACTGGCATGAATGAATATGTGTCCTGATTCAACTACAAGGGAACCAGGAATCACAATCAATTTAAATTACAAGTTATATGTACAGAATTTACCAATATGAATATAGTAGTGACATATATTATTACAAATATCCTATGTGTGTCAGTTGTGTAGTAGTAAAATGAGGTAATACTGGTTTTGTTTTGTTCAAGCTCTGTTGGTATTTGTCATCATGACTTCAATAGTTTGTCTTTAGGGACTAGTATTGGAGATGTTCTCAGTTCCTGATATTAAGACAATTAAATTCCCCTCTGAATGTTATTTTTATAAAGTCATTTCAAGATGAGGGGACATAATGTTGAGCTCAGCTGGCCAAATCAGCTTATCTTGCGTGATGGCGGCAGGAAAAGACTCCTCTGCTCGAATTCTCCTCTGGGCTCTGGAGACACCTCACTGATAGCTAAATGGACCAAGGAGTATGCTGTCCGACTCTGGATTCAGCAAAGCTCTGACCAGGTGCAGCTCAATACCATCAAGACCACGGTCCCTGAAAACAAGAAGGATGTACCTTCTACTTCATAACTAATTGATACTCTAGTTTTACACTGAGCACAATACAACACAAACATTGAGTTCAGAGCGTTAGGCCAACTGTCAGCTTCATCTGAAATACTTTATACCAGTATTACCTCCTTAATGGTTACTACGCCTCTGCACTTCCAGCATTACTTCTTTCTAGTCAATCATCTAGGTGTCAGTGTACTATTTGGCCATTCCATGCCGTTTTACTTCCCTCCGACACCCTCTGTTCAGGCTGGAGCATTATAGGCTTTATCTCCTGTTTGCCACTGAACTACACATATATATACAGGCATAAATTAACAATTTACATTCAATTTTCATTAAAAGATACTGAATGGTTCAAGCTTACCACAATTTCATGGAAATAAACACAGATACGTTGATTAGCAATGAATTCTGGCACATTTACTGGCACAAATTCCCATCTGCTTATGTTCCAGGCTTTTATTTTAGCAAAAATATGAGCTGGCTTCAACGCACTGATGCTTTATCAAGCTTATTTAAACAAGTGGTTTCGAACTAACGCTCCTAAGTGATTATATCAGCGAGTCTAGCCAATGAGGCCCCGTTTCGACAAGTGTTTGAAAAAATGTTACCTTCCCCCGTCTCCCCTAACAACGAAAGATAGTATTTATAGCCCGACCAATCGTGGTTAGTCTTTCATTTGTTGCGCTCCAATCAATTTGGAGTTTACATGGTAGGCTAATTCTGTAACGTGAGGTTTTTCAAACACGTTATAAAAAAAATTTTATGAGCAGAAATGATTTCATGCTGTCAGGCATCCCCAATATTTTATTTTGGCTATAACTTGTTAATTCCTAGACTATTTGCATAACGTTGTACATATTCTTTGTCAGCAAACCCTAAGGAACCCAAATATCCAAATTTAAAAGCGCTAAGTGGCTGCGTTCAAAATATGTATTTTCTACCTCCTGTTTCGAAGATGTGCTGTCTGGGTACTGTTATGTTTTCAACCGTAAACCCATCTATTGTTATCTTTCCTAATAAGCGTTTTTTGTGATTTTAAAACCTAACTCTGGGAAGGGTAATGTATTTTATCACTGTCCGTCTGAAAAAAAGTTAGTGCATGTAGTCTTACACGCGTGATGGCAGCATTTGTGTATCGCGCGACGCGTGTTGCATGCGTTCCTGATTTTCAGCCCTCCCTCTCTCTTTATCCTTTTGTCCATCTGTTCGTTCGTTTTGGTAACATAGTGTAGAAAAAGACATGAATGGAATTTAAAATTTAGGTCAACTTGCATATTTCAAGGTTTTTCTTAGAAAGGCAGCACATTTTATCGTGTGTTTGGGAAACGCGTGTATGTTGCAGAAGGCCTTTAATATCAACGTGAAACGTTACAATTTGCATACGCAGTAGAAAACAAGGGGATTTCGAGTACAGTCATTGTGACAGCACTGTTATTTACCATTGCTCTTTTCTTTATTAATTTTATTTGTTAGGCTTCATATTTACCTGATAATTTATATATGTGGATTAGAATATTCCACGACAGTTACCAATTGCCAAATAGGGCCTCTATAGCCTCCTATAGCTTACGGTCTCACCATGTCTAAATCCGGTTCTGACTACAAGAAGAATACAATTTTTGAACAAAATAATGAGAAACTGCGAGAAGATACGCTAGTTTGGAGAAAAAAAAATTAAGTGTGGCAACAAAAGTGACACATATATGAAGAGTTAAGAAAGAATGAAAACAGAAGAGTGTGGAAGAATAAAAACAGAAGAGTAAGAAAGAATAAAAACAGAAGAGTAAAAAAGAATGAAGCCAGAAGAGTAAGAAAGTATGAAAACGGAATAGTAAGAAAGAATTAAAACTGAAGAATATGAAAGTTTGAAAACAGAAGAGTAAGAAAGAATGAAACAAGTGTTGTCCAATATCACTTTAGTGTATGGTTCCCACGAAACAGTCAACAACTGGTCATCCTATACCTCTTATTACACGATCAAGTAGAAGAAATGACGTGCAGACAGGAGAACAACATGTATTATATTGAATCAATAGAGTGATTAGCATAAGGGAAATTATTTAAAGGGATACAATTCATTAGCCTACAATATGTGAAAAAATCAATAGTTTTAAAAATTTCTTTTACCTCACTTTTTTTTAAACACGTCGATTTCGTCTCACCGTAAAATTTGTGTCAATATCTTTGTTACAAAATCTTAAATTATTTATATATTTTTATCAAATATTTTAAATATTAAAAGTATATACAATTTGTAAACACTTTAATGTTTTTACAGTAGCTTCTACATGTGTTTCTGTGTAAGTTTTATTGAAGTGAAAAGTTTTAAAGGATTTCTTGCAACTTTATCTAGAGGGGAAACTGCATCTGCAGTACCCCGAAAATCAATGGACACGAAAGGTTACACACATGCTTTTTTTTCTTCTTCTTCATTTTCACCCGCTCTCTCTTCTTTCTCACCAGTAAACAGAGAAATAGTAAGAGATTACAAAGTTACTTCATAACAAATATGTATGAATATCTTAAACAGCGCATTAGGTGTGAAGATCATCTATACCCCACGCCACTAGAGAAGAGTCATCATCACAAACGACCTGACAACGACCCATTGCAGTACTCCGCCAGCTAAGTATTTTTTGTAACAAGCGCACGCAACGGATATTAATACCCGTCAGTCCCCAATTAAGTCTCAGTGAAAACAAATTTTTAGACCCCCTAAAGTCACTTTCATATATATATATATATATATATATATATATATATATATATATATATATATATATATATATATATATATATATATATATATATATATATATATATATATATATAAACTAATTTATTATTAAATTTGTTATATGTTGTTTTTACAAATTCGGTACCTATCACAGAAGAAAGAAAACAAACAACTGAAGCAAACATATTACTCAAAGCCACCACTGCAAAATACCGAAAAACATTAACTTCTGCTTCTTCTTCTTCCTCGTTCGTCCCGAAAAGGACGTTGGTTGCGTTGTGTCTGTTTACACCGGAGCTGCGATATCTGCGCCTTTCGGCCGACACATTCGTCTTCAGCATCTCATTTTTGGGACCGGGTTTGCCTTCCCTCTTCGATCCCTACTCTCGCAGCCAGACTGCAGTGATGCAGCCTTGTAGTGGGTTTGATGGTATTGTATGATGGTGATATTACTAAATGTAATGTATGAGGCCAGCTGTGAAGGCTCCTGAGATAAAATGTAGTTGTGAATTGTCAGAAGGCCTTTCTTGCTACCACTACGACCTCACACTCAATTTTTTTTTTTTTTCTTAATGAATGTGGCTATGTAAAATGTCTAGGGTAATGATATGTAATGTGGTGTGATAGTTATAGATACACCCACAGATATTTAAGCAGACTAATAATATTTAACAAATATTATAATACACTGAACTAACTCAAGAGTGTAAAATTTTTGATAGAATTATATTACATTTATTTGTTCTGGATCAGGTTTTATGTTGACCAGAACTTTTTTTTAAAAAAAGATTTAAAATTTATGAAAGAAATGCATGGAATGTTACATAATAAATGCAAGAGTGTACATATATAAGTACTAGACTAGTTAGTTTTATTAAAATGTTCTAGTAGTCATCTACTTGGGAGGATAGTTAATGCTTGTGCTGTTGGGGTGGCCTCATCACACCTGTCTATATTGACTACACAGTGTCCAGTAAATTGCAGGAATTTTATGGGGTATTAGTAACTAAAAGGCGTTGGTGAACTTCCAGCAGACCAGAGGCTCACTCATCTTGCATATGTAGCTCTGGTGCTGAAATCTGGTGGTCCCACCTCTCCGTGCTGGCGGGCAATAATAGTGGTCTCTGTCACAACGTACTGCACAGATACACTCGAGTAAAATCACCAACTGAATGGACACCGCCTTGTTCACAACTGAAACTCACAGCTCTGCAATCAAAGTATTGGCTATGTGTCAAAATTCTATTCTCTACCCACGTCTGGACACAACACGGACACAACAACCACATCATACAGACAGGTCAGATCTCTCTGACCAAACAGCACATTTACCATGGTGGTTTTACATCAGATAGGTCCTCCCAGACTATAGATTCTGAAAAATATTTATTAGTTTCCTTCCCTAAAAGTGGATAGGTAATATGTTTCATTATTCTCAACACTTGATCTGTCTTTCCTAACCCTTGCTGGAGTTTATGTATATTGTTGGTCCCTAGACCCTGACTTGGGCGGGGGGTCTAGAGCAAATCCCTACTTGTTTGTAAGGCTAGATTTCGATATGGCAGTATCAAATCACTTGAACATTAAACAATATTCAAAATATACAAAGAAATAATTTCAATCTTACCAGATTATGAATAAAGAACACAGAAATGCTAGCAAAACTCAGCTGAGCGTATGGCTATAGTATGGCGTCCCTGAACTTATTTCACTTTCTTTCATTTGGAAATCACCACACTTTAAAATACTGTGTCTATCATCGAACAACTATTGAGGAATGGCCCCACTTGCGCGTCTGAGCGCCGATAAAATGATTGTCTGTGGCCAATCACTGCCTAGGTTTATTTCAAATTCAAATTTCCTACCCTAAAGTCATTTCAGTCATGCTTCAGTCAAGTATGGATGTTTATCTGTTAGTCTGTCCGTCTCTACTTGTTTTTTTTTTTCAAAACGTACTTGATTTTTGAACCAACCTTTCTCTCCCCTCCAAAATTTTGTCGTTAAAAGTTATATTTAGACACAGCTCCCACCAATGTCCCTTCGCTTCCCTACTAAGTAGATTTGAACACCTGCGTCTCGAGGTCGTGTTTTTTTGTGCAAATAGCGACACTTTTTATTCCATACAGTCTGTCGCTGATGTGAACAACACTGTCTTTTGTCATTATCTTCAATATTATCTATCCGTCTGTAAAATTAAGAACATATTAGTTCACTGCTCAGAATGGGCCATCCGGCCAGCTAATTTTTATATTCCTAACATTAATATTACGAAAAAGTTACTTTTTAATTTTTGTAATATTCCAAACATCTGCGTTCTGCCGCTGAATTCAAATCAAAGGCTTGGTATCGCAAAAGCGACCAATAAATGACTGTGGCGTAACATATCCAAGGTCCCTTCTGTCGAGTTCCTTGCTTTATGTCAACTTGGGAAACGTGACTTTTCTCCGTTTCCCCCCCCCCAATTGCGTCTCCTTAGCCTTTCTAGTCTCACGCAATCTTTCCAGTCATATTTTTTCCTTTTATCCGCCGTTCCCCTCCTGTCTAGCAAGTCAATTTTTATGGAGGGTGATGACCCGCGGTCTGGGCGATCATGTACTATCAGCAGCCTACGCATTATGTTTTTATCCTTACATGTTATCTTTGGAGGTATTTTACCGTTGTATCTCTGTCAATTTCACTACACATCTCCCCACTTGAAAACATGCCTATGGCAAGTTCCAAAACCAGCGATACACATAGGTAAAATTACTCCTCACGTCTGCCACTACTCTAATTTTGATCACAGGGGTGCCGACTGAGGAAATCTGCACCGACATTCAATTTGCCTGGGATATATTGGATACTGAACTGATAAGGTTGAAGCAATAAAGACCACCTCAGCAATCTTGCGTTTTCATGCTTAGCCTGAGATAAGAATACGAGAGGCTGATGGTCCGTCTCCACCACAAAAGTCCTACCATACAGATAGATTTGAAACTTCTTTATTGCCCAGATTAACGCTAAACATTCTTTTTCGCTTGTGGAGTATCCTTGTTCCGCCTTATTCAATTTACGGCTTGCATAAGCGACTGGTTTCAGTTCCCCATCAGGTGAAGATGATCTTTGCAACAAAGCCCTCCTAGTCCTACATTACTTGCATCGGTTCTTAAGACAAAGTCCTGTGTCAAATCAGGCAGTTTGAGAATAGGCTTGCTAGTGAGTTTTTCCTTTAACTCTTGGAACGCTAGTTCACATTGTGCAGTCCAAATAATTTTATCTGGAAGTCCCTTGCGAGTCAGATCAGTCAGAGGAGCACAAATAGCGTTAAAATTCTTGATGTATTTCTGATAAAATCCGCATAACGACACAAATGATCGCACGTCCTTTTTTTGTTTGCGGCCTAGGTGCTCTCTGCAGTTTTTCCAAGTTCTTAGGATCAGGGGTCATATTACCCTGATATACAGTGTGTCCCAAGAAATTCCAACTCTTTGCATCCAATACAACATTTTGTTGGCCTAGCAGTTAAGTTCGCCTCCCGAAGTCTATCAAACAACGTCTCCAGAGCTTCAATGTGTTCTTCAAATGTCTCTGTGGCGACGAGAATATCATCCATGAAATTCGTGATACATGGGTTATTCAGGGGATCCAACAATTTGCGCATCATCCTTGAAAACACACTCGGAGCATTTTTCAGTCCGAATGGTAGCATATTGAATTCATAATGTCCATCCGAAGTGCTAAAAGCCAAATAAGGTCTCACTTCAGGCTTCACTGGGATCTGGTAATAGCCTTTACTAAGATCCACCTTTGAAAAGTATTTTGCCTTGTTCAGTCTGGCAAATAACTGTTTTGTGTCTGGTAATGGATCCACTTGTCCTTCTGTGACAGCATTCAGTTTCCTGTAATCTATGCACAGTCTGTGTTCCCCAGACGGTTTTCTCAACAAAACGACACTAGAACTAAAAGATGATTCACTGTGCGAAATAATCCCCTCCTTCAACAAATACTCTATTTCTTCCTTCAATGCCTTCTCCTTCGCGAACGGAATAGAATAGGCTCTCATACAGATTGGGTTTGAGTCTACCAGTTTCATGTCATACTGTAGCAAATTTGTATGGCCTGGTTTATCTGTTAATACATCTGTATGTTCCTCCAGAACCTGTTGAACTCTCTCCCTCTGGTTTTTAGTCAGGTGCTTACTGACTTTTACCTGTGCTGCTGTTTCACAAGGATGTAATGGGTATTCATGTGAGGTGAGTGGTTCTTTTTGCATCTGGGTTGCAATAGCCAAGGTCAATAAGGGGGGTGCTTTCCTGGAGTGGTCTGTCCAGATACTTCTTTAACAGGTTTACATGATAAACTTTCTCCTTCCCCTTTTTGTCAATTTTATAGTTTGTTCTAGACACCTTCTCTAGAACCGTATATGGACCTTGCCAACCAATTTGTAATTTATTCTGGCTTCCGGGTAGTAGAAGCAGCACCTTCTCTCCGACTGCCAGTTCCCTGTCCTTTGCCTTCCTATTAAAATATGCTGCATGTTTCTTCCTGGCTTGCTTCAAATTATCATTTGCCAGTTTCCATCCAGCTTTCAAACGAGTGGTCAGTTCGTTCACGTATTGATACGATGAGGTAACAGTCTCTTCCGCCTTCTCATCTGTCCAGGTCCTTAATAGAGTTACATCTGGATCTTTAATTTATCATACTTATTTTTCATGGAACCCATCGGGTCCCGTCCATTAGAAGCTCTATAATGAGGACTTTTCTTCCTAGAATCATCACTCACAAATCGACCACTACCAATTTTTCTCTGGGGTTTGTCTCCCCACTTAAGATTGTTTATGAGAGATCTTCGCTCTCTTGTCTGTTCTTCCAGTTTATATAAGTCTGACCGAGGGATTGTCATCTTATCCTGGGTAAAATTTCTTCTTTGTACTCTTCGCATAGTGGCCATGTTAATCCATTCAAATGAAGACTGGGTGTGAAAAGGGGGCTCCCATTCCACTTTGTCTACCCGAGTATAATTAGTTTTCCTTTCAGGCCTAAAGTTGCCCCGTGGCGTTTCTAGGTCCTGCACATATTTTCCCTTTGTGGGTGTTCCCTCATGAAATACGCCACATGCTTCTACAAAGTTTTCAACATCGACATTTACGTCGGGCCAATAGTATTTTCGAGCAATCTTTTGGCAGATGGTACCGACTTTCTCATGGTCACCATCTGTTCCAACATGTAAGCTCCTTATTAAGTTTGCCCTATATATCTTGGGAAGAACTAACTGTCCGTGACCAGTGGATCTAGTTCCTGTCTTCCTGTATAAGAGTTTGTTCTTCATGAAATATTCCCCCTTGCTCGGAGGTGTGTGGCATTTGGGCAATTTTTTAAAACAGGGCTTGAGTGTCCTATCCTCAGCCTGCGCCTTCCTCATCTCCTCTGGATGAGCATTTATAGGTTCACCTTCTTCCTCCTTCTTCTGTGACCTGGTCTGCACTGTCGCCATGATCACAGGCCTCTCGGGATTCCCCAAGAAGACGTATCTACACCCCAATATCAGAGGGTAGATTGGTTCATCTATCACTGCTGCTCTGATTTCTCCCTCCACATAGCGAGTTTTCACCGTTATCCTTGCGATGGGAAGTGTCATGAGTGGTATGTCCTTAGTCGCCCCCTGTATTTCCACTGTTTCTGTGGTATACTGACTTGGGTCCACTAGGCTAGACTTCACAACTGAATCATAATCCAAACCTGTATCATAAAGGCACCTTATGGTGACCCCATTACAAATAACATCCTCACAAACTGGGGGGTGATAAGGTTCCTGTTGTCCTTTAGGATTAACCTTTAATCTTCGCGTCCCCGACTTCATTGCAGCAATGTTTGAAGGTTTCCTTCTACAAAATTCGGTGTTATGGTTATCCTTCTTGCACCATTTACACCATCTTTTTCCTTGGTTCAACGGTTTTCTTTCATTGAACTTTTGGTCATTGAACTGTGAGTTTCTGTCGCGATAGTCATTTCTTGGCCGCTCAAAGTTTGTCCTACCTTTATTTCCCTGCTCTCTATTATCAAATTTATTAAATTGCTGTGGAGCTTTAAAAGTGTCTATGTGCTTCTTTTTAGCACCACTTACCTCTGCCTGAGCTGCCTGATACCTCTCAGCAACATTTAAAATTTCCCCCAACTTCTCTGCACCTTGTTCCATGAGAAATTTTCTCATGTCTGGAGCCATGGACTCTCTCAATTGCTCAATCATGATCATTTCTTTAAGATCTTGGGTCTTCCCCAGAGCCGTCCATTTCTCCAAATAGGTTTCTAGTCTAGCAGAGAATTGGTGGTATGTCTCCCCAGACAACAGTTTGGCATTTCTAAATTTCTTACGATAAAATTCACCATTCTTCTCGTACCTTAATAACAAAGCCTGCTTTAACATGTCATAATTGTCTTGGTCTTCCCTGTTCATTTTGGCAAATACTTCATAAGAAGTACCTCTCAATCCCTGTGATAGCTTTACACTCCACCTCTCTCTCTCTAACCCATATGTAGTAGCTAATAACTCAAAAGTCCTAGGTACCCCTCTATGTCATCGTCTTTTTCAACAAAATGGTCTAAATGAAACCCCATAGCTGAGTTTGAGGCTCCCAGACTGGGCGTAGCATCTGAGGCAAAAGGGCTGGCACCATTTTCAGGAGCCGGGCCTTGTAATTCCAGCTCCCTTAGTCGTAATTCGTGCTCCCTTTGCAACCTTCTATCTTCTGCCTCCCTTTGCTGTCGTTTTTCTTCTGCCTCCCTTTGCTGTCGTTTTTCTTCTGCCTCCCTTTCGGCAGTCAACCTTTTTTTCTTCTGCCTCCCTTTGCTGTCGTTTTTCTTCTGCCTCAATCTGCAGCCTCTTAATTTCTCTATCAGCCTCAATTTGTAACCTCTTCTCTTCAGCTACCTTTCTATCTTCCCTTTCAATATATTTATCACATTCAGCCGTTACATATTGAATTAAAATCTGACCATCCATTCCCATCTCCTTTGCGGTCAGCACAGCAGCTGATCGGAATTTTGCTAGCTCCGCCATACTTTTCAGACAATATAATAATATATAAGCTAAATCTCTAACCAGTAAATACACTAAGTACTTCTTATGACTATAGTCTAACTAATTCTAACTAACCAGTTAACTAATTAATTATCACTGGCTGTGAAGATTCACCAACTTTTATCTGCAGGGACACTTTTAATTTTAAAGGGAATTTCACAATTTTTTTCCCCTAATTTTATTTCTCCAACCAGGAGATCCTAATATTACTGTTGGGCTAATTATCCCGGACGAGCCCCCAATGTATGTAGTGGGTTTGATGGTATTGTATGATGGTGATATTACTAAATGTAATGTATGAGGCCAGCTGTGAAGGCTCCTGAGATAAAATGTAGTTGTGAATTGTCAGAAGGCCTTTCTTGCTACCACTACGACCTCACACTCAATTTTTTTTTTTTTTCTTAATGAATGTGGCTATGTAAAATGTCTAGGGTAATGATATGTAATGTGGTGTGATAGTTATAGATACACCCACAGATATTTAAGCAGACTAATAATATTTAACAAATATTATAATACACTGAACTAACTCAAGAGTGTAAAATTTTTGATAGAATTATATTACATTTATTTGTTCTGGATCAGGTTTTATGTTGACCAGAACTTTTTTTTAAAAAAAAGATTTAAAATTTATGAAAGAAATGCATGGAATGTTACATAATAAATGCAAGAGTGTACATATATAAGTACTAGACTAGTTAGTTTTATTAAAATGTTCTAGTAGTCATCTACTTGGGAGGATAGTTAATGCTTGTGCTGTTGGGGTGGCCTCATCACACCTGTCTATATTGACTACACAGTGCCCAGTAAATTGCAGGAATTTTATGGGGTATTAGTAACTAAAAGGCGTTGGTGAACTTCCAGCAGACCAGAGGCTCACTCATCTTGCATATGTAGCTCTGGTGCTGAAATCTGGTGGTCCCACCTCTCCGTGCTGGCGGGCAATAATAGTGGTCTCTGTCACAACGTACTGCACAGATACACTCGAGTAAAATCACCAACTGAATGGACACCGCCTTGTTCACAACTGAAACTCACAGCTCTGCAATCAAAGTATTGGCTATGTGTCAAAATTCTATTCTCTACCCACGTCTGGACACAACACGGACACAACAACCACATCATACAGACAGGTCAGATCTCTCTGACCAAACAGCACATTTACCATGGTGGTTTTACATCAGATAGGTCCTCCCAGACTATAGATTCTGAAAAATATTTATTAGTTTCCTTCCCTAAAAGTGGATAGGAAATATGTTTCATTATTCTCAACACTTGATCTGTCTTTCCTAACCCTTGCTGGAGTTTATGTATATTGTTGGTCCCTAGACCCTGACTTGGGCGGGGGGTCTAGAGCAAATCCCTACTTGTTTGTAAGGCTAGATTTCGATATGGCAGTATCAAATCACTCGAACATTAAACAATATTCAAAATATACAAAGAAATAATTTCAATCTTACCAGATTATGAATAAAGAACACAGAAATGCTAGCAAAACTCAGCTGAGCTGCTGGCTATAGTATGGCGTCCCTGAACTTATTTCACTTTCTTTCATTTGGAAATCACCACACTTTAAAATACTGTGTCTATCATCGAACAACTATTGAGGAATGGCCCCACTTGCGCGTCTGAGCGCCGATAAAATGATTGTCTGTGGCCAATCACTGCCTAGGTTTATTTCAAATTCAAATTTCCTACCCTAAAGTCATTTCAGTCATGCTTCAGTCAAGTATGGATGTTTATCTGTTAGTCTGTCCGTCTCTACTTGTTTTTTTTTTCAAAACGTACTTGATTTTTGAACCAACCTTTCTCTCCCCTCCAAAATTTTGTCGTTAAAAGTTATATTTAGACACAGCTCCCACCAATGTCCCTTCGCTTCCCTACTAAGTAGATTTGAACACCTGCGTCTCGAGGTCGTGTTTTTTTTGTGCAAATAGCGACACTTTTTATTCCATACAGTCTGTCGCTAATGTGAACAACACTGTCTTTTGTCATTATCTTCAATATTATCTATCCGTCTGTAAAATTAAGAACATATTAGTTCACTGCTCAGAATGGGCCATCCGGCCAGCTAATTTTTATATTCCTAACATTAATATTACGAAAAAGTTACTTTTTAATTTTTGTAATATTCCAAACATCCGCGTTCTGCCGCTGAATTCAAATCAAAGGCTTGGTATCGCAAAAGCGACCAATAAATGACTGTGGCGTAACATATCCAAGGTCCCTTCTGTCGAGTTCCTTGCTTTATGTCAACTTGGGAAACGTGACTTTTCTCCGTTTCCCCCCCAATTGCGTCTCCTTAGCCTTTCTAGTCTCACGCAATCTTTCCAGTCATATTTTTTTCCTTTTATCCGCCGTTCCCCTCCTGTCTAGCAAGTCAATTTTTATGGAGGGTGATGACCCGCGGTCTGGGCGATCATGTACTATCAGCAGCCTACGCATTATGTTTTTATCCTTACATGTTATCTTTGGAGGTATTTTACCGTTGTATCTCTGTCAATTTCACTACAAGCCTGTTTCCAGGACCACCACGTGGAGGTTGAGTAGGGTCTTGGTCAGCTCTGGTTCGCTGACCCTGACGCAAGCAGTCAAGCTATGGGTCACTGACTGCACTCTCTATTGCTGCATCTTTGGGTCCCATTAAATAAATCAACAAGAGACTGCTGGCCAAAAATCACAAAGATAGTATCAAGGGATGGAACTTTGTCTCGGAGCGCATTATGGTTGTAAAACTAAAAGAAGGAGAAACCATAGTCAACCTGGTCATAGTGTATGGGCCAAATGATGATAAGAGAGCAGAGGTCAAGGAGGAATTCTTCGAGCTGCTTCAAAGGACAGTGGATGACTCCATAGATGAAGTTATCATGCACGGAGATTTTAATGCCAGAGTTGGAAATGACCATGCTAGATGGGGTGGAGTTATCGGAAGATATGGAGAAGATACTCTCAATGACAATGGAAAGCGACTCCTTAAATTCTTCAGTGAGCAGAATCTGATCATTACAAACACAAAGTTCCCCCATAAGCTCACACATTCATACATTAGATGTGAACCAACCAAGAATGAGAAGTCAGTGATCGACTATGCCATTGTTCGGAGAAGCTCATTCAAATATGTCCGGGATGCTAGAGTCTGGAGGGGGCCAGAGATTGGAAGTGATCACTACCTGCTAACAATCAAAAGAACCACTGAAAGAGTTGCTCAGCCTAGGAACTGCCAAACATCACGTAAAAAACCAAGTAAACGAGCGGGAGAAATGAGCATTAGGACCTACAAGCTGAGAGAGTCAGAAATTAAGACCAGATATCAGAGGCTTTTTGCTGCAGCGGTGAGCAACACAGAAGAACGACCTGATGACTTGGAAACCCTCTAGATTAAATTCAAGGATATCATAAAGACAGCTGCTGCAGAAGCATGCGGTGAAGTCCGACTTGGGAACAAGCGAAAGAGGACACCTTGGTGGACAGAAGAAGTCAAAGAGAAAATAAGAGAGAAGAAAATGGCATGGAAACAATACTTAGGAGCTAAAAACACAACAGGACAAATGGAAAAATATAGAGAATATGTGACACTCAGAACAGAAGCAAAGAACAAAGTGCTAGCAGCAAAACAGAAGTCCTGGGAAGAATTTGAAGAAAAGCTAGAAAAAGATGCACAAGAAAACCAGAAATTGTTCTATAAGACCCTAAAGAAGATGAGGAAGGAAAAACAATGCCCTGTAAAATTTATAAAGGACAAGCAAGGCAAATTGCTTACTGCCCCGAAGGAAGTAATGGAAAGATGGAAAGAATATTTTTCAGAACTCCTGGATGGTGAGCATGGTGAAGCATCAGAAATGATAACCATTAGCACAAAAGAGAAAAACCAATGATGGTGAAGATGACATAAAGATGGAAGAACGGAAGGCAGCACTGGAGAAAATCAAGATGGGCAAAACAGCAGGGCATGATGGTATAACACCAAAAATGGTTCAGTACATGGGAGCATCAGGCGACCTATTACTAATAAGGATCCTACAGGCAGCGTGGTGCAACAAGACCATACCAAAGGATTGGGAGATTGCCATCATAGCACCAATATTAAAAAAGGGTGACAATCGACAGTGTGGAAACCATAGAGGCATATCCCTGCTCAGTGTCCTTGGTAAAATCTACTCTAGAATCCTAGAGCAGAGACTCCGACGCCTAGCTGAGCCGCAATTGGATGAGGTCCAGTGCGGATTCCGAGCAAACCGAAGTACTTAAGACCTAATCTTCACACTCAGACAGCTGAGTGAAAAGGCCCTTGAGTATAAGAGTGAGATCCATCTTTGTTTCGTAGATCTGGAAAAGGCGTTTGACAGGAGTTGTATAGTATGTTGTTTACGGTTAGCATTTCTGGTGGCGCATGACTTTTATATAAGGAAAATGTGGTGGCGCGCTGTGGTGGCGCGTGACATTTATAAAAACCTTCACATACCCATTGAAACTTGCATCCAGAAAGCCAAAACATGGCTATAATTATTTAAACATATGTACAGTCAATTCTAGGTTGAAATTAATTTTTTGTAAGAATAATTTTGAGAATAAGTGGGCGTTGTACTGTTTCCCTTCAAACACCGCGCAGTTCCTACAAATCCAGACTAAATATTTAAATTCCACTATCGGGCTCAAAAGTTTCAGTTCTACTTGTTGTGTGCACTTTGGTAGGGAATTCAGCATGATAGCTCTATACATGTCTATACTATGTGGAAAGTAGACCATCAATTCCTTTTTCAAAATTCCTATTGTAGGAGTGACTGTACTACAGTAAAAAAAACAAATGATCTTCTGTCTCCTGTGTATTGGTATTACATAATTTGCATTTTGGGAGGTTCTTCCACTGTGCAACAAATCTTTGCCTAATGGGTGTCATGTTATATAATAATTTAAACGTGACTTCCTTTGCGGGTGGAGCAAGTGGTAACTCGTGTAGGCTCTTAAAAATAGGTTGGTAATCAGTTATAAAATAATTGTACCCACGTTTTATCCTTGTCACTAATGAGTGTTCTTGTACACTAATAAGACTTCTGTAAATGTAACGTGTATTTTGTTGTAATAAAGTTGTGTTTCCTTGTATGCTCTGTATGCATTGTTTGTAGAACTGTCGTAACACGGTCTATTCTTCTCTCCATCTTTGTCTCCCTTCTCTTCCCTTCTCTCTCTCTCTCTCCTTTATTCTCATTAATTTTCACGTTACACTACGGTATTTTCGGCGCTGTAGTCAGCGTTTCTCTCTCAGACATCACGGCGCTTACTAATGGTTACTGAGCAAATATCGCAAACGCATCAACACCAGGTTATAACACATGGCCAGAGGATATACCTTAATTAAGAGTAAAAGGCGTCTTAAAGTCTAGAGATCCATTGCTTTATTGCACCTTATTTGAGGGACCTGACGGAAAACGCCCCAGTGTCAAATTTCATTGCATCAGCCAGCACGTGTATGCCTTCTAGGAGTAACCAGTAATTACGGGGCGGGGAAGCTTTCTCACGCAAGACGGTTCGCAACTGCGTCACACGATCTCAGGTTCAGGGAGAGAATTTACGTGTTATTACGTCGGAATGATTTAGAACACGTGAGAAGAGATTCATAAAATCTAGAAGCTTAGACGAAAACTTCACTTACACGCACGACTTGTGGGCCGAGTGCATCTACATGGCGAGAAATTATACATTACAAGCACTTTGGTATTAACCAAGCGGTGTTGTATGATTTCACTCTGTGCAGGTTCGTATAGACTTCGCAAAATATGCACGTAGAATATTCATTGGTATAAATGTATTGTTATTCTTAATATGATCTCAACATGTGCTATGTGAATTATTAATTGGTATAATGTATTATATGTTATTGCTATTCATCATTGTGTGAAGGAACGGACTATGATTGTAGAATACAGTTCTTGGGAAAGAAGACTGACTAAACTAATTAACTCCAGAAGTTACATAGGTCTAAGTTTACCTATCATGTCTTGACTGTGAGAAAGGAAGTCAGATGAATATAACATTGATATGCCTGACGTGTGACTGTATGAAAGTAAAGTATAAATATCTTATATAACATGGAAAGTTTGCCTGTAAACTTTAGATTGTATGTCATAATAGTCCTCTTATTGAATGAAAGAGGATAATTCTGATATGCCTGGTATATGCGGTTTGAATGGGAATGATAGCTGTTCCCATATGACAGGAAGACTCATGAAGCCACATTTGTGTCTTCAGACTTTTAGGTTTCTGAGCGGACAACATTCGCAGTTGCAGAATTCAGTGTCCGGCGCCTGACGGTAACAGACAGCCAGTCTTTTGACCGAGCAGCAGAACCAAAAGCCAGAGATCTCGTCAACTCCTAAGCATAAAAAAGCATAGATCAACGCTCGCACGTGTAATGTCATATCGCTGCAGGATGACAGCACCTAACAACCTGCGCCAGGGCTGACAACATCGGATTACAGATAAGTCCAAAAGCATAAGGATTATTTTCCTCAAGAAATCTCAGAGATCTTATTCAAATTCCAACCAGAACTTTCACCTAAATACTCACGGAACTAATTTTAAAGTGCCTTCCAGGGTATTACAAAGTGAACATTACATTCAACAATGTTAGGCAACTCTCATGATAGTCACACCAGTGCAAATGATGATTAGTAGGACATACTAGGACTTTTAGTCATTCAGTGTTTATGTCCATATTATTATTTTCGTTTACCTTTTCATTTTCTTTGTGTCGTATATGTGGTTTAGGGACTAAATATATGTACATAAGTTATATCATCTACCAAGTGGTCGAGTGAGTTTCTTACATGTACTGTCTCTTAAATCCATATATGTGTCATCTCCTCAGTATGAGAGGTGAGGATGGGGGCTTAATAACAATTATAATATTCTGTAAGAATAACAGGGGAGATTTGTCGCAAGGAAACAGAATCCATTCTCATGTGCCCTTCTGTTTATATCTTTCTAGTCTGTTTTTTATTTTCTCTAACAAGTTTTTCCACACCTCTGTATTCCTTTGTGTTGGAGTGGCGGTGTATGTAATACCGTAAATTTTTATTTCATTTACTTGTAGCAACTGAAAGGGGAAGTCTGATCTGTTTCTCCATTTACCTATTCCCATTAACTTTGATTTCTGAATGTTTAATTTTGCTTCACTGGCTCGTCCAAACTCATTAAAGGTGTTTAAAATATTTTGAATAGATGAATGATTGGTTGGGAAAAAAATCGTATCGTCCGCGTACGCGGCTAATTTCCTTTGACCTTGTCCTGGAATGAAAACCCCCGTGATGTTTGTGTCTTGTCTAATTTTCTCTAACACTGGTTCTATTGACAGTACATATAGCAAAGGCGAGAGTGGACAGCCTTGCCTGACTGACCTAGTTAGAATAAATGGTTCTGTGATTGTGTGATTTATTAAAAGTCTACTTTCGGGTGTTTTATATATAATTTCTATCCATTTCCTAAAGTATGGCCCTACATTACAAGCAAGCAGTGTTTCGTGCAAAAAAGAATGGGATACCCTGTCGAAGGCTTTTTCTTGGTCCAACGATGAAATAGCGGCCTCGTGCTGCTTGTCTGACGCGCAGCTAATCAGGTCTCTAAAAAAGTGTGTATGTTTGCTAATATTTCTCTGCGGCACGCTGTTCTGTTGGTCGTCATGAGTTAGGATATGCATGAATGATTTCAGTTTATTAGTTAGAGTTTTAGTTAAAATTTTGTAATCAGTGTTTAGAAGTGATATGGGTCTATAGTTTTTTTAGTAGTTTCCTATCGATTTTTTCTTTTGGTAAGAGTACTATGTACGACTGGTTTAAACTTCAGGAAGTTCGCCCTTCTGAAAGGCTTCCTCAAAAACTTTCATTAATAGTGGTCCGAGAACGGGAAAAAAGAAAATATAGAATTCTGATGTAAGGCCATCTGGGCCAGGGGTCTTATCTCTGTTTAGTGTGTTTACTGCCTCCCTCAAATTTTCGAGTGTTATAACTTGGTCTAAATTTTTATTTTCTTGTTCTGTAAGAGATTTTGTGTACTTTAAAAATTTTTTTTGCGTGTCTGTTCTTGTTTCTTCTTTGGTGTATAAATGTTTATAAAATTCCAAGATGGTCTGACATATGTTTGTGTTATTCGTTTGCAATTGTCCATTGTTATCTAGTATTTGGCGGATCTGCTTATTTTGTTGAACGTTCTGTTCTATTGCCAAGTACTGTTTGTTTGGAGTCTCTTGTGTTGTATATAACTTCGTTCTCAGCATTGCACCTTTGTATATATGTTGTTTATGCTGTTCTAACTGGTCCTGTAACATCTGAATAACCGGGTCAGTTTTGTCTATCTTTTTTGTCAGTTTGATAGCTTGTTCTAATATCTTTTCTTGTGTTTTGGATGTCCTGTGTATGTAGGTTGCCAGGACCTGTGTCCTGTCTTTTATGGTGTTTTTTAATAGGTCACAATATCCTGCAATATTTTGTTCAGGGATCTGTTCTGTGTATCCTAATATGAGCTGCGTTATTTCCTTTGTGAAGAAATCATGTTTAAGTGAACTATTATTAAACTTCCAATGTGGAGATCTTTTAGATGTTATAATGGGCGTCCCTATACCTAACACTGTATAAACTGCTTTATGGTCTGTGAAGTCGAGTGTGCTGTTAATATGTTGTGTTTTTTGTACCTTGTAAATTTCTGACGTATATATCCTATCTATCCTAGATGCTCGTCGTAAGCCTGGGTGTGTCTTATCTATAAAAGTGTAAGATCTATTATTTGGTTCAACATTTCTAAAGGTATCCTTTAGACTATGCTCTTCTAAAATAGTTTGTAATATCTTCCACGGAGATGTCTGATTCTTATTTACATACGTGTTCTGTCTTTGTAAGGTTTGACAGGCAAGATCTAGGTCAGACATGACACAATTAAAATCCCCTCCTAAAATTAAGTTCCCTCCTTTGTAGTGCGGTGACAAAAAGTCAGAGAGTTCTCTATAAAAAGCTGGCTGGTTTGTTTTTTGACTGGGAGCGTATATATTGACTAATGTGAATGTGTCTTGTTTGCTTTGTTTATTTTTTATTTGGATACAAACTAACCTACCGTTAGTGTCCGTGTTATGGTGTGTTATTTCCCAGTCTTCTGATACTTGTAAGATCGCTACACCTGTGTGTGATGTCCCTATACTAAACCAACCGTTTCTTAAACCTAGTTTTGTTGTAATTTGTTTGGCCCGAAAGTTTGAAAAAACTCTGGTTTCTTGTAGAAAAACAAAATCGGGTTGGTATTTTTTTAATTAGTATTTCCAGAGAGCTTAGTTTATTTGTTAAACCGTTTATGTTTAAAGACAACAGGGTTAAACTAATGGGCGTAGTGTTGGGGTGTAAAACAGTGTGCGCCATGAAAAAATCCAAACATTGTTGCCTTAATCGTTTACATAAAATAAAATGAAGTATGCAGTTCCCTTGTTACTGCATAGAGCAGGTGCAGTCAGTTCTAGGAAAGAGGAAAGGTACTTGAGCATCTGTGTGGGTAAGGAATAAGGTTGATGGATGTAGAAAAAAATGCCACTCAAGAAAAGAAAGGCCCGAGACTTGGAACACGGATTACAGGATGATAATTGACAAAAAGGACTATTGGAGGAAAGGGTGTGGTTATGTAATGAAAAAGATATGAATAACCAAAAGGCAGAAAAGGAAGTACGTATCAAGATACTACAAAGGGAAAGGATGTCTTGAAAAGGAAGAGAATTATAGCATTGTAAATACATACTTGTGTATCTCCATTTGCACATATATGTATCCACTATGTATCTTGTATCTCTATCTGTCCTTGAATTCATATTTATATGTATTATTTTAGTTACACAGTTCTTAACGTCCTTGAACATCACGAGTTTCCTTTCTATAACTCTGGGTCGTCTGTGTACGTGCGACGCGCTTGCGAAAGAGTTCTTTTCCCTTTTTAGAAGGTTAAGTCCTGTCCCGGTGAGTTTCTTTCCAGGTCTATTGATAACACTGGGTCATAGTAGTCCTCTGTAGCCATCGCTGCCCAGGAAGAGGGGGCCCCACCTTGGAGTGGTGTGTCTGTGTCACAATCACTTGTGCTGCTGTCATGCTTGTTGTTTATGTCAGTGGTCATATTGGTATCACCCAGAGTTGACTGAGGGGATATCTGCATAATTCTTCTTTTGACTTTAATCTGTTTCGATTTCTCTTTCTTCTCTTTCCTCTTGTTTACAAAAAGTGTAAATTTCTCATTGTTCATATCTTCTGGGTCAGATTCGGGTAAATTCATGTTGTTTGTGTCTTGTGGTACGTCATTGGTTATCTGGGGGTTGTTTTGCATTAAAGGTGCAGCTGATGTTGATGGTGCTGATTTTATAGGTTGTTCTTTGTCCGGAACTGTGATTTTGGTTGCTACTTGTGGTTTCCTTTTTGGGCATTGGTTAACCCAATGACTTTCCAACCCACAAATCGCGCAAGGCGTTCGTCTATTACAAATAAGGGAGGGAAACCTGAGGCCTGTAAACAGTAAATTAATATGAAACAAATATAAAGGTATGTTATCAGGCACTCGCAGGAAATAAAGAAGTAGAACACCAGACAACAGAAAAACAACAGACATGAGTGGCTTACCCAGGATTTGAACACTGGACCTTCCGTGCGACAACCCCGCCTAGCCATGCAAGCGAATCACACTATCCGCTCTGCCATCTACGCATCATCAAAAAAATGATGTTTCAATGGCAGGTCAATAGTGCGAACCACAATACACGACACCAGAAGTCCTCCATGGGCAGTTCAGCCTATTAATGACGCAATCACTTCTGTTGTCTGGTGTTCTACTTCTTTATTTCCTGCGAGTGCCTGATAACATACCTTTATATTTGTTTCATATTAATTTACTGTTTACAGGCCTCAGGTTTCCCTCCCTTATTTGTAATAAATGTTTGTACAATACCAAACCTACCCACTATCCTGTTCTCACTGTTCTAGTCTACTATCATTTACTGGACACAGTATTAAGGTCCTAAGGGTCTTGTTGGATTCGGCCTATACTGCTTGATAGAAATACAACAGAAGTGATTGCGTCATTAATAGGCTGAACTGCCCATGGAGGACTTCTGGTGTCGTGTATTGTGGTTCGCACTATTGACCTGCCATTGAAACATCATTTTTTTGATGATGCGTAGATGGCAGAGCGGATAGTGTGATTCGCTTGCATGGCTAGTCGGAATTGTCGCACGGAAGGTCCAGTGTTCAAATCCTGGGTAAGCCACTCATGTCTGTTGTTTTTCTGTTGTCTGGTGTTCTACTTCTTTATTTCCTGCGAGTGCCTGATAACATACCTTTATATTTGTTTCATATTAAAAGGCGTTCGTCTGCCGGTCATTGTAACAAAGATTTTTACGTTTGTCTCGTGTCCCTGCGACTGTAGTCTCATGTTGACATAGTGCGGGATGTTTCTGGTCGGGTTGCTCATGAAGGCCCACTTGTCAGTGGCGTTCTTTAACTGAAAAGCGTTGGCCTCTTTGTCGCCCGTAATGGATGTGACGATTTGTAGAACAGCGTCCTTTTTTATCGTTGGGGGTAGCCAATGTAGCACCCCCTTGGACTTTTCCTTTTCTTGATGTTCTATGATTATAGACATCTTGGGATTATCCCATTCGAATTTCTTCCCATGAAGTTTCTGATAGTGCGTTATGTGAGCTGACGTCGTCAGGGTCGCATACCATTTTAGAGGGTTTGAGAATCTGTAAAGGGCTGCAATGTTATTTGAGCCCACCCCTGCTGGTCCAGCTAAAATGCTCGCCATCAGCAAGTAAGAGGCTCTTGCGGCTTGTGGCCCGGATGTTGTAAGAACCAGGGTACCGGGTCTGTGTAACGATCCGCCTTCCAGGGCATCTTCCATGTTTAGAACTATGTCTTGAACTTCCATTTCCGGTTCCTGTTTCAATATGGCGGACACTTTTTTATCGTTAATATTTTGAAGGAGGCTTTTGACATTTGTTTCAATTTAGCTACTATTTTGACATCTTTGCTTGATCTAAACAGTAATTAATTTGAACGCCTTACAATAACCAATAACTATGTGTTTTTCTAAGTGGATATTTCTGCTTTTTATAACAAATTTTTTTTTTTTTTTTTTCCCTCGCTTGAGGTCGCATATTTTTTTCCTCGCTTGAGGTCGCATTGTCCCCGCCCAAACCCGGCCCTGGTCAAGACCACATGTCCCAACACAAGAAGACCCAATGACAAACTGTGTCACTGTAGTGATCCTCTGTGTTCTCACACAAGAGACCTAATGACACATGAATGTCACTGTACCGGTCCCTGTGTCTAGACACATGATCCCTTCCAAAAGCCAGATATTAGGCCGTGGGGTTGTACAGTGTACAAATCCAAATGGAAGTTCAACCTGAAAGTTGGTTATAATTGGGGTATATATTGCGTTAAAAATATCCTCCATTAAAATTTACACGGTAACACATTTAGAAGCTACTGTAAAAACATTAAAGTGTTTACAAATTGTATATACTTTTAATATTTAAAATATTTGATAAAAATATATAAATAAATGAAGCATTCGTAACAAAATTAATAACCTAAATTTTATGGTGAGACGAAATCTACATGTTTAAAAAAAGTGAGGTAAAAGAAATTTTTAAATCTATTAATTTTTTCACACATTATAAGGTAATGAATTGTATCCCTTTAAATAAATTCCCTTATGCTAATCACTCCATTGATTCAATATAATACATGTTGTGCTCCTGTCTGCATGTCACATCTTCTACTTGATCGTGTAATAAGAGGCATAGGGTGACCAGTTGTTGACTGTTTCGTGGGAACCATACACTAAAGTGATATTGGACAACACTTTTTTCATTCTTTCTTACTCTTCTGTTTTCAAACTTTCATATTCTTCAGTTTTAATTCTTTCTTACTATTCCGTTTTCATACTTTCTTACTCTTCTGGCTTCATTCTTTTTTACTCTTCTGTTTTTATTCTTTCTTACTCTTCTGTTTTTATTCTTCCACAATCTTCTGTTTTCATTCTTTCTTAACTCTTCATATATGTGTCACTTTTGTTGCCACACTTAATTTTGTTTCCAGACTAGCGTATCTTCTCGCAGTTTCTCATTATTTTGTTCAAAAATTGTATTCTTCTTGTAGTCAGGACCAGATTTAGACATGGTGAGACCGTAAGCTATAGGAGGCTATAGAGGCCCTATTTGGCAATTGGTAACTGAGAATAGGGCCGTGTAACAACTAAATTTGGCAAGAATGTCGCCAAAATGAATAACAAATCCATACGAGGTGGGCGGAAGTGTTACTCCATTAGAGCTTTAAAAATAAGCCTTCAATTCTTCAGCTTCACTACTTTTCTTAAAGCAAAAAATGCTTCACATTTGTTCCCAGAGAGTCAAGTAAAAGGTAAAAAAGGATCACATTTTACACCTATTGAGGTATATTGGGAATATGGTGTTAGGCCCTATTTTCTTGAACAATACGCTACTGCGGCACCACAGCGTCAAGTGACTGAATATTTTTAATCCATAGCAAAATACTCTTGTGAATTTAAAATTGCCAGAAAATGAAATTACATGTCCAGAGGGTCCCGAGCTCAGGCAGAAGCTATGGGGCTGACCATAGCTGGGAAAAAAAACTGGATTTCGTCTTGACGACAGTGTAGCGACTCCAAATGTTGAGTGAAGTAATATGGTGTCTTAGGTCTGGTATGCGTGTGTGAAGTAGATCATGTACAGCCAGACAGGTACAGTTCCCACAGGAACGTCACACCAAATCACGACGAATGGAGTCAATGAATCGTATAACACCTCGTGACGTTTTGATTATTTATTGTAGACGAGACAATGACGGGGTGTGTAGACATAAACAAGCAAGTACAACCTAGGTACGATCAAACAGTCATTATTACAGCAACATAGTCAGCACAGCAACGGACGGTAGAGACGGCATCATAATAGAGATGAATCATATGCATGTCAATACATTATAAGGCTGTAATGTAGTCGGGAAATTCTTTATCTCCATCCCCTTTCTATCTTAGCCAGGAGATAACAGTAATATGTAGGAGATCAAATCCACTCTCCTTGAACTGACTTCAGCAAGACGGGCACGTCTTCTGAAGTATCAATTAGGTCCTCAAAAATCCTCTAGTTAACAAAGGTATCAAACCTAGATCATGTAGCAGGGCAGCAAGTAAAATAGTCCTTAGGACATGCATCAACCCGATGCGTTTACAACGTAGCAATACGTGAGCTGAGAAACATCTCATAATGAAGACTCTTCAATGACAGGCTACGAAAACAAATGTCAAATCTCGAAAGATGGCGTAAGATACTGTTATTCAAAATGCAATTACCTTGTCTTCAGGAAATACACCACATAAACTCACATGCCTCCAGGCGTATTAAATCACAAGAGAAATGTCATCTCAAATAAACGAGCAATCTATAAAGAGGACTCCATAATTCCTGACAGAACAAAATAAGCATAGACGCTCTCACAGAGACGTCTTGCTCGCAAAACGAACCGTTCTCGACTGCAGGGCGGAAACCAGAACACAAAGACTTAAAACTTGGACATGCGCAGTAAAGAGCGCAATACGAATACTGTTCACACAATATATGAAGATAGAACCTCTTTCTAAGACAGACGTCCGAAATCAATGCCTTATAAGGAGACCATTAGACAGCATAGCAAGTTGCCAACTATTTCTGAGAAAACTAGCCTGTCATATCCATACATGGACATGATTTAAGAGCGCTTAACAAACTTATCTGCCACCTTTTGCCAACAAGAACAGACAACTGCATACTATAAAAAGTGACTATTAATTTCACAAGGTTATTTCCCTTGCATTAGAAAAAAATATATGTTGTACACAGAATACGAGAAATTCTTGTGCAACAGACAGGCCTTAAGATTTCGCATGACTACAAACTGAACGAAGAAAAGGAAGTAGAATGCTAAGTCCTCCTGCCGCTTGCCATCAGCTCAAGGTCTTTCCAATTCATCAGGTGGCCCACAAGGTCAGTGGTTAGAGCCAAAGGCGTCCTTAAAGTATTTAGCACACGGGGCGGATCATATCCTTGGCTCCCTTCCCCCATAACGAAACACACTTACAAGTAAAATTAAGTAGTAAGTAACTATCATAATATTGTTTCAGTGACAACCCTCACCCTACTGTCACCAGAGGCGGACCGGCTACCTCGCACCCCCATTATTACGCCACAGATAAGCCCTACTGTTCTTACAACTTCTGTCCTATTAATAAGCCTACTGACGCTCATGGGTTTCCTTCTTTATACTTCATCTCACCCTCTTAGTTGTAAAAAATTCCATTCCCATTTCTCACCTTCTACGCTTACTTCGTTTGTCAGGATAACGTTGATTTCCATGAGCGAGCTCAAGAGATGCTTGAGTTTTTTTTCGCCGACATCTTTATCCAAAACGTGTTTTAAAAAAAATCAGATGCTCTTAATTGCATTACACTGGCGTCACTCGTCAGATGACACTCACTACTAAACCTTCTGCTAAAATCTGACAGACTGAAACTTGTTCTAATTTTCCCATCCTCACTTTTTGGCGGTGAAAAGAATTATATTTTCGTCATCTTCCTATTCTCAACTCTGATCCCTGTTAACAATGAGTTTTGTTCCGTGAACCCCTTCTGGTAGCTTATCGTAGGGATATAAGAATTTTCAAGGACAATCAAAGAGACAGCTGTGCTAGTAGTGCAACGTCATCTGCATATTCTAGATTTCCAATGTAATGAAAAAGTGTAGTGCATCTTATTCCCTCTTGGATTTGCCCTCTGTTGTCTGGCGCATCACCCAGTCCATGACTGTTAAAAATAGAGTGGTTGATAAGGGGCATCCCTGTCGTACTCCTGTCTTCACTTCAAAGGTTAGGCTGCTCTGCCCAACGCTACACGTAAAGCTGGCATAGAGGCTTTTATGATGGACACTACGCAGCTTGGAATTCCATAAGCCCTCAGTATTTTCCATAAACTGTCCCTATGTATACTGTCAAAAGACTTTTCGAAATCAACAAAATTAATGTACAGCTGTCTTTGCCATTCTGGGCACTGCTCTATATTGTTCCTGAGGTTAAATATATGATCTACACATCTTCTGTTCTTTCTAAATCCTGCTTGTTATCATTTCCTCAGTTTGTGGTCTACTGCCTTTGAAATTCTCTGTATAATTATCCTGCCTAGTATTTTGCTGGGAACTGAGAGAAGAGTGATTCCTCTCCAATTATTGCAGTCTGCATGATCTCCATTCTTGGGCAACTTGACAATTATTCCTTTGTTCCACTCTTACGGTTTTTTCCCCGTTTTCCATACTTGTGCATATAATGGTTCTAATAGTTTCTGATGCTAGCACAGGGTCTGTCTTAAATAGCGCTTCATTTACGCTATCATGACCAGGTGCTTTTCCATTCTTAAACCCCGTTTGATTGCTGTGATAATTTTTGTAAACAAAATTCTACCGCGTGCAAAATATAATCACAAATCCAATACTTACAATACAGCATAATAGCTCGATCTCCTTTTGAAATACACTCTCTGTGAACCACAGAATCTATCACTAATCTTCTTAATCGAATAACACTGGCTGGACATAGTTATGTGTACTCATATAAAACCCTATCTGTAAACCACAGACGTATATCTTTTTCTGCCACTGCTCGAGATCTTCTCAGCACTTCATCACACACTGATGACCAACTCAGGACTGGACTAATGACCTCTGGTCATTTTTTTGCGTGGTGTGTTTTTTCCCTCGTCACTTCTCTGATTCGGTGACCCAAATCTTTTTCTCTTAAATTTATTGGTCGAGCTTACTGTTCACGAACATTCTATTTACATCTCTATGATCACTCACTTTTAGTTAACGTGAGCCGATATTCTGAACTGTTGTCAGTTAGCAATTTATTATTATTCTCATTCATTATTTTCTTTGTGAGCTGTCCTAGCTGTTTATCTCACTCTAACCATAGCACCAATAATGCTAGGGCAAGCCTCGCGGTGACACTTACCAACGTAGTCAATAAATCGACGTAGGTCAACCTCAGACATGATTGTAATGCCAATCCCATCATCAGTATAGCGGCGGCAAAACTCAGGTATCGATCCATCGTAACATCATGTATTTTTATGACGTCACGTTTATTTGTGATTACTGACGCCATTGTATTCATCTCTTCACCCTCTTCACCGTATCTTTAGCCGAGATTGTCATGGCAGGGCTTCTTGTCTTGTTATTCCATTTTCTGCTTTTGATTTTCGTTAATTGTTGAATTAATTGTCTTTATATTTTTTCCGGTTTTTGTTTTTTCCTTGCTTTATTATTGCTCTTCACCCGTGTTGTTACATTTTATTACATATATACATTACGCATTTGTAGTGTATTTCTTTAACCTGTCTGTCACGAAGTGGTTTTAAGTTTATAGAGTTTGCCTGAATGGAAGCAAGACCCCTAGTATGAGAAAGTCTGAGAAGATAGAATTTAGATGGAAAATGACATGCCTGTGGACAGATGAGACTATTAGCTCAAGGGATAGAACCAGGTTTTGACTCGCCCTTGCCGCTTCGTGACGTCAAACTGGCTATAATCTCACCCTCCTCTGACTTCCTTTAAATACAAGGAGATAAGGTGTATAAAAACGACCACAGACACCACTATACAGACCACATGTAGGTATAGTATAGACTAGAAGCTGATCCAGTAAATAATATATGTATATATTTATTTACATACAAGAAAAACAAAAAATGGCATCATACGTCATCAAGTCAGTCGATAGCGTGCACTGTTGCACGGCCTGAAAACAAGTAACGATTAAATTGCAAGACCCTCAAAAAAAAAAAACCTCAATCACATTCTCTCTTCCTGTCACCCTGTATGGAAACATTTATGAAATCAGTTATATACCCATTATAAATTAACTCTGGCTTATATTCTCCTTCCTATGAATGAGTGAACGACAACTCAGGGAGGCGGCCATGTTAGATTTCGGTCATCATATGTTTTGATCACTGCCAAGAGAACAGATTATTTATCCTATTATCGGACAGTGACAGGGAGATCTCAATCTTGCTAGAAACCCCCTCTTTCGTGGTTTCATAATATATGCTACAAACTATGGACGTCAAGTAACCTTGGTTATTTACCGATCTGCCTTCACTGACGCGTTTAGTCAGAAAGGGGGATGCGGCCATAATATATCATGACATTGAACTTTTGATGTACTGCCCATTATTTCTGAATGTGTCATGACTTCAGATCTGCTATGTATACCTACAAATTGATATGTCAACATACCATGATGTACTCGTATGTCCCAGTGTGTACGTCTGAATAAATTGAGTAAACAACGATTCCAGCAGTCTGCATTGGTGCCTTGTAGACACAAGTGTATGAGTGGTTATATTGGTCAGCACACGAACAGTACACCATTCGCGGTAATCACACTCTACACTTCTACTTCATACATACACCATCCTGCGTCGGTTGAAGTGACCAAGTTTAGGGCCTGCTTCCCCTGGAGCCTTTGCCTTCCCTAACTCAGGACTAGGGTGAGTTACCCATTTACAGCTGGGTAGACTGGAGCATGCCTGATCTCAACAACACCCCACTCTTCCTTACAGAGCATACAGACTGACACTTTACAGAGTGGAAAGAAGAAAAGAAACTTTACAGTGGTGGCCAATGTGGGGAATCACAGTTTACAGCTGAAAGAACATTTGTTTGAACACATCAACACCAGTAGGACAGCTATACAGTCGATGTCAGCTTGACCTGTATTACCGATAGGATGCTGTATCTAGGTCAGCGCTTGTTGACAGTTTTTCGCTGTACAGACAGTATTACACAGACAGTGGTATCAAGTGTAGAAAATATCTGGAGCAGTATTGTTGACATTTCTCAACGTACAGAAGAATCACAGTGTTGTTGAACATAAAGTGCATAGTTCATCGTTGGATCTTCATATGCTCAACAGAGAAAAATTGACAGTGTAATAGTTTAAAATTAAATCTATTACTGAATAAAGTGGCAAGTTATTAGTATTAAAATAAACTGTGCCTGCTTTACAACACTATACCTGCAACACATTCCATTCATGACATAAATTATATTGTATGCTATATGCTATTTATGCTTACATGTTATTTGTTATGTATTAAATTAGTTTATGTTCTGTGTGACTAGTACAAGGTATGCCGAGTGACATTGGTCTGGACTAGTATTCTATAGGTACACATTTTCTTAATTGGAAATTTGTTAGCAACAATTTGCTGCTATTTCTGTTAGTTGTGATGAGGTGTTCTTTTCTTCGTTGTTTTTGTTAATAATTTTGTGTTCCTTAGTTTTGTTTGATTTGTTTGTATAATTGTAGGTCTCATCTTTCCTTTCCTTTCAGTTTTTTACACCCTTATGTTTATACACTGTGGCGTTATTTGTCTTGTCATTTTATTATTGCAGTTATCATCACGGTTTCTGTGATCATTTTTTTCATTTCTCCTATTTAATTTAATTTGATCTCTGCAAATGTGTTCATATTGTCTTTTCTTGTTTGTCCTTTGTAATGTCTTTAGTTGACATATGACGTATAGTGGTATACACTGATAGTATAGTACAGATCAGTACTTTATGATTGTTATTGTTATAAAACAAAATGTACAAGACCTTTGTAAGGCTTGTCTCCCAAAGTGATTGGTAAAGGGAAATATTTTTTTCCACAGGTACTCAAGTGATCTTTGATTACATTGAGGTATACAAGACCTTTGTAAGGCTTGTCTCCCACAGTATTTGAGATACAGTTATTGTGTCCATAGGTACTCAAGTTATCATTGGTTATTATAAACCATACAAGTTTGGACTAAGACTAAGTCTATGGTATAGACTTGTCTCTCATTAACGTGAAAGAGGGTAATTTATTTACTTTTTCAGGGGTCTGATTTAAGAAGACAATATGTCTACATTAGATTATTTCATTGCACAAGGAAAATCTCTTGATAAGACTGGAAAAGACTTAGAACAATGGAATGTTGCTCAATATGACAAAGCATTAGCTGCAGAAGAGAAAAAAATTGCTGCTGCTGTTGAAGAAAGAAAAGCTGCTGCTGAGGAAAAAAAGCTGCGGCTGAGGAGAGAAAACTTCAAATAGAAGAAAAAAAAGCTCTGGGTGAAGAAAAAAGATTAGAAAGAGAAGCTGCTACTGAAGAAAAAAAAGCTCTGGCTGAAGAAAAAAGATTAGAAAAAGAAGCTGATACTGCTGCTGAACTTAAGAAATTGCAGATGCAAGTGGAGGAAAGAAGATTTGAGGCAGAACAGAAGAAATTAGAAGCTGATGCAGAACAGAAAAAAGTAGAAGTTGCTGCTGCTGCAGAACAGAAGAAATTAGAAGCTGCTGCTGCTGCAGAACAAAAAAAATTAGATAGAGAAGCTGAAGAGAGAAAAGCAATAAGAGAACATGAGTTTGAATTAGAGAAATTAAAATTGACATGTATGAGTAATGTTAATCAGGCATCTGGTGGTAATGGTAAACCCTTTGTGTACAAGGTCAAGGTACCAGCGTTTAACCCTACCAGTGATGACATAACATTTTGGCTTTCTAGATTTGAACGGGCTTGTCGATCTCATAATGTTGACAAATCACAGTATGTGAATCAGTTGTCTGAAAATCTAAAAGGGGAGTCTCTGAGTAAGTTATATTTTGTTGAAGAGGCCGACAAAGATAATTATGATGCTGTTAGGGCAGCTTTGATAAAGAGATATCAGCTGTCTGAGGAAGGTTACCGTCTTTTGTTTAAAACAATGAGACCTGAGGTAGGTGTAGAATTCTCAGATTTCATCTCAAAAGCACGAATTACACTTTCACGATGGATTGAATTATCCAAAACAGAGAAAACATTTGATGGTCTTACGGATTTATTGCTAAGAGACAAGGTCATGTCTTCTGTAAATAAATCATTCCTAGAGTTCTTACATGAGCGTAAACCTGGTACAATAAAGCAAATGGAAGAATATTGTGACCAGTATGCCACGGCACACCCTGACATGATTCTTAGTAACTCTAACATTAAAGAGAGTATGCCAGTTGCTTCGGCAACAGAATATAATCAGAATTACTCACACAAATTCCAAGGAGCTAAAAATAAATTTGATAAAAAGGTTAATTGGAATAAGTATCAAAACCAAGATAACCACTCAAATCAGGGTTCTTCTTCGAAGAACTGGAATCGAGCTGATAGTCCTCGACACGCGAGGGGTACCCATAATGTTAGAAATTCTCGGAAAGGGAGTAGCTATAGGAACTACCCAAGTGCTTCATGGAGACAACAGAAACAATATTACAGGGATACTCAATATAACGAGCGTGATGATTATGATCATGAATATTATGATTCAAACCCAAATAGGGGTTATAACAGAGGCAATAATAATTATAGAGACAATTATAACCGAGGTAGATCACAACACAAAAGACATGGTAAATCGTATTACCAGGCTAACTCTGCACAACAGGAGTTCCACGACACCGATAATCAGGATAATGATAAAAAAGACTCCAACAGTGTAGCAAATTCCGCTTTCGATTTTGCTAGAGCATCTGAGTGTTCGCAATGCAAAACATTATTCGATCCAACCACAGTGTCTACTTTAAGCTGCGGTCACCCGCTTCCCGCTCTCCATGCGTCAATTGCGCATAATGGAAGGGGTGCTCTTGTCTTTAATAGGGGCCTAATAGATGGTACTCCGGTATCAATTCTTTTCGATTCGGGGTGCACTACCATTGGAGTGAGGCAATCACTCGTAAATCCTTCTCGAGCTACAGGCAATATAGTCAAATGTGTAACATTTGGTGGCACATTGGAGAAGTACTCCACTGCCATTATCAATATTGCTACGCCTTTCTTTACAGGAGAGGTGCAAGCATGTCTCTTGCCGAATCCGATCGCTGATCTTATCATCGGTCGCATTCATGGAGTGAAAGAATGCACTCCACAGCAAATTTCTAATTGGGAAAATGTTAATATGCAATCGGCTAATGCAGTAATCACTAGGGCTCAAGCTCTTAATATGCCACAATCTTCACATTCTGAAGATAATGATGCGCAGATCCGAGATGATCCCTTGGAGATTTCCCACGATTCCTTTATCAAACAGCAGGAAGATGATCCTACTCTAAAGAAATTCTTTACTCTGGCAACAAAAGGTGATCCGAATAAGGATACTAATCGTAAATCTTGGATTACGATGAAGAATGGCGTACTTGTACGTATGGTACAAGACTCCGCTAAGTCCATTCATTCTCAAATCCTTGTGCCTAAAAATATGAGAGTTAAAATCTTACAGCACGCTCATGATTCGCAGTGTGCTGGACATATGGGTTTTTCCCGTACTAAAGCTAGAGTTCTTCAATCTTTCTTTTGGCCTGCTGTGAATAAGGACATACGAATCTATTGTCGATCTTGTAAAGTATGTCAAGAGATTAAATACAGAGGTCCACGCCATGATGCACCTATTCAGGCTGCAGACATTCCCATTCGGCCATTTCAAAAAATGGCGATAGACATCATTGGTCCATTTAAGATAAAGTCTGCTAGAGGACACCAATTTATTTTGACGTGTGTTGATATGTGCACACGTTGGCCGGAGGCTGTTCCTCTAAAGAGCATAACTACTGCTGATGTCGCAGATGCTCTTTGGTTAATATTTTCTCGTCTGGGGTTTCCAGCGGAAATATTATCCGACCATGGTACCCAACTCATATCGGATACCATGTCTCAAGTAATGTCGACTCTGAAGATAGAGAGATCGCTGAGTAGTATTTATCATCCTATGTCCAATGGGATGGTGGAACGTTTGAATAGAACTCTGAAAAACCTACTAGGTAAGATAACAGAAGATCATCCTCAGGATTGGGATAGGGTTTTACCCGCGGCTCTCTTTGCATATAGAGAGGTCGCCAACGAACATACAGGATTTTCTCCCTTTGAACTTGTCTTTGGCGCGAAACCGCGAGGTCCTATGTCCTTACTTCATGATCTTATAACTGCTGATAATATTGTCGATGACACAAAATCCTCTTATGAATATGTCATCGCACTTAGACACAAGATTATTGAAGCATGCAAATTGGCAACTGCTTCTTCTGAATTTGCGAAACAGAAGGCAAGGGAATTTGCCAATAAAAAGAGATGTTTGCGTCAACTTTGTCCAGGTGACAAAGCATTTGTCTTGCTACCTTGTAGGGAAAATAGACTTCTCATTTCTTGGAAAGGTCCGTACGATATAATATCAAAAGTTTCCGATGTTGACTATATCGTCGATATTGACGGGAAGCGTAAAACCTTCCACATCAACATGCTCACGGAATTCCATGAACGTCCTGATTATTTACAACCTGTTTTCCAGGCAACGGACGATTTTCCAGTCCAACATGGACAGTACTCATCTCTGTCAGTAATACAGGATGAGGAAACGAGTTTCTCGGATGTAAATTTACCTTTTCCAATGATTCCTCTTCACTCTAATGAATCATGGAAGGATGTTGCAATTTCTCCAGAATTATCTCCAGGAGAGCAGAAACAAGTTTCTACTATGTTAGAACAATTTCAGGATGTCCTTACTGACATTCCTGGATGAACGCCCCTGCTACATTTGTACGCATGATGCGTCGAATCCTATCTCATCGCTCAGATGTCATTGCGTATCTTGATGACATCTGTCTTTTCAGTGATACTTGGAACGATCACTATAATGGTATGAATGAACTATTGTCTATCTTACGCGAGCATAACCTGACAGCGAAACCATCGAAAGCATGTATTGGTTTTAGCGAAATATCTTTCTTAGGACACCGTGTTGGTCATGGGTTCCTAAAAACAGAAGACCATAATACAAGTAAGATACTTAACATTTCTATTCCTAAGACTAAAAAGCAAGTACGAAGTCTCTTAGGTCTAATACAATTTTATGGACGATTCATCCCGAATCTGTCCTCCATTATGTCACCTCTTTCTTCCTTGCTAAAGAAAGGGTCTCCTAATGTAGTCCATTGGACTCAAGAATGTCAATCCTCTTTGGATAAGGTTAAAACTATGTTTCTACTTCACCTATCCTAGTATTGCCTTCTAAGGATAAGACATTTATTCTTCGTAGTGACGCTTCATCCACCGGGATTGGAGCTGCACTAATGCAAGAGTACTCTGGAACTCTGCATCCTGTGATGTATATTTCTCGGAAATTAAATGCCGCAGAGAAGAATTACTCGGTCCTAGACCGTGAATTATTGGCTATGGTTTGGTCAATCCTTAAACTGCAAAGATTTCTTCTGGGCGCGCATTTCATTGTGGAAACTGACCAGAAAGCTCTTACGGCTATTCAGAGTAAAAATCTGAAGAGCGCGAGATCAACGCGATACGCGATTGCTCTACAGCCATTTCATTTTTCGGTGCGAGCTATCCGTGGGTCAGAAAATGTGATGGCAGATATTTTGTGTAGATGCCCACAATTCATAACTGTTATACAACTTTGATACAGTTGTTTCTATGTTGAAATGTGTACACATATGTAATATATCATATATTGATTGTAACACTACTTAGCGGTTCATTGATATTTATTCACCGCTGATCTTTCAATGTTTTTCGTCTTTGATGATCATGATGTTAAGATATCTTAGATGAAATTTATGTATAAACTAATGTGGAAATTGGGTCATTGCTAATATTGTAGTATGCGTTGGTGACACCTCTCTGGAAATATTAATACTTAGAGAAGTACCTTCTCTAAGGTCATAAAACTTATGCTTAGCATCTGCGCATTGTTATTGGTGCGTTGTGAGCCTATTGTATGTTGCTCCTAGATGTGTTTCAAAAAAAAAAAAAAGTACCATTTTTTTTTTCCCGAGGGGTGTGGTAATCTGTTGCGTGCATATTTTGACGCACATATTACAAAAATCGATATGGCTATTTGATATGGAAAAAAATATAGACATTCATTCATTTGTGTATGAAAATGCTGTCTATGGGAAAAGCGAGAGAATCCATGTTTGATTCACACTTTTGATTATAGGAGTAATCGTTCTTGATATTGATCCGGCGCATGGATTGCTCTTACGTTTGTACTTATTTTTTAGGGCCAGAAAATATATTAATTTGCTTATTATGTTTATGGCCTGAATTCATATGTATTACATTATTAGTACAAGTAGAATCAGTCCTATATTGTATATTTTGGATGGGTAGGAGGGACTAGATTCTTATTATTCCGGTCTAGCGGAAGTATGAGTTGTCTTGACAAGTCGTGAGGAGTTCCGATGTACCGTGATAATGGCGTCTACGCACTTTTCAAAAGGCTGGTAGATTGTTAAGGAAATATAATTCAGGAAGTGGTTTTCTTCTAAAGGAGATGGTATCTCTACTATAGTTTATGTTAGAGACTCTCCTAAGGTACGGTACAATGTATAATTCGGACTCCATGTACTGCCAGACCCTATTTTGATGATCTCATGTCGATTCGACCTAGATGGAACATTATGCTTCGTATCGCTAGGGTCGTGTTTTGTATCGACAAAGATGACAGACTTTCCTACAGCGGTTATGGCTACGTGAATTAACCTGATCATCGTAGAGCTGTATGGAAACATTTATGAAATCAGTTATATACCCATTATAAATTAACTCTGGCTTATATTCTCCTTCCTATGAATGAGTGAACGACAACTCAGGGAGGCGGCCATGTTAGATTTCGGTCATCATATGTTTTGATCACTGCCAAGAGAACAGATTATTTATCCTATTATCGGACAGTGACAGGGAGATCTCAATCTTGCTAGAAACCCCCTCTTTCGTGGTTTCATAATATATGCTACAAACTATGGACGTCAAGTAACCTTGGTTATTTACCGATCTGCCTTCACTGACGCGTTTAGTCAGATAAGGGGATGCGGCCATAATATATCATGACATTGAACTTTTGATGTACTGCCCATTATTTCTGAATCTGTCATGACTTCAGATCTGCTATGTATACCTACAAATTGATATGTCAACATACCATGATGTACTCGTATGTCCCAGTGTGTACGTCTGAATAAATTGAGTAAACAACGATTCCAGCAGTCTGCATTGGTGCCTTGTAGACACAAGTGTATGAGTGGTTATATTGGTCAGCACACGAACAGTACACCATTCGCGGTAATCACACTCTACACTTCTACTTCATACATACACCATCCTGCATCGGTTGAAGTGACCAAGTTTAGGGCCTGCTTCCCCTGGAGCCTTTGCCTTCCCTAACTCAGGACTAGGGTGAGTTACCCATTTACAGCTGGGTAGACTGGAGCATGCCTGATCTCAACAACACCCCACTCTTCCTTACAGAGCATACAGACTGACACTTTACAGAGTGGAAAGAAGAAAAGAAACTTTACACCCTTCCTCCTTCCTCTCATGTGTGTCCTTTGCCCACGAATTTTCATGGCGGCGCGTGGTAAATAATGATTACCAAATGGTGCGGCCTCCCAGTGTTTTGAAACAGTCTGACTGGCTTGGCCAGACATCGCCGTAATAGATCGTAACTGTTTGCGTTTGACTGAAGAACCGTGCACATGTTCCTTCGTGTCAGTATTTCCCTCCCTTGAGAGATGTAATACCATCGGGGGCCTAATTCCCGACGACAAAGAAGATACTTCCGGAATCAGAGGCGTCACCACTGTTTGGCGATTAGGCTGAACAGGGCTGATAGGCGAATACGCCTCTGTAAATAACCTTCCACTGTCTTTAGAGGCTTTCATCCTCTTCATCGCAAGACAAGGATGTTTGAGCTCCCGTGGGGCTCCGTGAATGTGGGGATTTCCCCTTTCACTTTGCTGGCCTGTAGTAGGCCCCCTTGCATTAGCAAGGATCGGTGTGGTTGGGTTTCCCAAAACTAAGTATGGGCTTCCCAGGATGAAATCATGTGCTGGCTGTGCCATTACAGCTGCCTTGATTGTGCCAGATACAAACTTGCATTTCACCTCAATATTGGCTACTGGCAGACGCTGTGAGATACCTCTTCTCAAAATGCCACCAATCTCAACTATTTCTCCTGTCCACTGCCCTGGTTTCACCAAATGACGAGCGACGATACTGGGGTAAGTAAGCCCGCTGTCAAACAAACACGTAGTGGCTGTCCCATTCACTATGGCTGGTCCACTGTTAGAGGACAACTTCTCTGACTGGACTGGTTCCCATTTATTCTCTTTAGTCCATCTCACCGGTCTTAAACAAGCTGCATGATGAGCTGGGGGTTTGTTCATGCACCGTGATGTCCAGTGGGAAGTGGTTCTACAATTCTGACAATACCTCTCATTATCTCCCCTGTTCCTAGCGGGTTCCTGAGATGATGTCGGCTGTGCTCGGTTATGCGGCTGGGGGCGCAAGTTATAACCTGAATGAGGCTCCTTGCGAGAAGGCCCTGGTTGCTGATGAGCTGGTGAAGTAGCTGGCTGCAATGATGAAGCTCCTTTGTCTGGGGCTGGCAGATCTGGGTTTTTCCGTTTCTGTCCCAGTACTTCGGCCTGTACTGTCTGGTACCTTTCGGCGAACACAATAATCTGATCAAGTTGCTGGGCACCCTGCTCTGCCAGATACCGCCTCAAGTCGGGGGACATGTTTGCTTTTACCTGTTCACACAGAACTAACTCCTCCAACCCTTCAAAAGTTTTTGCCAGTCCTGACAGTTCCCTCCACCGGGTTAAGTAATTTCTCACCCGCTCTGCAAACTGAGCAAAACTCTCTCCCTTCTCCGGCCTGCTCTCCCTGAACATGGTTTGGCATTTGCGGGGTGTCCACTGAAACCTTTGCAACAAAGCGTTTCGCAGTGCCTCAAAGTTGTTCTGATCATCTATGAGCAGCTTGTTGTAAACTTCATACGCATGACCTTTGAGCGATTGTGATAATTTCAGACACCAAAGACTCTCATCCAACCCGTATGCCTTTGCCATTCTTTGAAATTTCTCCAAGAACACGTCAATCTTTTCATTCCCATTAGGGAACGAGTCAAATGGGAAGCTCATGGCTGCCATCCGGGGGCCTACGTTTCCTGAGGTGTCTCTCGCTCCTGCTCCAGGTGAATCTCCATTAGCTGAACTGCCTTCCGAAGATCGGTACTTCCGCCATCTTACCTGTAAACTGCTGTAAGTTCCCAAATACAGAGAAATGACAGAAAAAGAAACGAGAAGGAACAACCTGTTACGTAATATAAAATACTCCCTCTTTAACCGCTGTTCCAAAAACCCGACCTCAGACTAGCACTAAGTCTGAATAATAACTTGAAAAAAATTTAGTTAAGAAGCTACCAAAAACTAAATTACCTTCCTGTTAAAGAAAAATATGTCGGTATGCCATCAATTACCTCTACGTCATATACATCAAAATACCACAAAAATCTACTTGACTGTAACATATGGAAAAACTTATAACTGGATCAGTTCTAATACAGCTCAAGTCTAGGGGATATTTAAAGAAACTCTATTCTCAGAAACTTCCTAGAGACAATCTATGAATGTAGATCACAGAATTGATCTCCACAGAATGATCCACCGGACGATTGCCGCATACATGTCACGAAGTGGTTTTAAGTTTATAAAGTTTGCCTGAATGGAAGCAAGACCCCTAGTATGAGAAAGTCTGAGAAGATAGAATTTAGATGGAAAATGACATGCCTGTGGACAGATGAGACTATTAGCTCAAGGGATAGAACCAGGTTTTGACTCGCCCTTGCCGCTTCGTGACGTCAAACTGGCTATAATCTCACCCTCCTCTGACTTCCTTTAAATACAAGGAGATAAGGTGTGTAAAAACGACCACAGACACCACTATACAGACCACATGTAGGTATAGTATAGACTAGAAGCTGATCCAGTAAATAATATATGTATATATTTATTTACATACAAGAAAAACAAAAAATGGCATCATACGTCATCAAGTCAGTCGATAGCGTGCACTGTTGCACGGCCTGAAAACAAGTAACGATTAAATTGCAAGACCCTCAAAAAAAACCTCAATCACATTCACTCTTCCTGTCATCCTGCTGAGGAACAATAAAAATGGTTAGTGCTTTAAAGTACTCTGATCTTGTGGGGCTGTCAACTTTAGCCTCCACTCTCTAATACCACTAAGATTGCTACTGTCTCAGTCCTGTTGACTCTTCCTCAACGAACCGTCTACACCGCTTTCCTCTTGTTAGGCGATATGCGCCGCTAACTAACACCACTGGAAATGCTACAAATAATAGACTTGGAGTAACACAATGGCTCAGTATCTATCCGTCAAGTGGATACTGAACAGACCCTACTGGTCCTGTCTATTTTCTCCCTCCTTCTCTCTCTCTCTCTCTCTCTCTCTCTATCTCTCTCTCTCTTAGTCTCAGTGTCTCTCTAACACTCGACGACTGATGATGCGGCGTCTCCGTTACACTCTTCTCTCGTTACTTTCAGGACCTAGGTATGGTAACACTGTCACCTGTTCCTGAATTCTGCGATGATGATGATGAAGTTCTGGCGTCAAGCATGAGGTACTTGATGAACTGTCGACAAAACTTCTCTGCTGCTGAATAGCTTCCCTCTTTTAACCCGCTCCGGAGTTAGAGGAAAAAACCACAACCTTGATTTCCGGCTGTATGCAATTAAAACCAGTCTCACGGCCACCTGCCGTTGCTAGAGACTATAATAGCGATGCTCTCGGCTGTATGATAAATAAACCACGGTCCAGCTGAAGCATAGGGACTTCACTGCCAGAGACCATAGGTCTGACCCTTAAGATAGGTCCTGTTGCCGTGGGTAATTTTGCACATGGGCAAATTTACGCTCCCCCACTATTCTTGCCGCGACTCGCTGAAATTAAAATAAAATGCGTCTAATGTATAACAACTCCAACATAACGCATCTCTAATCCATTAATCTTTATAACTCCCTTACTCAGTACTTCACTCGTCATGTACAACAATACAAAAAATTAATATTACCCACGTGGCACTTAAATCTCTCTCCTCCTCCCCTTCTCTCGTTCTGAAAAAAAACGATACATAAAATATTTCTACCCACGTGTCTCTTCATTCTCACTCCTTCCCCCCTCTCTCTCTCATCTATAATCTGCCAGGTAAGTAAACAGAACCTCCCGACCTATCTGCCTCTTATCTATTTGTGACGCGTGGCTACCCACGTGTCAACATTTTCAACTCGGGAACTTCTTTTGTCCAAAATTCCGGGGTCTCCTTTTTAACATTTACACATGAGGTTTCCTACTTAAGCCCCAATTTAATTGAAATCTCGCTATAGGAATAGTTTACTCCTCTAAGCAGTATAATTCACTTACAACGTAAATCTGAACCCTCCGACAATATTTCTCACATTTTAAGGCTCAGAAAAATTAACGAACACACCAGGGATTTCCCCATAAAATTACATTAGTAAATACACAGAAATAATTGGTGGTTTTACATAACATTCTACAAATATGGGCACACGTGTTTCTCACAACTTCACACACTCCTAACTACTGCCAAAATCATAGAAAGAATAAGCACACTGTTGCATTTACGTCGTTCTTCCAAAATGATAATGGATGGCACTATCGTTTATTTTAAAACTGAAAAGTTAATGTCCCCCAAAGAAATAAACTACGGACGAAATTCTCAAAGAACCCTCTAATGAATAAAACGATAATAAGATAAAATCCTACATACCAATTCATCGCTGTTTTTCCCCGCAATGGAGACGATAAAGTACGTAGTCTGACGGCTGGCACTTATTTCTTACGATAGAGAACTAGGCCGCCGTTTAACTAGCTATTTATACACCCCGGGACCACTCCTACGCATCCTCGCGAAACCCGCGTGGCTTAAAATTGCGTCACGTTACCTGACGGCCGCGTGCTTCCGGACACGTCATACCGCGTGCCGGAAATGGCGATTATTTCGTAAACAACGAAATCTCCGTGATCGTGAAAAAATCTATAAGAGAAAAAACTGGCCGAGTGAAAAATAAACCTACCATCGTAAAACGACCCCATTTAATTTATCTCCTCAAAAATACCAACTACGATATATATTCAAGTGAGAAGAAAAAATGATGAAAATTCAAAAAAAAAAGAACAGGATCGGGCCGGTTGAAGGACAGAATTACAGTGCGGCATCACACTGTTTATATTTCTTGTACTTGTTGCCTATTTGTTACAAATTTTATTTGTGGCTGACGAAAGGTGAAACCTGAAACGTCCCGTGTTTTCCGTGTACCGTTAATTTGTAAAACTGATTCAATACCGCTTTATTTGTTAATAAATGTTTATTATCTTACCAGTCTTACTGCAGCGCCTTTATTTGTTTACCACATAAGAAGACATTGTCATTTCTTGCTACAATATTCTCCTACATACATCTACTGCTATTTTCCTGTACTTACTGTTCTTAGTCTTCTATCATTTACTAGACACAGTATTAAGGTCTTTGTCTTGTGTAATCTGACCAATTTTGTATAATAGGGGAACAACAGAAGTGATTGCATCATTAATAGGCTGGATTACCCTAGGTAAATTTCCGGTGTTATGTGTTGCGGGTCACGCTAATAACCCCTGTCATCGAAGCATCATTTTTGTGGTGCTTAGCTGGCAGGGAGGATAGTGTGATTCGCTTCCATAGCTAGACGGGGGTGCCGCACGGAAGGTCCTGGGTTCGATTCTTCGGTTAGCCACTCACATCTGTGGTTTTTCTGTTGTCTAGTTTTCTACTTCTTTATTATTCACGAGTGCCTGAAAACATACCTTTATGTGTGTGTAATATTTATTTATTGATCAGTACTATCAATGGGCTGCTGATTTAGGAAATCCTTCTATATAATCAATTGGCAAATCATAATTGCCCGTAAGGATGTGACTCCTGGCCTCAAACCTTAATTCTCAAACAACAATACATCTTGGACTTCTTAGAAGTCTCACTGTGCACAATTTCCTTCTCTTTACTTTTCCTTTTCCTAATGCTTAGATCTGTCCAGTAAGTGGGCAGTTGCTCCAGGAAACCCTCCTATATGATCAACCGGTTAATTGTCATTGCTTGTAGGGATGCAGTTCATACCTTCACGTAACACCACATCTTGGAAACCATAAAAGAAAGACATTGAACTTTTGTAGTACCTATCCTTATATACATGGATTCCAGAATATTGTGAAAAAAGGGTTATCATGAATATTTAAAATCCAACGTTTAGTCCACTGGAAGTAAGTGTATTTTTTTCCAGAGTAGAAAAGAATACTGCTATTTGTTAATTCTTTCTACCTCTGATTAGACGTTTATCTGAACCATTTTTCTGCCCATTTTCTCGTAACCTTCACCTTGGGTTTATGGGGGAAAAGGTAATACGTCTTACTGGTATAAAAGACAAGAAAATAACCTAATTTACGGCCGTAAGGACTTCGTCAGGAACACAGAAGAAAAACAGACAGGAAAGAAAGTGAGAACTAAGTGTAGAATATAAATGAATACAACAACGTCGGAAATGGCTTGCACATTGCTGGCTGCAAAATGGCTGCTACATCCAGGTATATATGTAAAGTTCTAATATGTGTCTGCAAGTTCCAGTCCAGTTTTGACTGCACTTCACTACCATGTGATACTCATGTCATTTGTTTTCATGAATTATTACCTTGGACACACTACTTTCAATTTTTGGAGCTGTGCGCTTACTTTTTCATTTCATATTTGATTATTTTCCCTACACTATCTAACCGAAATCTTCTAAACTCCTGCAATGTAATATTGCAATAGTTACCATGAGTGATTTGGTCACTCCTTCCCAAGTCTATTTACGTGTTTTTTTGAAAGATGCTTGACTGTGTCTTCACCCAGTATGAGCTCAGCTGGTTGGATCATGTTTTACCTCCAATTTGTTCACAGAAAGGACAAGAAGAGGTAAACTTGACCTATTGTTCAAGGTCATTCCTTGTCTTCTGTATCCCTTCTCTGTTATTCTGCACCTTTCAGAGCCATACAATAGGACTACCTTGACATTAGTGTGGAAGATTTTGTGTTTGTGTGTGTTGGACTTTATTTCTTTTGATTTCAATATATTTTATGAGTACGTTTGCATACTTTAATAAAAAAGATATCACTCTTCCTCCATTTTTTTCTGTGTACATGTATAATGTGTATATAAATAAATAAATATATATCAGAAGGCTTATTTGCAGTATGAGACGTCGTTGCAATGCATGTTTAGCGGCAAACGGGGGCCCTACACGTTTTTAGAAATATTGGAATATTTTTGTGAAAATGAAGTACCTACCCCGCCTTGGTTGCCAGTGCGAGTAAAATCATGTGAGTAAAGCCATAACACTTCTTATACCGCAAATGTCTTGTTATGATGCTCAAGTTTACTTGTACGAAGGAATAAATGAACTAATTTGAAATATGTTGTCTTTGGATAACTTTTAAATTCAATATCCCCTACTTTTTGTGACCAGTATATATATTGTGAACGTGGGTTTGGTTTTGAGTGAAAAAAATACGCACGAAAAGAAAAGTTGTGGTAGGGTGAAAACATTTTAGAAGTGCACCAAAATGTAGAACGGGGTTAGTGCAGTCGGATTTTGAACGCGAAAAACGGAGGTCAGCATGTTTTGGCTGTGTGCGTTGAACAGTGTTAAAAGTGGCAGCAAAATGAAAAGTATATTTGTTCCCGATAAAGAAGATAGACGTTTAGATAAAACAGAGACAGACGTAGTGATCAGGTAAACTGGTAGAAAATCAACATCCCTGGCAGTTTGTAGGCCAGTCTTCTGCAAGATATACCAGAAGATCACTAAGCGAACGTTATAAAGATAACTAACTTTTCTTAGAAGATTACTCAAGTGATATAGCAGTGGAAAATTAGACGAGAGCAGATCAGTGACAGATATATACAAGAAATATGATTTTTTTTTTTGGATGTCGCTGAATTTGAGAAAATGGACGAATGGGATTTTCATTGCAAGTTGAATGTAAAAATCTATGAAGTAAATTCGCAGAAGAGAGAAGCGGATTCTACTGTATTTTAAATAAAACCTTGAAGTTCGTTCTACTGAAGTTGGAGTACAGTGTGTCGACAAGTAGAAGATATACGAATCACATTTGAATAACATTGAATAACATACATTTTACTGTATAAGTTTAACTACTTAAACTAATAAGAGAGAAAAACATCAATAATCCTTACTTAAGGTGAAGCTGAGTTACTGTACTTTTCAGATGAGTGGATTTTTATCATTAGGTCCTTCTTTGCAAGCAGCATCTTAAAAAGATTGGACACATGTTTCCTCACAGTTCACTTTGGTTGTCAACATAGCTTTCAAAATTTCAACACCTAGCTTGTTTTATCACTTGCCCATAAGCTGTTCATCAAAGAAAACACTCTGTCTGCGGCAGCATTTGTTCCAAGTAGACAGAAAAAAAACTCTGCCAACTTCAAAATATTTGAAAATGTCACATTATTGTTTTTGAAGTAGGAAACCATTTCAATCCAACGTTGTGGTGGCAATGTTTTTTTTTGGCACTCCATTCACTAATTTTCTGAGAAGTAACAAACTGCTTCATATAGACATATTCGTCATAAATTTCAATTTCTGTAAAGTGGGCTGAAGGTAATGTTTGAATCACTAGTGATGATGAAATCTCAATATCTGCCCAAATTGGTATTCTGTTCAGCGTTACCCAGCTGTAGGATTCTAGGTCTTGAAAATTTTTTGCAGCCCATTTATTTAAATAATTGAAAGCTGTTTCATAGAACGAAGAAACGCTAGCATGAAACTTTTTCACATCCTCCTTTGGAAGTCGTTCCATTTCCAGCTTTTCAAGGATTAGCTTAACTCTTGATGGCAAGAAACAGTCTTCCAGTTTGGACTTCAAAATAGTTTTCAACCTGTTGATGCTGTCAATGACTTCAAACACAGTGACCGTCTGTCCCTCTATTTTTTTGCACTGCTTCGTGGAATGGGGAGGCATGACTGTGAACAAAAACAAGCCATGCCTCAGATAGAGGATTTACAAAGAATGTCTGTATAAAAACTGGGCATCTGTCTTGAGATTGAAAATATGATTTTAGAGGCAAGAATATCTGAAGAACCCTTTCAACAGCAGACAGCAGAGCAAGCCACCTAGTCTGAGTATAACCTGAGATCATCTGGAAGTCTGTTTCCACAAACTGGCAAAACTCCTTGAGTCTTTCAACTCGTACTGTGTATGATATGAAGAGTAGATAAGTTTTAGCAATAATCAGCTCGACATCAACAGGCAGAACATCTGCAGCTGTTCGAACAGTGTTGTGGAAAATATGACCTGCACACCCAACTCCTATAAGACCATGTCCAAGGTTTTCTTGCAGTTTTTTTAAAACATTGTTCTGTCCTTTCCTTTCAGCACCTCCAAAATTGGAATTTGTGTTGTCTGCGCATAATCCAACTACCTTCCTGTCTAAACCATTTTCAGTTATGCAGTCATTAAGAAAACTACTTACAATATCAGATGTTTCACATGGCAATGACTTTAACTCTAATATTTTAATTTTCACTCCATTACTGTGATCAAAGTATCTGACAAGCAAAGGAAAAATCTTGAATTCTTTGTGGTTGGATGTATCTGTCAGTACAGAAATAAATGTAGACTTTTCTAGGTCAGACCTTAACTCATTTAGAATATGGGGTGCCAAGACATTTCAAATAATTGCTTCTGTTTTCGTACCATGCACATGCAAATTTTGGCTCTAAAGTAACCTGAAGTAATTTTGATGTGCAATCCATAGACCTGAAAGTATGATTGTGTAGCACTGTATGGTATGCAAAGGCGCCTTCTATAGCAGCTAATTGCTCTTCTTGGTCACCAATTTTATCAGCTCTGAAGAAAGTGGTTAACGACGAGCTTGATGCAGCTGTAACGACGGCTCTCTTATGTTTCTCACTGCTTATGTGGTTCTTAATATCACCACGTCCACTATGGCTTATCGAAAACCCGGAGGCACATATATTGCATCGTACATTGAAGTTTTATGTACTCTTTTTAATAAACGGATATTCCTATTGTAAATCTTCATTGAAACTGCATTTACGCTTTGGTACCATTTTCTTACAACAATAACAAAATATGCACATGTGACCGTGCTGGTGTTGGTCCCTGTCCAATCCTAACTATAACTAGGTGACTGAGGCAGGCCTAGTTATCTATTATTTACTTTATTTCTTTCTTCCAAGTGAGATTGTTTCTCTTACTGGCTCCCTTGTTCCGCCAGAGATGATAGTTCTTGGATGAGAGTAGGTTCGTCTTTTGCTCAACCCAGACCACGTTCTTCCCTCCTTGATGTTGTCTAGCGACTGATGCGTATAGGGTGTTCTATTATTCCTATCTTTCCTAATACTCAATTCTAATATCTCTCCATTCCTTATTCTCTTCTCACATCAAAGCAACTGGAGTGATGTGATTCAAATTCAACAAGCAACCTTTATTTACATAAGATAATGCATGATCATCCAACATAATACATCAGCTACAGTTCACAATTTCAATGTCCTCAAGTCTTCCGCTTGATTCAAACACATATCTCAAAGCTTAGTTATATATTGTTTCTCTTGTAGCCTCTTGCATTTCGTGGTATACCTAGCTTAATAAAATTCCTTCTCCTTTTATTTTACTATTTTGCTCATATTTTCTACAACAGTTCTTCTAAATCTTTGGAGTCATGTTCTCTCCCAATCTCACTCTAGATAGGTTTAACTCCTCTAAATGCAGCATATAAAATTCAATAGCTACACCTGAAATAAACAATGTCCAATACCAAAATGGCTTCCACCATACTTACTCTTGTATGAGAGAGCGCATGAGATGTTTCGTGAATGTCAGACTCACTTGTGGTGGCGTCTCCATACTTACTCTTATATGAGAGAACGCTTAATAGATTTCATAATTGTCAGTGCTGTGAACCCTTTGTTCGATACAATCTCGTTTAATGGCAATGCCTCATTTTCTTGGCATGACAGCCCATCCTGGCTATCTGATAATAAAAGTTATTATTTCTTTAGGCTTTAATATTGACCTTGACTCAATATTATCTTCTTTAGCTCGCTCCCTTAAATGCGAGCGTCGTTAGCTTGCGACAAATTTGCTGAAAGTCAAGAAAATAGTTCAAAGTTTTGTTCTTACCATTTTAAACGAAGTCCAGCACCTATCACGATCCTACTAACACCACCTATCAGCTAATCCTACAGTTGATCACACAAATTATTAATCAATTCTAAATGTTCTCCTGAATTCCTATTTCTAAGCAATTCTAAATCTAGCTATTTCTGTAGCCCTTCTGCATACCGCAGGTTTCACATTTCTTGAGAGCTCAGCAAAACTTGACTTGCCCGGTCAACTTCTCTGGTAGGACTCTATAAACTTGACCGCTCAGTAGCGCGTCAATATCTGGACTGATCTCCAATCGTCCTTCAATTTCCTATCTGATGGTCCAAAAGTTGTTTTAGTTAATACGATTGGTCCGTTGTTCAGTTCACTCACCAATCGGCACGCTTAATTGTAAGCTGTTAGCTCCGTGAACTGTGCTACATAACTGTTTACCTCTAGTCACTATTTTCACGTGCGTTTTACTCTGCTCTGTGTTCTCTTAACTCACTAAACCTGTAAAGGGCGCTAATAACATTGTTATTCCCCTTAGCACTTTTTAACTTAGTTTCTTTAATCCTTCTATATCTCTATTAAAACTGGTCTAATATGCAAATTTGGTAAACTCTAATGATATATACTTAAATTACTTTAAGGTCTAAAAAGGTTCCCTCCCTTACAAAAAACATTACATTTACATTCTTTTATCTCCCATGTTAAGAACAAATAAGTTATCACTTAGATTATTCTGATTTTCTAACCCATTTTTCTATACTCTTTCATCTTGTTAACACCAAATAACTGTTCGACTGACTTAAACTTACAGTGTATTTTACACTGTACAACCCAATGCCTAGAATCCGGCTTTTGGCTGGGATCATGTGTCCACACACGGGAAACAGTAGTGACTTTCATGTCATGAGGTACCTAGTGTGAGAACACAGAGGATCACTACAATGACACATGTTGTCATTGGATCTTCTTGTGTTGGGACATGTGGTCTTGACCAGGGCTGGGTATGGGTGGGGCAAATGCAACCTCATGCGAGGAAAAAATATGCAACCTCATGCGAGGAATAAAAAAAAAAAAAAAAAAAAAAAAAAAACAAATAGTTCACCATTTAAATTAAATAAACGTATACTGGACGAAATGAAATAAAAGTTGGCACACAATATGGTTGAATATTGAATAAAAGACCAAGTGATCACTTTGATTTTAGTGAAAGTGTCATGAAAGAAAGATAAAAACTAAAGTCAGTGTGGCATCCCCACGAAAATATGAAATCTTGATTTCAGTACCGTGTATGTCCACCTATTCCGCACTGTTCTGCACGACACGAGTCTTAAACCTGGAATGTTCCTGGCAGTCCATGTTGCCTGAATAAACATGTTACGCAAGTGCATAAGGCGTATGTAACGGTCTTGTGCAGGGGTGGTAACTCGTGGTCGGCCACTTCTATGGCGATCAGCAGTGGATCCAATGGATCCAGTTTGGTGGAAACCAGCTTGAATGCGTGATATAGTGTTCCTGTGAACATTGAAATGTTGTGATACAGCTAATATAGTCGCTCCAGCAGCTAACATCCCTATAGCTATTGCTCGCTGTTATTGGTTCAATCTTAGCAGTGTCAAAAAAAAAGATGTTTCTGTTGGACTCTTGGTACTCTCTATTTCAACGATTACGTTTTCACATGCTTGTGATTAGAGCTACACACTTACCTTCCTTTTATCTGTGATAAATTCTCCCCTATGGCACTTTTCACGTGATTTATCTTTCAAATTGATTATCTCCCCATGAATAGTGCGATCCAACTGTAATTGCACGGGTAAGTGAACAACACTCACACAGAAATGTGTGCCAATTTGCATTTGAGTTCACCCAAGAACACACGCATAGTGCCCTGTTGAGTGCTGCACAATTACTTTTTTCCATGAGTATATATATATATATATATATACAGCATGCAAGGACTTTGGCCTCACAATAAGTCTAAAGAAAACGAATGTGCTGAGTCAGGATGTGGGTGCTGCACCAGTTATCACTATCGATAACTATGAATTGGCAGTGGTGCACCACTTCACATACCTAGGGTCTACCATCAATGACAAACTCTCACTGGATACAGAAATCGACAGCCGCATTGGCAAAGCTGCAGCTACCTTTGCCCGCCTCACATCGCGTGTTTGGGGAAACTCTAAACTCACAATGAAGACCAAAGCTGCGGTATATAATGCCTGCGTCACCAGCACACTCCTATATGGCAGCGAGACCTGGACTACCTATGCTAAGCAAGAAAGAAGGCTCAATACCTTCCATTTGCGGTGTCTACGCCGCATCCTCGGCATCTCGTGGAAAGATAAAGTGACAAATGTCGAGGTGTTGTCACGTGCTGGCCTTCAAAGTATGTATACGCTTCTTAGACAACGCAGACTTCGCTGGCTTGGCCATGTTCGCCGCATGGAAGATGGTCGCATCCCAAAAGATATCTTCTACGGACAATTAGCAGATGGCAAGAGAACAGTTGGGCGACCACAGCTGAGGTTCAAAGATGTGTGCAAGAGAGATATGAGGGCACTGGACATGGATCCAGCAACATGGGAGGATGAAGCTGCCGATCGCACTAAGTGGCGATGCTATTTACGGCGCCACCTCAGATTGGGCGAAGAGAGGCTCACACAAGAAGCAGAGGTGAGGAGAAAACGTCGAAAGGAGCACCAGGAAAATAAGCAGTTGAGGGCTGTCACCTCAGGGGCGCATTCCCATAGTCAGTTATGACTGAAGGGGCTATTATTATTATTATTATTATTATTATTATTATTATTATTATTATTATTATATATATATATATGTATATATATATTATATATATATATATATATATATATATATATATATATATATATATATATATATATATATATATATATATATATATAATATATATATATATATATATATATACGACGGACATATATAAGTTAACCTTTACTCAACGCTATGTCACATGGTTCTTGACTTCTGAATTATATTGTGAATGTTCCCTTCGGATAGAAGCGTCGCACACTTCTTTCTACATCTCTGCCAATAGTAATCTTGTGCGGAGGTAAACACATTTGACTACCTAGTTTAGATACTCTGGAGATTTGGCCATTGTTGGATCACTACTGCAAAGCAGGGGAGGCAATCCGTGACAAGAGCTTCTAGAAGACTTGCAAAAATCTTGTGAGGACGGCAAACGATAAGTCAGATGAGTTCAGGACCACCGTTGGTGTAAGGCAGGGTGATATCATTAACTTAATAAAGATAACGTATTAAGACATAACATGTAGAATGCTTCATGGAGGACAACTTGCAGAACCTTTTGGGATAAGAACTGGAGTGCGACAGGGATGCCTCTTGTCTATTTCTCTTCTTACTTGCAATATATTGGATTATGAAAACATCGACGTCACACAACAGAAATGGAATCTAGTGGAATCTGACTAAATTGCTTAATGATCTAGATTTTACCGATAACTTGGCTCTTCTGTCACATAATCGCAATCAGATACAAGATAAAATGAAAATACTCGATGAGAGATCACAGTAAATTGTCTGCAAATACATATAGGAAAAGACAAAGATAATGAGAATAATTGCAAGAAAGGATAAAAAGGTAGGACGTAAAGAAACAGCACTAAAAGATGTAGAATCATAGACATATCTTGAGAGCATTACAGATAAAGTTGGAATGACAGATAATGCCATCAAAATAAATATACAGAAAGCAAAGGGAGATTTTATTGCATTGGGAAATATATGGAGATAAAGAGAATCTGAAACATGGACAACTATAAATACAACAACTATAACACTACAGGCTTTCATGAATGGGCGCTTTTGTAGAATAGAAGGATTGAAGTGATATGACAAGGTCACTAATGTGGAACTGATGACATAAACCATAAAAGTGCCAGGGAATAAGAGATGAAAAGAAAACGCTGGTGATGAATAAGACACACATTGAGGAAACGTGTTGATAGCATTACAAGGTAGTCCTTGTTTTGTAATAACCAGAGAAAGCAGAGGTCAGAGGTCGACCAAATACACACGGAGAACTGGAGACAGAAGTGGAAATAATGAGGACGACATGGAAAGAACTTGAGTTAATGGCACGTGACAGGAGCACATATCACGTGTTTGTTGACGTCGTGTGATCATTGAGGAGCTATGGGGTGTTGATTGATTGTTATATTCTCGATTTGTGACGATAAGCAGGGAAACAGGAAGAAACATTACATCCACTTGATATCTTAATTTTAATATACAATTTCTCTTTTAGGCACCTCTGTGTATCCTCTTAAGTTAATGCTTTTCTGAGGCCTTGATTTATAGATAATTTTATTTATTTATTTAAACTCTGTTTTAATATTGTCAGTTAGCGTGAGGAAAATGTCTAGTAATCTGATTAATGTGATATGTTTTTGTTTAATCTAAAGATGGAAAGTCATGTGACAGATCTGCTCAACAAGGTCATGAAGCGCTTAGACCAGGTACAACATCAACAATCCCAGACACAAAATCTACTGGGTGAAAAACTTTCTGAGATGGCAGTCAGACTTGAGCACGGCAAGATTTTCATGAGAGACCAACTGAGAGGAGCTCAGAACGAAATCCTGCGGCGTGTCCGTGACATTCAGGGACAAGGACAAAGCGCTGTAAATATGATCCCTACAAGTGTGTCCGATACTGATCAAGTTTTACATCAGATGACACAGTCCACAGTTGATCTGAGTGATGTTATTAACGAGACCAGAGATAAACTTCAGATGTTAGAAGATAGAACAAACTTAATGAAAACTCAAATAACAGATACAGAACAAACATGTCATAACTTGACCAGGTGGTCACGAAAAATAGAGACTCTACTTGAGAACAAAATTACTGAACTTGTAGATCACGAGAAAGAGAATTTAAAGACCATTTCAGACGTGGTTAGAGGACAGACGAGGGCAGAACTGGTGTGGTTGGATAACCGGATAGATGAAAGATTAACTGATCTTGATACAATTGTCAATTTAAAATTAGAACAGCTCATTAGACAAACTAATGAAGGAACAGATCAAAATGGAGAGGTGATGACTATCTTAGCTAAACAGCAGGAGCAGGTAACTAACACTTTGGTTAAACAGCAGGGAGAGATGTCAGAGAAGCTGTTTAAACTGCAGGAAAAACTTACTGACACATTGGATAAACAGAACCAAGCAGTTCTAGATCTATGGAATAAGACAGAACATGTCTATAAATCAGTCTCAGACATGGGAAAACAAAATAATGCATCAGTAGAGAAAATTCTGGAAAACTCCATCATGAAACTGGAAGAATATTTCATTAACAGTCGTACAGATATAACCAGGCTCTATGATACTATTCGTGTTTTAGAAGAACAACTGACCTCAGTTCCTGACATACTTGTCGTGGAATATTCTAATCCACATATATAAATTATCAAGTAAATATAAAGCCTAATAAATACATATAATAAATAAAGGAAGAAGAATGGTAAAGAACAGTGCTGTCACAATGACTGTACTCGAAATCCCCTTGTTTTCTACTGCGTAAGCAAATTGTAACGTTTCACGTTGATATTAAAGGCCTTCTGCAACATACACGCGTTTCCCAAACACACAATAAAATGTGCTGCCTTTCTAAGAAAAACCTTGAAATATGCAAGTTGACCTAAATTTTAAATTCCATTCATGTCTTTTTCTACACTATGTTACCAAGATCAAAAGACAGATGGACAAAAGGATAGCGAGAAGGGAGAGGCAGAAAGCCGAACACTAAACACGCTTCGCGCGATACACAAATGCTGCCATCACGCGTGTAAGACTACATGCACTAACTTTTTTTCAGACGGACAGTGATAAATTCACTACCCTTCCTAGAGTTAGGTTTTAAAGTAATAAAAAACGATTATTAGGAAAGATAACAATAGATGGGTTTACGGTTGAAAACATAACAGTACCCAGACAGCACATCTTCGAAACAGGAGGTAGAAAATACATATTTTGAACGCAGCCACGTAGCTCTTTTAAATTTGGATATTTGGGTTCCTTAGGGCTTGCTGACAAAGAATATGTAAAACGTTACGCAAATAGTCCAGGAATTAATAAATTATAACCAAAATAAAATAGTGGGGATGCCTGACAACATGGAATCATTTCTGCTCATAAAATTTTTTTATAACGTGTTTGAAAAAAATCTTGCGTTACAGAAATAGCCTACCATGTAAACTCCAAATTGATTGGAGCGCAACAAATGAAAGACTAACCACGATTGGTCGGGCTATAAATACTATCTTTCGTTGTTAGGGGAGTCGTGAAAAGGTAACATTTTTTCAAACACTTGTCGAAACGTGGCCTCATTGGCTAGACTCGCTGATATACTCACTTAGGAGCGTTAGTTCGAGACCACTAGTGCAAATAAGCTTGATAAAGCAACAGTGCGTTGAAGCCAGCTCATATTTTTGCCAAATAAAAGCCTGGAACATAAGCAGATGGGAATTTGTGCCAGTAATTGTGCCAGAATTCATTGCTAATCAACGTATCTGTGTTTATTTCCATGAAATTGTGGTAAGCTTGAACCATTCAGTATCTTTTAATGAAAATTGAATGTAAATTGTTAATTTATGCCTGTATATATATATGTGTAGTTCAGTGGCAAACAGGAGATAAAGCCTATAATGCTCCAGCCTGAACAGAGGGTGTCGGAGGGAAGTAAAACGGCATGGAATGGCCAAATAGTACACTGACACCTGGATGATTGATTAGACAGAAATAATGCTGGAAGTGCAGAGGCGTAGTGACCATTAAGGAGGGTAATGCTGGTATAAAGTATTTCAGATGAAGCTGACAGTTGGCCTAACGCTCTGAACTCAATGTTTGTGATGTATTGTGATCAGTGTAAAAAGAAAATATAAATTAGTTATGAAGTAGAAGGTACCTCCTTCTTGATTTCAGGGACCGTGGTCTTGATGGTACTGAGCAGCACCTGGTCAGAGCTTTGCTGAATCCAGAGTCGGACAGCATACTCCTTGGTCTATTTAGCTATCAGTGAGGTGTCTCCAGAGCCCAGAGGAGAATTCGAGCAGAGGAGTCCTTCCCTGCCGCCATCACGCAAGATAAGCTGATTTGGCCAGCTGAGCTCAACATTATGTCCCCTCATCTTGAAATAACTTTGTAAAAATAACATTCAGAGGGGAATTTAATTGTCTTAATATCAGGAACTGAGAACATCTCCAATACTAGTCCCTAAAGACAAACTATTGAAGTCATGATGACAAATACCAACAGAGCTTGAACAAAACAAAACCAGTATTACCTCATATTACTACTACACAACTGACACACATAGGATATTTTTAATAATATATGTCACTACAATATTCATATTGATAAAGTCTGTACATATACTTGTAATTAAAATTGATTGTGATTCCTGGTCCCTTTGTATTTGAATCAGGACACATATACCTTTATGACAAAAATGAATACATATTGTTATTTGAAAAGTTATCAGTGACTCCTTAAGATATTCTCATAGAGTGTTATATGTATGTGAGTGTCACAGTGTTGTCAAGAGTAGTGGATTAAATTAAATTGTTTATCTGTCTGTTGTTGTGACTTACACTTCATCATACACATACCCTAGACACATAACGTAGTCATCACACTATTCCAGAATAATTCTGACTGAGATATATAGATATGTGGTAGCAAGTAAGGTTATCTATAATACACTACTCTTAATAGATATAGATACCTTCACAGCTGATCTCAGTCAGTACACTAAGTCCCCTATAAATATTTATAACATCCCACTTCACCACATATATTGGGGGCTCGCTCTTGGGATTTTGAATCTTTCCCTATTATAAATATTGGGGGTAATTCACTTCAGGGAATATAAGAATTAAAAGGTATCCTTGGGTGGAATTAAATAAGGTTGAGCTCACGGTGCCTGTGTTGTCCATTAGATATATTTAGAGATTAAATTGTTGGTTAGACATTGTAGAAATTTACCTGATAGACAATGGCGGACCTGGCCAAGTTTCGATCTGCTGCTGTACAGACTGCAAAAGAGTTAGGATTAGATGGGCAAGTTATGGTTGCCTATGTCACTACGGAATGTGACAAATTTATTGAACGCGAAGAAAGAAGATTAGAAAAAGAGGCCGAAAGAAAGTTAGAGGCTGAGACTAAGAGGTTGCAGATTGAGGCTGACAAAGAGGCTAAGAAATTGGAAGCAGAAAGAGAAGACAAAAGATTAGCTGCAGAAAGGGAAGCCGAGGAAAGAAGACAGGCTGCAGAAAGGGAAGCAGAAAAGGAGGAGAAGAGATTACAAAGGGAACATGGGTTACGACTAAGGGAGTTTGAGTTTCAGGGCCATGCTCATGAAAATGGTGCCAGTCCCTTTGCCTCTGATGCCACTGCTAGCCAAGGAGCCTCAACCTCAGCTATGAATTTTCATTTAGATCATTTTGTTGAGAAAGACGATGATATAGAGAGCTACCTAAATAGGTATGAACTATTAGCTACCACGTATGGGTTAGAGAGAGAAAGGTGGAGCTTAAAGTTATCTCAGGGACTTCGTGGGGCAGCTTATGAGGTTTTTGCAAAAATGAGCAGAGGTGATCAGGAAAATTATGACATGCTAAAGCAGGCTCTTTTGTTAAGGTATGAAAAGAATGCAGAATTCTATAGGAAAAAATTTAGGAATGCTAAACTACTGTCAGGTGAAACCTATCACCAGTTCTCTGCACGAATAGAGACATACTTGGAGAAATGGACTTCTCTGGGGAAAACCCAAGATCTTAAGGAAATGGTCCTTATAGAGCAATTAAGAGAGTCCATGGCTCCAGACCTGAGAAAGTTTCTCATGGAACAAGGTGCAGAGAGGCTGGATGAGTTGCTAAATGTTGCTGAAAGGTATCAAGCAGCTCAAGCAGAGGTAACAGGTAATAAAAAGAAACAAGTGGATAACTTTAGGGCACCACAGAACTTTAATAAATTTGATCCTAAGGATCAAAATAAAGGTAAGCATCAATTTGATAGGCCACGGTATGAAAATAAAAATAAATTCCCACAATTCGATGAAAGGAAATATGATGAAAGAAAATCTTTCAACCAAGGAAAAAGGTGGTGTAAAAATTGTAAGATGAACAATCATGACACTGACCATTGTAGAAGGAAACCTCCTCATTTTGCTGCTATGACATCGGGGAAAAAGGAAAAGAAGGGCAAACCTGAAGAATTACAGGAACCATACCACCCCCCAGTGTGTGAAGATGTCATCTGTAATGGTGTCACTATACGATGTTTATATGATACCGGTTTAGATTACGATTCCGTTGTGAGTTCTCACCTGGTGCAGGCCGATCAATACACCACGGAAACAGTGGAGATTCAAACTGCAACCAAGGATGTAGCTACCATGACACTTCCCGTCGCCCGAATAAAAGTGAAAACGCGATATGTGGAAGGAATCATAAAAGCAGCAGTGATAAATGAGCCAATCTACCCTCTAATATTGGGGTGTAGATATGTCTTCTTGGGGAATCCCAAGAGACCTGTGATATTGGCAACAGTGCAGACCAGATCACAGTCAAAGAAGGAGGAGGATAATCCCATAAATACTCACCCAGATGAGATGAGGAAGGCACAGGCTGAGGACAAAACACTCAAGCCATGTTTCAAGAAGTTGCCCAAATCTCATACACCTCCAGGCAAGGGAGAGTTTTATATGAAGAACAAACTGATATATAGGAAGGCTGGATCTGAATCCAATGGTCACGGACAGCTGGTCCTTCCCACTTCATATAGGACTAAAGTGTTGGAACTAGGGCATGCGATTCCCTTCAGTGGTCATATGGGAATCAGCGCAACAGGACAGCGAATAGCTTGTCACTATTTCTGGCCAGGAATAACTGAAGATATCAAACGATATGTAAAATCCTGTCCAGAGTGCCAACGAGTAGCACCTAAACATTGGACTGCACCAGCAACTCTGGGGGAAATGCCCATAGTGGGAACACCCTTTGAGAGAGTTGCCGTGGATCTTGTGGGACCTCTCACCTGAACCAAGAGAAGGAACAGCTACATTCTGACTCTGGTGGACACTTGTTCTATGTGGGGAGAGGCAGTAGCCCTGTCATCGATTGATTCCAAACATGTGGCAGAGGCATTGCTCACAATTTTCACAAGGTTAGGCTTTCCCAATCAAATCTTGACTGATAATGGCTCTCAGTTCAAGGGGAAACTAACTGAAGAAGTTTTCAGGATCTTCCAGGCCAAACACTTCCATTGTAGTGTGTATCATCCCCAAGGGAACGGCCAAGTGGAAAGATTTAACGGCACATTGATGTCGATCCTGAGAAAGTTGGCACACGAAAAACCAGATACATGGGACCAGTACCTGCACGCCGCCCTCTTTGCTTATCGGGAGGTACCCCATAGTTCAACCGGTATGGCCCCGGCAACATTATTGTTTGGAAGGCCAATAAAAGGTCCACTTGAAGCTTTGTTAAGAACGTGGACTGATGAAAAGGCAGAGGAAAACATTACATCTTCATACCAATATGTGAATGAGCTGACCACTCGGTTGAAAACTGGCTGGAAACTTGCCAATGAAAATTTGAAACAAGCCAGGAAGAAACATGCTGCCTATTATAACAGGAAGGCGAAGGACAGAAATTTGGCTGTGGGAGAGAAGGTACTGCTTCTTTTGCCTGGGAGTCAGAATAAGTTACAAATTGGATGGCAGGGTCCATATACAGTTTTAGAGAAGGTGTCTAGAACAAATTATAAGATAGATAAGAAGGGGAAAGAAAAAATCTATCATGTGAATCTCCTGAAGAAATATTTGTAAAGAGAACATCAGGAAGAGACACACTTGTTGACCTTGTCCATCGCCATGGAGATGAAAAAGGAACCACTTTCATCATTTGAATATCCATTACACCCCTGTGAGACAGCAGCACAGGTGAAAATCAGTACACATTTAACGAAAACTCAGAAAGAGAGAGTGCAACAGGTTCTAAATAATCATGCAGAGGTGTTAACAGACCGACCAGGGCATACAAACCTATTGGAATATGATATGAAACTAATAGACTCCACACCTGTCTGTATGAAACCATATTCGATTCCGTTTGCTAAGGAGAAAGCTTTGAAGGAAGAGATAGACTATCTGTTGAAGGAAGGAATTATTTCGCACAGTGAATCCTCATATAGTTCCGGTGTGGTACTCTTAAGGAAGCCCTCTGGAGAACATAGACTCTGTATAGATTACAGGAGACTGAATGCTATTACAGAAGGACAGGTGGATCCATTGCCGGATACAAATCAGCTGTTTGCCAGGCTAAATAAAGCTAAATATTTCTCAAAAGTGGATCTGAGTAAAGGATACTATCAGATTCCAGTAAAGCCTGAGGTTAGACCATACCTAGCTTTTAGTACCTCAGAAGGACACTATGAGTTTAATAGATTGCCATTTGGATTGAAGAATGCGCCTAGTGTCTTCTCTAGAATGATGAGAAAATTATTGGATCCTCTGAATAATCCCTGTATAACAAATTTTATGGATGATATCCTTATAGCAACAGAAACATTTGAGGAACACATTGACTCTCTGAACATGCTGTTTGATCGACTTAGGGAGGCAAATTTAACAGCCCGACCAACCAAATGTTGCGTTGGATGTAAAGAATTGGAATTTTTGGGACACACAGTTTATCAGGGAAACATGACCCCTGACCCAAAGAACTTAGAGAAACTACAGAAAGCCCAGAGACCACAAACCAAGAAGGACGTGAGATCCTTTGTCTCATTATGTGGTTTCTACCAGAAGTATATCAAAAACTTTAATTCCATATGTGCACCGTTAACTGAATTGACACGTAAAGGACATCCAGATCGCATTACATGGACACCACAATGTGAAATGACTTACCAAGAATTGAAGGAAAAGCTCACAAGTAACCCCATTTTGAAATTACCTGACTTAAGTCAAGAATTCATAGTAAGGACGGATGCAAGTAATATTGGGTTAGGTGCAACTCTACTACAGAAATCAGATGCATTGGATGGGGAATTAAGCCCAGTGGCATATGCTAGCAGAAAGTTGAATAAAGCTGAAATCAACTACTCAACTAGCGAAAAAGAATGTCTTGCAGTAATATGGGCAATAAAGAAATTCAATATTTATCTATATGGGAAGGCATTTAAGTTGCAAACAGACCACAAACCGTTATCGTTTCTAGCACAGGCTAAGCATGAGAACTCCAGGTTACTCCGATGGTCTTTACTTTTGGCTCCATATAATTTTAGCATTGAGTATATATCTGGAAAAACCAATTTGGGAGCGGATTTTTTAAGCCGCCATCCGTGTGATGAGAATCACCGTAAACCCCAGAAATAATAATAAATTTCTCTATGTGAATATAGAATAAAGGACTGACATATAATGTCTGTTTTAAGAGGGGAGGTGTCGTGGAATATTCTAATCCACATATATAAATTATCAAGTAAATATAAAGCCTAATAAATACATATAATAAATAAAGGAAGAAGAATGGTAAAGAACAGTGCTGTCACAATGACTGTACTCGAAATCCCCTTGTTTTCTACTGCGTAAGCAAATTGTAACGTTTCACGTTGATATTAAAGGCCTTCTGCAACATACACGCGTTTCCCAAACACACAATAAAATGTGCTGCCTTTCTAAGAAAAACCTTGAAATATGCAAGTTGACCTAAATTTTAAATTCCATTCATGTCTTTTTCTACACTATGTTACCAAGATCAAAAGACAGATGGACAAAAGGATAGCGAGAAGGGAGAGGCAGAAAGCCGAACACTAAACACGCTTCGCGCGATAAACAAATGCTGCCATCACGCGTGTAAGACTACATGCACTAACTTTTTTTCAGACGGACAGTGATAAAATACATTACCCATCCCAGAGTTAGGTTTATAAATCATAAAAAACGATTATTAGGAAAGATAACAATAGATGGGTTTACGGTTGAAAACATAACAGTACCCAGACAGCACATCTTCGAAACAGGAGGTAGAAAATACATATTTTGAACGCAGCCACGTAGCTCTTTTAAATTTGGATATTTGGGTTCCTTAGGGCTTGCTGACAAAGAATATGTAAAACGTTACGCAAATAGTCCAGGAATTAATAAATTATAACCAAAATAAAATAGTGGGGATGCCTGACAACACAAAATCATTTCTGCTCATAAAATTTTTTTATAACGTGTTTGAAAAAACCTTGCGTTACAGAAATAGCCTACCATGTAAACTCCAAATTGATTGGAGCGCAACAAATGAAAGACTAACCACGATTGGTCGGGCTATAAATACTATCTTTCGTTGTTAGGGGAGATGGGGAAAGGTAACATTTTTTCAAACACTTGTCGAAACGGGGCCTCATTGGCTAGACTCGCTGATATAATCACTTGGGAGCGTTAGTTCGAAACCACTTGTTTAAATAAGCTTGATAAAGCATCAGTGCGTTGAAGCCAGCTCATATTTTTGCCAAATAAAAGCCTGGAACATAAGCAGATGGGAATTTGTGCCAGTAATTGTGCCAGAATTCATTGCTAATCAACGTATCTGTGTTTATTTCCATGAAATTGTGGTAAGCTTGAACCATTCAGTATCTTTTAATGAAAATTGAATGTAAATTGTTAATTTATGCCTGTATATATATGTGTAGTTCAGTGGCAAACAGGAGATAAAGCCTATAATGCTCCAGCCTGAACAGAGGGTGTCGGAGGGAAGTAAAACGGCATGGAATGGCCAAATAGTACACTGACACCTGGATGATTGATTAGACAGAAATAATGCTGGAAGTGCAGAGGCGTAGTGACCATTAAGGAGGGTAATGCTGGTATAAAGTATTTCAGATGAAGCTGACAGTTGGCCTAACGCTCTGAACTCAATGTTTGTGATGTATTGTGATCAGTGTAAAAAGAAAATATAAATTAGTTATGAAGTAGAAGGTACCTCCTTCTTGATTTCAGGGACCGTGGTCTTGATGGTACTGAGCAGCACCTGGTCAGAGCTTTGCTGAATCCAGAGTCGGACAGCATACTCCTTGGTCTATTTAGCTATCAGTGAGGTGTCTCCAGAGCCCAGAGGAGAATTCGAGCAGAGGAGTCCTTCCCTGCCGCCATCACGCAAGATAAGCGGATTTGGCCAGCTGAGCTCAACATTATGTCCCCTCATCTTGAAATAACTTTGTAAAAATAACATTCAGAGGGGAATTTAATTGTCTTAATATCAGGAACTGAGAACATCTCCAATACTAGTCCCTAAGACAAACTATTGAAGTCATGATGACAAATACCAACAGAGCTTGAACAAAACAAAACCAGTATTACCTCATATTACTACTACACAACTGACACACATAGGATATTTTTAATAATATATGTCACTACAATATTCATATTGATAAAGTCTGTACATATACTTGTAATTAAAATTGATTGTGATTCCTGGTTCCTTTGTATTTGAATCAGGACACAAATACCTTTATGACAAAAATGAATACATATTGTTATTTGAAAAGTTATCAGTGACTCCTTAAGATATTCTCATAGAGTGTTATATGTATGTGAGTGTCACAGTGTTGTCCAGAGTAGTGGATTAAATTAAATTGTTTATCTGTCTGTTGTTGTGACTTACACTTCATCATACACATACCCTAGACACATAACGTAGTCATCACACTATTCCAGAATAATTCTGACTGAGATATATAGATATGTGGTAGCAAGTAAGGTTATCTATAATACACTACTCTTAATAGATATAGATACCTTCACAGCTGATCTCAGTCAGTACACTAAGTCCCCTATAAATATATATAACATCCCACTTCACCACAATACTTAAGACAGAGTATAAGACAAGTACTGACATACTTAAGAAAGAACTGGAGACGTTTACTGAGAAAATAACAAAAGCTGCTGATACAACTAAAGAAGTACTCCTGAAACATTTGGCCAAGTCTGAAGCAGTACAAAGTGTGCATTCATCAAGGTGCACAAGAGAGGTAGCACAAATGAAAACATTAATTACTTCCCTTACTAACAATGTGGCAAAGACGGACGGACTTGAGACAAAATTTAGGATAATTACAGAGACAGTTAAGGCAGAACTTAAGACAAGCACAGACTCACTTACGAGAGAATTAAAGACATGTACTGAGAAAATAACAAAAGCTTCTGATACAACTAAAGGTCTCCTGCAACATTTGACCAACTCTGAAGCTGTACACAGAGAAGGTTCTTCAAAGTACAAAGGGGACGTTAAAAGACAAATAACTTCCCTTACTAAACAAGTAGATACTGTGACGAAGAACATGACAGCAGCTCTCAAGAAAATAGAAAATATGGAAACATCTCTGAATGACAAACACGAAAATGTCAACAAAAAATTTGATGACCTCAAACAAGGACAGGAGCAGGTGAGATCAAAAATTGAAGAGACTAGGAATAATATAACAGATTGCATATGTAAAACCAAACGTGAAATCTTTGCTGTCACCGAGAAAGAGGCTCAGATAGTGAAAAACCTGATAGAGTTAGATGGACCTCTTCCATCTCACGGAAAATATACATTTGATTTTTATGTGGAGAACTTTGAAGATGTGGTCAGGTCAGGGAAACAATGTTTGCAGTCCACCTTGGCACATCAACGAGATGAAGTCATGTGTGATAAGAATTCTTGGAATTTTAAATAATGGTGAGATGAAAGTATGGTTGTTTTATGGACGCCATCCCCTTGAGGTAGGATTACAACCAAGGTCATCAACGACACTCAAGATAAAGGCTAGTATCTGTGACATCTACAATCAAACATTACCAACTCTAGACGTTGGTGAGAATTCCACTTCGGGCTGTAGATGAGAGTAACATCGTTAGTAACTGGGACTACGGGGTTCTACTGGGTGTAACGTCATGTGATGACCTCATAAAGAAAGGATATGGAATGAAGGAAGGGTACAAGTTTGATGCTGTCTTGATCAGGATTGGCGTAACAGTTTTATAAAATATAAAAATAGTGTCTTTATCACTAAGCCATTCTTTATCTCAGTCTCACATTTTGTGAGTACCTAAGAGAGTCACGTTAATTACCGTAGGGCGATTTTAGCAGGACGAGAGTAGACACACACACATACAAACACATAGAAGAAATATGTAAAGAGTGACACAGAGCAACACCAAAGACATTCAATAAAGGACAGAGAAACAGAGGCAGACCGAAGGAGAAAAAGACAAAGATAAATAGAGAAAGACAAAGTAAAAGAGAAATAGAGAGAGAAAGTTCAACAAGATAGATAGCGACAAAGTGAAAGTGAAAAAGAGGGTGAGATAGATGGAGTCACAACAGATGAGAAAGAAGTGGAGTAAAAACGGAGAGAGACATAGAGATAAAATCATTGAGATACAGGGATATACTGATTGACAGACATAGATGCTTGTTAAAAGACAGATTCACATGATTATGACGCACATTGGAAATGCGAGACAATGCCACATACACATATACAGAGACATAGATATACAAACAAGAAAACAGATAAAGACATAGTCAAAGAGACAAATGCACATAAAGACAGGCAGAAACAGGATAGACACACAGAAATAAACACGCCTTGACTGAGACACAAAGTGATAGGCGTACACAGAAACAGACACACACAGGGGCAGAAAAACAGAGTTTTACATATAGAGCCAGACACATACAGAAATTAGCGTGCACAGAAACAGGCACACTTAGGAACAGATACAGAGAGGCAAAGACAGGTAGACAAAAAAACAGACATCACAGAGACAGGCACAGACAGAGACCTACACAGAAAGAGACATACACGCAGAGACAGAGACAGACACAGTCAGACACAGTCAGACAAGACAGAGGACAGACACAGACAGAGAGACAGACACAGTCAGACAGAGAAACACATAAGCAGACATTCACAGAGACAGGCGCACAATGTAAAGACACGAGCAAAGACACATGCATACACACAGACATACACAGACAGAAACATACACACAAAGACATACACAGATAGAAAGTGACACAGCTGCAGTCTTCGTAGACCTCAAGCAGGCATTCGACTGAGTATGGAGAGATGTTTTTATACTTCAAGATGCAGAAGATTGGCATAGAAGGAAGATTGTTGGATAATAGATTTCCTTACAAATCAAACAGTTTTCACAATGTTCAAAGGAATAACATTAGGAAAAAGAACAACCCAAGAAGGCCTCACACAAGTCTCGGCTCTAACCTGCACCCATTTCCTCATATACATAAATGATCTGGCACAGACCACCTTGAATTACACACAGCGCAAAAGAAACTGCAAAAGAAAGTAAGCCGTGCACTAGCTGCTCTAACAACCTACTGCAGCTTGATGAAAATGGTGATCAACACGAGTAAGACAGTCTACGCTATATTCACACTCAGCAACAAAACAGTAAGAAGAGAACTAGATTTAAAATTTGATACTACCAAGATAGAAATTTTATCTGGGAATACAGCTAGATACAAGACTCACATACAAAAACCCCCCCACAAAACACATGTTGACTCTCTGACTGCAAAGGCTTCTAGAAGATTGAGCCTCATAAAGCGATTGGAAAGCTCTAATTGGGGAGCCAATCAGTGCACCCTATGACAACTGTACTTGAGATACGTGCGCTCAGTTATGGATTACTCTCTACCTGTGTAAGCCAATGCCAGCCTAACACGTAGACTACAGTTTCGCATACACAACTAGGTACTTAGATTTATCTGTGGAGGCTTGCGAACTACATCCATCAGTACATGTGAGATTTCCGCAATGTAAAACCACTGTAACTAAGGAGAGAGAAATCAGTTATCCTAACGGCAGAAAGGTTCTTGCGAGCTGACAAGGATGACCCCTGCAAAAATGTTATCATCGACCACAACTCCAAGTACCGCATTAAAAAGACATCTTTCGCTAGAAGGTGCCAAGAGCTTTCAGGGAAACATTACATACCAGAGACTAGACTACCTACTCAAGCTGTACCTGACTTACCATCCCACATAGAAATAAAAAGAACAATAATACGTACAAACCTTCTGCAACCCGCAAAAAAGACACATACCTACCCTGCTGAAAACACTTGCCATGGAAACCATCTGTCAATATGAAGAAAATATTATCCATGCTTAACCAGACAGATCAGCTTTTAAAGCGGCCATAAATTGCGTGGATCTGGGACCATAATAATCATCACCCAATACAGAAGAACCAATCAAAATTGTATTCCCTGTGGTACCTGCTGCAACTCCGCCTAGGCCGCTCCCAAGCGTGGCTGGAAAAAGGAGTAGGGCGGCCAGCATGGAGGCCATAATGAGGCAGCCCCTCCACCATGCAAAGGCACAACAGGCCAATCACATGTTTGGTTTAAACTTTTGATTATGAGAACTACAAGAGGGAAAACCGGACTGATTCTAAAGGCGACGAACTGGAACGGACTACGGACTACGACTTATGGAACTTGGAACACAAGAAGTATAAATGGGAAAAAAGAGGAGCTGGTGGAAGAGATGAGGAAAGCAAAACTGGAAATCCTGGCTATAACGGAAACAACAAAAAAGAGGACAAGGAGCTATGGATCTCGATGGCAACAAAACAACACTTTGCTGCTACAGTGGTTGTACCCACATCTGAAAGAGCTTAAGGGGGGTGCGTGGGTTGCATTGTGGCCAAAAAACCAGAAAGATAGTATCAAGGGATGGAACTTTGTCTCGGAGCGCATTATGGTTGTAAAACTAAAAGAAGGAGAAACCATAGTCAACCTGGTCATAGTGTATGGGCCAAATGAGCATGAGAGAGCAGAGGTCAAGGAGGAATTCTTCGGGCTGCTTCGAAGGACAGTTGATGACTGCCTAGATGAAGTTATCTTGCTCGGAGATTTTAATGCCAGAGTTGGAAATGACCATGCTAGATGGGGTGGAGTTATCGGAAGATATGGAGAAGATACTCTCAATGACAATGGAAAGCGACTCCTTAGATTCTGCGTGAGCAGAATCTGATCATTACAAACACAAAGTTCCCCCATAAGCGCATACATGCATACACTAGATGTGAACCAACCAAGAATGAGAAGTCAGTGATCGACTATGCCATTGTTCGGAGGAGTGTAGTAAAATAACATTGATACAGCGATAAAAATTCTCCACCTTTTAAAATAAAAGTTAAAATATAAATTGTAAGGATGAAATGGGTGGAAGTTAAGCGGCCGCGTCTTCGCCGACGCCAAACGCCATGATTTAAACAGTCCATACTAGCATTTTCTAGGGTCATTGAAACCAACTCATTATAACATGCGTGCCGAAAAGGTTTATGCATCTAGACGGGGTGGGGAAAAAGTAGGATAGAAAGATAAACCCACTAACGCATAAGATAGAGAGAGCGATACAATATGATGGCGTGTCTAACGTTAGAGATTTGAATTTGCGCGACGCGACATCGCCAGACGGGTGTCGCTAGTTTGAATATTTGAAAAAAAAAAAAAAAAAACTACTCCGCCAGCCCAATACATGGTATATACACATAAACGTTATAGAAAATGATATAAACACACACCCATAATTACTTCCTCCCTGCTAATAGTAAGTTTGGTGTTTAATTTTCTATGAAAGTAAAGAATTTGAGTTAGAAAAAAACAAAAACCTTGTTATGGAAAAAATGTGTACTTTCTTAATAATAAGTTTAGGATCACCGAGAGTTAGCTAGTTTAAAGCGTAGCTTCTGTGGACAAAGCATATATTTACAAATAAAATTGACGGGACAGATAGATTAGAAATTTTTCGACAAAAGACTGTTTTTTCGATACAGACTAACCAACCAGACGCAAGTGTTGCAAACATAAAAGTTACATTTTCACGTCCTTGAGAAGGATGCTAGAAAAAATTACATGAGACAAGGGAGAGGAAGGTGGACAGAATCTAAAAATAGCTTAGCAGTAGGAGTCCTAACGAACGAGAGAGGGGGCAAAAGTTGAATTGTTTTTTGTAATTGGACACAAAAACCAAGTCTAATTTTGGGAATTGACAAGTTAGGACGGACTGACTAACAGAAATACCTTACATCTTAGACCAAAATTTGGACAATTTTTTTTTAAATTTGAAAAGGGGACGGTACTCTGATTGGCTAGAAATAGTTAATGTTAGGAAAAATTGTGTTGGAAAGGGTACCATCTTGAGAAGACTGTCCAAACTAACAGCACGCAAGGCTAAAGAAGTTTGACGTCCATTTTATAAATACAGTATATTCTAAGAAGTGAGACGCCCTAGTCTGGCCGCAGCTCAGACTGAAACTTGAGCTGGTGTTGTTCTATTTTTCATTGATTGTGGTAAGCGAGAAATAATAATTTTGCATTTAAAAAAAAAATTCTGAGTGATTGATACTGCCATTTTAAGAAAAATGATTACGGTAAGTGAGTACTTACTCTAGGTCCCCAGCCACAGTCCAGGGCCTAGAGGAGGAAATAAAAACACATGATAAACTATCAGGAATGGAGAAGACAGCTGTTTCTTTGCAAGTGATCAGGTGGAAACATATCACCCACCTTATTTTATGGAAAAAAGAACTTAAGAAAATATTCAGATGCAGTGCAGTCCTTAGAAGGATGAGAACTAGTGCTATTTGATAACAGCCTGGATGAGAGGTGCTGGTTCTGTCAGAGAGATCCTGATCCTGTCTTTTATGTCATTTTATTCATGTATGTATACAGGGTGAAGTAGATATTAGGCTAAGACCTAGTTAATTTTGTGGTTTCAGAGTTTCTTCGCCCTAGAGCCAAAAATTTGCTGCAGAAGGCAAGATGTTCTAGTTGAAGCATACTTTACTACCTCAAAGAATACGAGGAGTGGGCTTGGACGATTTTCTTCATCTGTACAAGCCAAGCTGAGTATTGTAGACTTGGCTTGCTGAAGATTCATCAACGAAATAAAATAAAAATATTCAAAACTGTGAACAAATATTAAACTTTCCATCTTCACCCTGATTGTGAAATATAAGATTTATAGACAGATTAGACAGTGAGAGGATGCATACATCCCGACCAGACATCAGGCACTAAAGACATTAGTTTGTGATAACATTAATAGTTGATGTAATTGAAATATATGTGAAAATTTTATGTTTAATTGAATATATATTTAAAGTGATTCATTTGAGTTTAAAGTCCTGACCATAAGAAATCTTGGTTCAGGACAAAATAAATTTTTAAAAAAAGATTGTAAATTTAAACTTTAAACACAGTGTTAGTTGACTTGATCATAGATAGTAATATTAACGATTGTGTGTGTGTGTTTGTGTATTCAGTTACCATCACACCACCACATTTCATTACCCTAGACATAACGTAGCTAACATTCATTTAGTCCAGAATAAGTCTGATTGAGGTCAAGGGTGGAAGCAGAAAGGTACTCTGTAAACTCACATATACTTTTATCTTCAGGGACCTTCACAGCTGACCTCAATCAGTACACTAGGTAACATAGCAACCACACTTAACATTATCAACCCACCACATATATTGGTAGGCTCGTCTGGGATTTTAAATTCTCATTAGGAAAATTCCCAGTACAACACATATTAGGTAGCTCACTCAGAGATTTTGATTGACTAATTATAAGATTGTAGAAAATTTAATTGTCCATATAAAATTAAAGTTAATCAAGAGAAATTAGGGTGGAAAGTAAAAGTTGATGAATCCTCACAGCCAGTAGTAATTAATTAAGATTATTATTTGATAATTAGAACATTATTAGAGTTATAATTGTTTTAGAAATTAGTAGAGTGTGTGAGATAGAATGGCAGATCTAGCCAAGTTCAGATCGGCTGCTGTGCTGACGGCTAGGGAAATAAATATGGAGGGTCAGGCTTTGATACAATATGTAACTACAGAGTGTGACAAATATATTGAAAGGGAAGATAGGAAGTTAGCAGAAGAAAGAAAGTTACAGTTACAAATTGAGGCTGATAAAGAAATTAAGAGGCTGCAGATTGAGGCTGACAAAGAGGCTAAGGCATTGGAGGCTGAGACTAAGAAGTTACAGCTTGAGGCTTAGGAAAGAAGACTGGCGGCTGACCGGGAAGCAGAAAAGGAGGAGAAGAGATTACAGAGGAAGCACGAACTACGACTAAGGGAGTTTGAGTTTCAAAGCCATGCTCCTGAAAATATTGCCAGCCCCTGTACCTCCGATGCTACTGTTAGTCAGGGAGCCTCAACCTCAGCTATGGGGTTTCATTTTGACCATTTTGTTGAGAAAGACGATGACATAGAAAGTTTCTTAAGTAGATTTGAACTTTTAGCTACCACATATGGGTTAGAGAGAGAAAGGTGGAGTTTAAAGTTATCTCAGGGACTAGGGGTACCTCTTATGAAGTGTTTGCAAAACTCTCTAGGGAAGACCAGGACAATTATGACATATTAAAGAAGGCTCTCTTATTAAGATATAAAAAGAATGGTGAATTTTATCGTAAGAAGTTTAGAAATGCCAGGCTTTTGGCTGGGGAGACATACCACCAATTCTCTGCCAGACTGGAAACCTATTTGGAGAAATGGACTTCTCTGGGGAAGACCCAAGATCTAAAAGAAATGATCATGATGGAGCAATTAAGAGAGTCCATGGCTCCAGACCTGAGAAAGTTTCTCATGGAGCAAGGTGCAGAGAGGTTGGTTGAGGTATTGAATGTCGCTGAGAGGTATCAGGCAGAGGTAGCTTTTACTAAAAAGAAGCATGTAGATAGTTTTAAGGCCCCACTGCATTTTAATAAAGTTGATACCAGAGAACCAGGTAATAAAGGTAGGACAAACTTTGATAGGCCACGAAATGATTATCGTGATAGAAACTCACAGTTCAATGACCAAAAATATAATGAAAGAAAACCGTTTACCCAAGGAAAGAGATGGTGTAAATGGTGCAAGAAGGATAACCATAACACCGAATTTTGTAAAAGGAAACATTCGAACATTGCTGCAATGCAATCGGGGAACCAGAGATTAAAGGTTAAACCTATTGGACAGCAGGAACCTTATCACCCCCCAGTATGTGAGGATGTTATTTATAATGGGGTCACCATACGGTGCCTATATGATACAGGTTTGGATTTTGATTCAGTTGTGAGGGCAAGCCTAGTGGACCCAAGTCAGTATACCACCGAAACAGTGGAAATACAAGGGGCGACCAAGGACATACCACTCATGACACTTCCCATCTCCAGGATAACGGTGAAAACTCGCTATGTGGAAGGAGAAATCAGGGCAGCAGTGATAGATGAACCAATCTACCCTCTGATATTGGGGTGTAGATACGTCTTCTTGGGGAATCCCAAGAGACCTGTGATCATGGCGGCAGTACAGACCAGGTCACAGTCAAAGGAAGAAGAAGGTGAACCTAAAAATGCTCATCCAGAGGAGATGAGAAAGGCGCAGGCTGAGGATAGGACACTCAAGCCATGTTTTAAAAAATTGCCCAAGTGTCACACACCTCCAAGCAAAGGAGACCATTATATGAAGAACAAATTGTTATATAGGAAGGCCGGAACTGGAACAAATGGTCACAACCAGCTGGTTCTTCCCTCTTCATATAGGGAGAAAGTGATGGAAGTAGGGCATGCGATTCCCTTCAGTGGTCACATGGGGATCAGCGCCACAGGACAGCGTATAGCCTGTCATTACTTCTGGCCAGGGATAACGGAAGACATAAAAAGATACGTAAAATCATGCCCAGAATGTCAAAGGGTAGCTCCAAAGCATTGGACTGCTCCTGCAACTCTAGGGGAAATGCCCATAGTGGGGACACCTTTCGAGAGGGTTGCAGTGGATATTGTGGGACCTCTCACACGGACCAAGAGGAGGAACAGTTACATTCTTACTCTGGTGGACACTTGTTCTATGTGGGGAGAGGCGGTAGCCCTGTCGTCAATCGATTCTAAACATGTGGCAGAGGCATTACTTACAATATTCAAAAGATTAGGATTCCCACATCAAATCTTGACTGACAATGGCTCACAGTTCAAGGGGAAACTAACGGAAGAAGTTTTTAAGCTATTTCAAGCCAGACACTTTCATTGTAGCCCGTACCATCCACAAGGGAACGGCCAGGTAGAGAGATTCAATGGGACTCTCATTTCTATCCTGAGGAAGCTGGCACATGAAAAACCTGATATGTGGGACCAGTTTTTGCCCGCTGCGTTGTTCGCGTACCGGGAAGTACCACATAGTTCAACCGGGATGGCACCCGCAACCCTGTTATTTGGGAGGCCAATCAAAGGTCCTTTGGAGGCTTTATTGAGGACCTGGACAGATGAGAAGGCAAAAGAAACTGTTACCTCATCATATCAATATGTAAACGAGCTGACCACTCGTCTAAAAGCTGGATGGAAACTGGCAAATGATAATTTGAGACAAGCCAGGAAGAAACATGCAGCATATTTCAATAAGAAAGCGAAGGACAGAGAATTAGCTGTGGGAGAGAAAGTGCTTCTTCTACTACCCGGCAGCAATAATAAGTTGCAAATTGGATGGCAAGGTCCATATACAGTTCTAGAGAAGGTGTCTAGAACAAACTATAAAATAGACAAAAAGGGGAAGGAGAAAATATATCATGTAAACCTTTTGAAGAAGTATCTGGACAGACCACTCCAGGAAGGCCCGACTGTGCATAGATTACAGGAAACTGAATGCTGTCACAGAAAGTCAGGTGGATCCATTGCCGGACACAAAACAGTTATTTGCCAGACTGAACAAGGCAAAATATTTTTCAAAGGTGGATCTGAGCAAAGGCTACTATCAGATTCCAGTGAAGCCTGAGGTTCGACCTTATCTAGCTTTTAGCACCTCAGAAGGACATTATGAATTCAATATGTTGCCGTTTGGATTGAAAAATGCTCCGAGTGTATTTTCTAGAATGATGCGCAAATTGTTGGATCCCTTGAATAATCCATGTATCACGAATTTCATGGATGATATCCTCATCGCTACAGAGACATTTGAGGAACATGTTAACTCGCTGAATATGCTATTTGATAGGCTAAGAGAAGCAAACTTGACTGCTAGACCAACAAAATGTTGTATTGGATGCAAAGAGTTGGAATTCTTGGGACATACTGTCTATCAGGGTAATATGACCCCTGACCCTAAGAATCTGGAAAAACTACAGAGGGCACCTAGGCCGCAAACAAAGAAGGACGTGCGACCATTCGTGTCGTTATGCGGATTTTACCAAAAATATATCAACAATTTTAACTCTATATGTGCTCCTCTGACTGACTTGACTCGCAAAGGAAATCCAGATAGAATTGTTTGGACAGCGCAGTGTGAAATTGCATTCCAAGAGTTAAAAGAAAAACTCACTAGCAAGCCTATTCTTAAATTGCCTGATTTGACTCAGGACTTTGTGGTGAGAACGGACGCAAGCAATGTGGGCCTGGGGGCCACTTTGTTGCAACGGTCCTCTTCACCAAAGGGGGAACTGAACCCAGTCGCTTATGCTAGCCGCAAGTTGAATAAAGCGGAACAAGGATATTCCACAAGCGAAAAAGAGTGTCTTGCGCTAATCTGGGCGATAAAGAAGTTCCAAATATATCTGTATGGGAGGCCATTTGTGGTCCAAACGGATCATCAACCTCTCGTTTTTCTATCACAGGCAAAGCATGAAAATGCCAGATTGTTACGCTGGTCGTTATTGTTACAGCCATATCAATTTAATATTGAGTACATTCCAGGGTCACTTAATGTTGGTGCAGATTTCCTCAGTAGGCACCCCTGTGATCAAAATTAGAGATTTGGCAGGCATACGGAGTTAAATTTTTATCTATGTGTATCACTGGTTTTGGAACCTGCAGTAGTGCATGTTTTCAAGAGGGGAGATGTGTAGTAAAATACCTTGATACAGCGATAAAAATTCTCCACCTTTTAAAATAAAAGTTAAAATATAAATTGTAAGGGTGAAATGGGTGGAAGTTAAGCGGCCGCGTCTTCGCCGACGCCAAACGCCATGATTTAAACAGTCCATACTAGCATTTTCTAGTGTCATTGAAACCAACTCATTATAACATGCGTGCCGAAAAGGTTTATGCATCTAGACGGGGTGGGGAAAAAGTAGGATAGAAAGATAAACCCACTAACGCATAAAATAGAGAGAGCGATACAATATGATGGCGTGTCTAACGTTAGAGATTTGAATTTGCGCGACGCGACATCGCCAGACGGGTGTCACTAGTTTGAATATTTGAAAAAAAAAAAAAAACTACTCCGCCAGCCCAATACATGGTATATACACATAGACGTTATAGAAAATGATATAAACACACACCCATAATTACTTCCTCCCTGCTAATAGTAAGTTTGGTGTTTAATTTTCTATGAAAGTAAAGAATTTGAGTTAAAAAAAAAAAAAAACCTTATTATGGAAAAAATGGGTACTTTCTTAATAATAAGTTTAGGATCACCAGAGTTAGCTAGTTTTAAAGCGTAGCTTCTGCTGACAAAGAATATATTTACAAATAAAAAGACGGACAGATAGATTAGAAATTATCGACAAAAGACTGTTTTGTTCGATACAGACTAACCAACAGACGCAAGTGTTGCAAACACTAAAAGTTACATTTTCACGTCCTTGAGACGGATGCTAGAAAAATTACATGAGACAAGGGAGAGGAAGGTGGACAGAATCTAAAAATAGCTTAGCAGTAGGAGTCCTAACGAACGAGAGAGGGGCAAAAGTTGAATTGTTTTTGTAATTGGACACGAAAACCAAGTCTAATTTTGGGAATTGACAAGTTAGGACGGACTGACTAACAGAAATACCTTACATCTTAGACCAAAATTTGGACAATTTTTTTTAAATTTGAAAAGGGGACGGTACTCTGATTGGCTAGAATAGTTAATGTTAGGAAAAATTGTGTTGGAAAGGGTACCATTTTGAGAAGACTGTCCAAACTAACAGCACGCAAGGCTAAAGAAGTTTGACGTCCATTTTATAAATACAGTATATCTAAGAAGTGAGACGCCCTAGTCTGGCCGCAGCTCAGCTGAACTTGAGCTGGTGTCTGTTCTATTTTCATTGATTGTGGTAAGCGAGAAATAATTAATTTTGCATTTAAAAAAAAATTCTGAGTGATTGATACTGCCATTTTAAGAAAAATGATTACGGTAAGTGAGTACTTACTCTAGGTCCCCAGCCACAGTCCAGGGCCTAGAGGAGGAAATAAAAACACATGATAAACTATCAGGAATGGAGAAGACAGCTGTTTCTTTGCAAGTGATCAGGTGGAAACATATCACCCACCTTATTTTATGGAAAAAAGAACTTAAGAAAATATTTCAGATGCAGTGCAGTCCTTAGAAGGATGAGAACTAGTGCTATTTGATAACAGCCTGGATGAGAGGTGCTGGTTCTGTCAGAGAGATCTGATCCTGTCTTTTATGTCATTTTATTCATGTATGTATACAGGGTGAAGTAGATATTAGGCTAAGACCTAGTTAATTTTGTGGTTTCAGAGTTTCTTCGCCTGGCTCTGGGCTAGAGCCAAAAATTTGCTGCAAAAGGCAAGATGTTCTAGTTGAAGCATACTTTACTACCTCAAAGAATACGAGGAGTGGGCTTGGACGATTTTCTTCATCTGTACAAGCCAAGCTGAGTATTGTGGACTTGGCTTGCTGAAGATTCATCAACGAAATAAAATAAAAATATTCAAAACTGTGAACAAATATTAAACTTTCCATCTTCACCCTGATTGTGAAATATAAGATTTATAGACAGATTAGACAGTGAGAGGATGAATACATCCCGACCAGACATCAGGCACTAAAGACATTAGTTTGTGATAACATTAATAGTTGATGTAATTGAAATATATGTGCAAATTTTATGTGTTTAATTGAATATATATTTAAAGTGATTTATTTGAGTTTAAAGTCCTGACCATAAGAAATCTTGGTTCAGGACAAAATAAATTTAAAAAAAAAGATTGTAAATTTAAACTTTAAACACAGTGTTAGTTGACTTGATCATAGATAGTAATATTAACGTTTGTGTGTGTTTGTGTATTCAGTTACCATCACACCACATTTCAGTACCCTAGACATAACGTAGCTAACATTCATTTAGTCCAGAATAAGTCTGATTGAGGTCAAGGGTGGAAGCAGAAAGGTACTCTGTAAACTCACATATACTTTTATCTTCAGGGACTTTCACAGCTGACCTCAATCAGTACACTAGGTAACATAGCAACCACACTTAACATTATCAACCCACCACAAGGAGGTCATTCAAATATGTCCGGGATGCTAGAGTCTGGAGGGGGCCAGAGATTGGAAGTGATCAATACCTGCTTACAATCAAAAGAACAACTGAAAGAGTTGCTCATCCTAGGAACTGCCCAACATCACGCAAAAAACTAAGTAAACGAACGGAAGAAATGAGCATTAAGACCTACAAGCTGAGAGAGCCAGAAATTTACCAGATATCAGGGGCATATTGCTGCAGCGGTGAGCAACACAGAAGAACAACCTCCTGATGACTTGGAAACCCTGTGACTTAAATTCAAGGAAATCATAAAGACAGCTGCTGCAGAAGCATGTGGTGAAGTCCGATGAAAATAAGAGAGAAGAAAATGGCATGGAAACAATACTAAGGAGCGAAAAACACAACAGGACAAATCGAAAAATATAGAGAATATGTGACACTCAGAACAGAAGCAAAGAACAAGGATGTTAGCAGCAAAACATAAGTTCTAAGAAGAATTTGAAGAAAAGCTAGAAACAGATGCGCAAGAAAACCAGAAATTGTTCTATAAAACCCTAAAGAACATGAGGCAGCACTGGAGAAAATCAAGATGGGCAAAGCAGCAGGGCATGATGGTATAACACCAGAAATGGTTAAGTACATGGTAGCATCAGGCGACCTATTACTCTTAAGGGTCCTACAGGCAGCGTGGTGCAACAAGACCATACCAAAGGATTGGGAGATTGCCATCATAACACCAATTTTCAAAAAGGGTGACAAACGACAATATGGAAACCATAGAGGCATATCCCTTCTCAGAGTCCCTGGAAAAATCTACTCTAGAATCGTAGAGCAGAGACTCCGACGCCTAGATGAGCCACAATTGGATGAGGTTCAGTGCGGATTCCGAGAAAACCGAAGTACTCAATACCTAATCTTCACACTCAGACAGCTGAGTGAAAGGCCATTGAGTATAAGAGTGAGATCGATCTTTGTTTCATAGATCTGGAAAAGGCGTTTGACAAGGTCCCCTGGAGCAAGCTTTGGGACTGTTTGGCAAGGAAGAACATTCCAGCACCTCTGATTCTCGCTATACATAGCTTCTACACGTCTTGCAGAAATTATGTGAGGACAGCAAACCATAAGTCAGAAGAGTTGAGGACCACCACTGGTGTAAGACAAGGTGATATCCTGTCACCTAATCTTTTCATACTCCTCATGGACGATGTCATCAAAGCATATAAGGACACAACAAGAAAGTATTTAGTGTGGTACTGGAAGATGAGACAGGTCTGTATTTCAGAGCTGAATTTGCTGATGATGTTGCCCTGATTGTTAAATCAGAGACACATCTCCAATCCAACCTGCAAGTCTGGAAGGAAGAGCTGGAGAAGAGAGGGATGGTCATAAGCAACTCTAAAACAAAATCCACGGTTATATCACGAGAAGAAAGAAGAGATCAGATTAAGCTGGGAGAACAGGTCCTGGAGCAGGTCGACCACTTTAAATACTTCGGAGCTATTATAGACCGAAATGGAGGCATTAAAGAAGAGTTGGCCACTCGAAAAGCAGCAGCTGGGAGACTTTTTCAAGCCATAAATCAAGAATTCCTCAGCAAGAGAGAGAGGTTGGTAAGAAAACGAAGATGGCTGTATACCGCTCCACATATGTCCCAGTATTGACATATGGATGCAAGTCATGGGCAATAACTACAACCCACAAAAGCCAGATCAAAACCTCAGAAATGAGGTATCTGAGGAAGATGGTTGAAGTAACAAGAAGAGACATGGTCCGACAACAGACGATACTTCACGGCTTAAAAACCCACCCCCTGCAGACCCAAGTAGAACAGTCCCAACTAAGATAGTTTGGCCATGTCTGCAAAATGGGAGAAGATCGGCTACCACGACAAGCATAGGAAACAAAGCGTCAGGGATCCAGATCCCCAGGACGACCCAGAGTCCGCTGGGAGGACAACATTAGACAATCTTTGAAGGACCGAGGACTAGAATGGAACTAGGCCAGGAGGAAGACAGCCGATAGGATAGTCTAGCGCTCTCTCTTCCAAACCTCTACACCTCACGGTAGAAGGGGAACGACTAAGTAAGTAAGTAGGTACCTGGTGCACAAACTACGAAGCAGAAGGAGTCGCCATCCAGAAAACTTTAACTAGAATAGTTAAACTATTTGAATCCAATGAAATAGAACCAAATGATATTGTAGTCTTCTCAGACTCGCAGGCTGCACTCTTGGCAGTATAAAACTGGAAAACTAACTCAAGTAATATCCAGAAGATTCAAGAAATATGCCACAAAATTATGAACTTGTACGGAACCGAAATCTACATGCAACGGATACCTCATCACATAGACATCACACTGAATGAAGCAGCTGATAAACTTGCAAATAAGTGACTGCAAATTCAAGAAACTGACCAACCATTGAGTATGATAACAATAAAACAAATAATCAAAAACAACTGTAAAGAAGATTGGCTGAACACGCGAGCACAAGATAAAACTGGAAGAACACTCTTCACAACCTAACAACCCCGAATAAGGAAGATGCAATCAACCAATTTGAATGAAAATATCAAACCAGAATCTTCAGATTGAGAACAGGTCACTCTACACTTAAATAGCCACAGAAACAGGAAATGCTCACTACATATGGCAAAATGTAGACACTGCCCAAACCCGTTATAGACTATTTCTTTTCCCTGCACTCGAGACATCTCCTCATACTACACAACCCATCCATAGACAATACACTTTATAGCAGCCCAAAACAGCTTATACGAACTGCACGGTACCACATAATGCAATCAAGGTCACTAAGAGCTGACGCTCAATGACAGTGGATCAAAGTTAAGTCTAGTCTAAAGACTGGCACACAAAGACAGACACTTACAGAGACAGCACACAGATACAGAGAAGCAAAGACAGGTAGACAAAGAAATATTCTTTCACCGAGGCACAGACAGAAAAAACATAAACAGACATACACAGAGACAGGCACACAATGGAGAGACACTCACAAAGGCACAAACAGGCAGACAGAGACAGGCACATATGAAAAATACACAGACAGGGGCAGACACACAGAGACAGACAGAAAGGGGCAGACAGAGAGAGGCACAGAGAAATAGACAGTTATGATGGTTTGACCATGTCTGCAGAATGGGAGAAGATAGGCTACGACAACAAATATGGGAAAACAAGAGCCACGGATCAAGACCTCCACGACTGGCCAGAGTTCACTGAGAAGACAACTTCAGACAATCCCTGAAGGACCGAGGACTGGAACCATGTCAAAAAGAAGACAGGCGATAAGATAGTATGGCGGTCTCTCTGGCAAACTTCTACACACTAAGGTAGAAGATGAACGACTTAGGAAATAAGATTAGAGTTATCTTCTGTTCACAAAACTGTGCTGATTAGATCTCTGTTTTGTCGACAAAATTATTAATGCTGATTAGATCTCTGTTTTGTCGACAAAATTATTAATGCTAATTACATCTCTGTTTTGTCGACAAAATTATTAATGCTGATTAGATCTCTGTTTTGTCAACAAAATTATTAATGCTGATTAGATCTCTGTTTTGTCGACAAAATTATTAATGCTAATTACATCTCTGTTTTGTCGACAAAATTATTAATGCTGATTAGATCTCTGTTTTGTCGACAAAATTATTAATGCTGATTAAATCTCTGTTTTGTCGACAAAATAATTAATGCTGATTAGATCTCTGTTTTGTCGACAAAATTATTAATGCTGATTAGATCTCTGTTTTGTCGACAAAATTATTAATGTTGATTAGATCCCTGTTTTGTCGACAAAATTATTAATGCTGATTAGATCTCTGTTTTGTCGACAAAATTATTAATGCTGATTAGATCCCTGTTTTGTCGACAAAATTATTAATGCTGATTAGATCTCTGTTTTGTCGACAAAATTATTAATGCTGATTAGAGCTCCGTTTTGTTCTTTTCCACAAAATTACTGACTGAAAAGTTTCCAAAATAATTATTTATTACATCCTGGCAGTCAGTTTGTCGTATGGAACGTGTTATTCAGTAATGTATATTAGTGCTTGTACGTGCTACCATAATACCATCTTTATATTTTTACATACTTATATGTACTAGTGTATACATACATCTGTGCATATTTTACATGTTTTATCATAGATACCTTGTCTGATTATGTAATTCCTTTCTGCCTTTTGTTCTCAGTAAAAACCAAATGCAGTATTTATAGTTTTAACTAGCACAGAACTGTGTTATATATTTCATTTTTTGACTGTTTTTTTTTAAACAAAGATTCTTCGTGTAGATACCCGAGGGTATCTGTTGAAACAAAGCTGCTTCGTGTAGAGATACCCGATGGTATCTGTTGAAACAAAGATGCTTCGTGTAGATACCCGAGGGTATCTGTTGAAACAAAGATGCTTCGTGTAGATACCCGAGAGTATCTGTTGAAACAAAGATGCTTCGTGTAGATACCCGAGAGTATCTGTTGAAACAAAGATGCTTCGTGTAGATACCCGAGGGTATCTGGTGAAACAAAGATGCTTCGTGTAGATACCCGAGGGTATCTGTTGAAACAAAGATGCTTCGTGTAGATACCCGAGAGCATCTGTTGAAATAAAGATGCTTCGTGTAGATACCCGAGAGTATCTGTTGAAACAAAGATGCTTCGTGTAGATACCCGAGAGTATCTGTTGAAACAAAGATGCTTCGTGTAGATACCCGAGGGTATCTGTTGAAACAAAGATGCTTCGTGTAGATACCCGAGAGTATCTGTTGAAACAAAGATGCTTCGTGTAGATACCCGAGAGTATCTGTTGAAACAAAGATGCTTCGTGTAGATACCCGAGAGTATCTGTTGAAACAAAGATGCTTCGTGTAGATACCCGAGAGTATCTGTTGAAACAAAGATGCTTCGTGTAGATACCCGAGGGTATCTGTTGAAACAAAGATGCTTCGTGTAGATACCCGAGAGTATCTGTTGAAACAAAGATGCTTCGTGTAGATACCCGAGGGTATCTGTTGAAACAAAGATGCTTCGTGTAGATACCCGAGGGTATCTGTTGAAACAAAGAATGACTGGGACTACTGATCTCTCAAGAGTGTCGTTTAAGGCGACTGATATGAGGCTGCCAACCTCATCATGTAAAGTGAATTGTCTAAAAGACCATCACTGCACGAGCACGTGAATGCTTTGGTGCGAGCTTTCTATTTATAGAGATAACGAGCTGTAATGGTGACTCAATACTCCATTAGGAGGAGAAAGGGAAAATATGCTGAAATTACGACAAGCTTACCCTCAGTACAGTACCTGCTTCACTGATGTATGTTTGTTTATGTTAGACAATTGTACTGTCAATACAGTACCTGCTTTACTGATGTATGTTTGTTTATCTTAGACAAGTTTACTGGCAATACAGTACCTGCTTCACTGATGTATGTTTGTTTATGTTAGACAATTGTACTGTTAATACAGTACCTGCTTCGCTGATATATGTTTGTTTATGTTAGACAATTGTACTGTCAATATAGTACCTGCTTCACTTATGTATGTTTGTTTATGTTAGACAAGCTTACCCTCAATACAGTACCTGCTTCACTGATGTATGTTTGTTTATGTTAGACAAGTTTACTGTCAATACAGTACCTGCTTCACTGATGTATGTTTGTTTATGTTAGACAATTGTTCTGTCAATACAGTTCCTGCTTCACTGATGTATGTTTGTTTATGTTAGACAATTGTACTGTCAATACAGTACCTGCTTCACTGACGTATGTTTGATTATGTTAGACAAGCTTACCCTCAATACAGTACCTGCTTCAATGATGCATGTTTGTTTATGTTAGACAAGCTTACCTTCAATACAGTACCTGCTTCACTGATGTATGTTTTTTATGTTAGACAATTGTACTGTCAATACAGTACCTGCTTCACTGATGTATGTATGTTTATGTTAGACAATTGTACTGTCAATACAGGACCTGCTTCACTGATGTATGTTTGTTTATGTTAGACAAGTTTACTGTCAATACAGTACCAGCTTCATTGATGTATGTTTGTTTATGTTAGACTAGTTTACTGTCAATACAGTACCTGCTTCACTGATGTATGTTTGTTTATGTTAGACAATTGTACTGTCAATACAGTACCTGCTTCACTGATGTATGTTTGTTTGTGTTAGACAATTGTACTGTCAATACAGGACCTGCTTCACTGATGTATGTATGTTTGTGTTAGACAATTGTACTGTCAATACAGTACCTGCTTCACTGATGTATGTTTGTTTATGTTAGATAATTGTTCTGTCAAAACAGTACCTGCTTCACTGATGTATGTTTGTTTATGTTAGACAAGCTTACAATCATTACAGTACCTGCTTCACTGATGTATGTTTGTTTATGTTAGACAAGCTTACAATCATTACAGTACCTGCTTCACTGATGTATGTTTGTTTATGCTAGACAATTGTACTGTCAATACAGTACCTGCTTCACTGATGTATGTTTGTTTATGCTAGACAATTGTACAGTCAGTACAGTACCTGCTTCACTGATGTATGTTTGTTTATGTTAGATAATGTTAATGTCAGTACAGTACCTGCTTCACTGATGTATGTTTGTTTATGTTAGATAATGTTACTGTCAGGACAGTACCTGCTTCACTGATGTATGTTTGTTTATGTTAGACAAGCTTACTGTTAATACAATACCTGCTTCACTGATGTATGTTTGTTTATGTTAGACAAGCTTACTGTTAATACAATACCTGCTTCACTGATGTATGTTTGTTTATGTTAGACAAGCTTACTGTTAATACAATACCTGCTTCACTGATGTATGTTTGTTTATGTTGTCAATTTGGCTGTCAATACAGTACGTGCTTCACTGATGTATCTTTGTTTATGTTGACAATTTGGCTGTCAATACAGTACCTACTTCACTGATGTATGTTTATGTTGACAGTTTGTATTTGTATTTATAGTTTTGTTAATGATAAAACGTTTTGACTAATTTGTGACATAAATAGACATATACATTATTGAATGTACGAATATTTTGACACCTTATGTGGGTAAATCCTGACCTACCTTAAAGCACGGCTACGTAACCTCAGAATGGAAGCAGTCAGGAAAAGAGGACGACTCAGAAGAAAATGCATGTAGGAGTGATAGGCGTCTTGAAAAAACACAACCGAATAAAATATAAATCAGCATTACGATCAGGAAAGCAATAACCACCTTTGTCTCCGAAGTTTCATGGCATAAGTGGTAGATAAAAGAGATAAGAAAACGGCATGTCATGTTCCTGCATTAATTCTTTGTTCACTTATTTTGTAGTCCTCTTCTCTCATATTTTGTTTCTTCCTCATTTCCTCAACGTGTTTTTGTTCTTAGAATTATTTTTACTGCGTTAATGTGGAGTGCAAGATTATTACTGATATTACTCAGAAATAAAGATGGTTAACTCCGTGCACGCCATGACAGATTGAGATAGATGTTACCATCGTTAAGACCATTTTGTTTTGTTTTGTTTTGTTTTCTGTCCCAGGACAAGGTACATAGTAATAAATTAATTTTATATTAAAATTAGTCATATGTATCTGGCATATGTTTCTGTTTCTTATCACATACTGTTTAAAACAAAATCATCATGAACAAGATGGTGTGAAATGGACCGCGTATGGGGAGTAATGGACTTGATGAAGAGGAGAAATGGACCATATAATGCAGGAGAAATAGTCCATGAAAATGAATCAATACAATTGTAAATTACCAAAGGATAAAATATGTTGAAACGTAGATACCTTTTGTTTCTTTTTGTACCCTTGCAGCAAGTTGGCTGTGGTAATATTGCTTTAATTTGACTTATTTTAAACAGTCCCTAAATCTTCTACAGCAGGCCAAAAAAAAGGCCAAAAAACTTGTCAAACATTTTACCACTCTTTCTTAAAAGATTGATTACAACAGCGCCATCCTCATCTTCCAGCTGCATGACTTTCCCGCAATTAAAATATTTCGTGTTTTTTTCCTGTCTCAAACTCACACACTACACATTGACCACAATTTTAAGTCTACACTTTCTACACCCTCCATTCTGACATGTTACTTTCATCATCACTGTCACGCCCCAGTTTCATCCATAGATAGGCCTATGTCAGAATCTGTGTCATCATCATATGGTATATTGTCAGTATCATCATCATAATCACTGACATTCTCTTCAGACACAAAAAGGGATTTCTTGGCCTTTGATATAGTAACCTTCTTTCTGTTTTCTGATCTGTATTTCATTTTCATCTGCATTTCCGTCATTGCTGGAGATGATGTTGCCAGCATTGCCTTGCCACGTTTTCTCCCTCGATTGTTTTCCTTACGAGGGGCAGCCTTAGGAAATCCTTTAAATAACTCAGGAGGAGAAAACACTTTTAAAGCTACTTTTGGGGCAGCATCATTTGGTGACACAGGAAATGAACTGGTCAATAAAACCAGGGAGTTTGTCCCACTGAGTGAGGCCCCTTTATCAACCAGGCCTAAATTAGGTTCAATCAAAGTAGAGACTGATGCTTCTGAAATCTGAGGCCTGTCTGTGATGTAAGAAGGCAGAAAATCTTCAGCACTGAAAATATCTTGATCCAGTGGCCAAATGCCAGCAGCTTTAAACCCAGACATTATGATTTGTTGGGTAGAGGCCCTAACAAATGCAGCGCCACCAAGCTCAGCAAGCTGATAGATGGAGAGGGTTTTTCCAACATTCTTTATCATCCATGAATCTGCTAAATGACTAAACGCTGCTTTCATGGGCCCAAAGACAGTTCGATCCAATGGTTGCATTTTGTTGCTTGTATGTGGTGGAAGAGTGATGACATGAATATGGTTCTGCTTTGCCAACTCCAGAGCAGGAAAGGAAATGTGGCTTTTGTGATTATCCTTGATCACAATGATGGGATATGTCTCTGAAGGTCTAACACATTTCACAATATGCTCAACCACTTTCACAAAATTTTCACTTGTCATCCAACCTGAAGAGTGGGTAAGTCCTAAAGAACCTTCAGGTGCTCCATTTAACATAAAATGTTTAAAATTTTTTCTTGGAAACACAAACACTGGTGGCAAGCTGTGTCCAGTAGCTGAAACTATGCAGCACATTGTGACAAGTTCACCTCGTTCTCGTGATGTGACTTGCCCAACCTGTTTGGTCCCACGTGGTGCAATGACTCTAGGAACTTTTTGTACTGTTGTTACACCAGTTTCATCAAGATTGTAAATTTGATCCCCGCTTACATTCAGGTTTGTATAAGAGGCTTGTAGTATGTTAAAAAATGCCGCAACAGTGCATCGATTAAATGCGGTTGCTCGTGCCAGTGATGTTGCTTCTGGTTGTCTTATTGACAATTGTGAATGCCGCCTCAGGAAGCCAAAAAGCCATTCCCGTCCTGCCATTGAGTTCTCAATCCATGTTTGCGGACATTTCAAATGATTCAATGTTGCCATTTCAAAGGCAAGAGTACGAACATTTTTTGGTGTTAGTCCATGAAACATTTTGGAACACTTATCCAGATAATTTGCAAGACTCTCTTCCTGTTCAGCATTAAAAAATCTGACTGTGCCGATAATTTGGGGTGAGGCTGACTTCTGAAGATTTGGACTTGTTAATATTGTTGATCAGAGTTGTCCGAGCAATTCCATCTTCCCTGGAAGCTTGTCTAACAGGCATGCCTTCCACTACGGCAGTCACAGCAGCTCTCATAATGGACTCCGGTACTTTGCCTTTATCTGTTTTCCTCTTGTAAACACGAGTCATTTTTTTCTGGAAAAAAATAATTTACTGTATAAAATAATTATAATAATTATACTTATAAAATAGGATTACATTGATAGTTTAACAATGATTAGTTTTATAGTTTACATTAATAGAATTTAAACATATTTCTTCAACTGTTTAAACAAACTAAGATTTAGGAAATATTTTGTGATGAATGGGATACATGTATAACGCTTCCATGTTCGGGGAGAAATGGACCAGTGACGGCCCATTTCTCCCCACAGGTATTCAAATAGAAAAGACAAGCATAAACTCTTAAAGCTAATAATTTTTAGGCATAAAGAACATTGCTTATGCAGGAAAATGGTAATTCTGCCTATAAAAATAACTTACCGTACAATCAGCGAAGCAACAACAAAAATTGGACATGCAATGTCACTTCAAAAACTCAACTATTTCCTTGTACAAAATGAGGTCACTGATTGTCAAAAAAATGCGCGCACATAAAGAAACCGGACGTTGTTCCTGGAAATGATCTCATCCTACTGGTATTTTTTCATTATGGTCCAAATTAAAATGGAACATTCGTTTTTGAGATACAAGGGGCGGTCCATTTCTCCTAACGGTCCATTGCTCACCACTCTCCCCCTACATTGAAATTTTCTACAAAGATGAAGCGATATCAACATTATTTTCTGAAAACAAAAAAAATGATAACAACAATGATGAATAGTCATGATTCATGTGGGTCGCCAACTCTAGAGATAAAATTAAAAGTGCAGAAAAACATTCTCCGTTAGGGGGTGGGGGGGTGGGGGGGGGGGGGAAATCTAATGATCAAATAATCTTATTTCACTGCTGTCTGTACAGTTTCCTATACTCGTTGTGTATTTTTTTGAATGATCGCTATAATTTATTTTTCGGAGTGTCTATGGGAAGCGATGTTCCATTTTTTCTTGAATGTAAAGCTTTATTGGCATGTTCTACTAATAAATTAAGTATATGAAGAGAACTGCCGTAAGACTTTTTTTTTCCCCCATTCAATGCTAATAAATTAAAGTACTTTAGTTTTATCTAACCATCTCTCTGTTTATTTTTCCAAAATATCATTGTCTTTCTCTCTTCTCTCACTTTCTCTCTCAATACATCTCTGTCAATCTCTCTTTAACCTTCTCTGACTTCCCCTATCCTTGTTACTCTTTTCCCCTCTGCCTCCTTGTCTCCACATTTTTAAATCTAAAGTAAACTAACAATTTTCATCAAGGATTTGATAATTTCTTAAAATAAGAAGACCTATCAAAGGAAGGTCACATCTGTAGTTATCTAGAAAATTCTACTCCCAAATAGTGTTCTAATTTAACATTTTCAATGATTTATTAAATACATGCAAACAAAAAAAAGCGCCACTTGCATATTTCCAATAATCTCCAAATTGTTTATTCCCAGTATACAAAACAAATAGAACATAAATACTAAAGACATAGAAAACCTGTAGGCAGCAGAAAAATTTAAAAGAAAAAAAAAAGAATAGTGTAAGTCAGATTTCAAAACACAGTCAATCCAATACAAGTGACAATACAGCTTAGTCATTAGAAGGATGAAATGCTAGCAAGTAGGAAAGCAAGGGAGTACAATATTAGATACTTCACTATCCTAGGTTTCAGCTTTGTGATGCGGGTGACCGAGTCACTTTCTTCATACCTTTGCCTTCCCTAACTCAAGAGTAGAGCCAGGGGCCTATTTACTACAGCGCGACGCGATCCGGTAACTTTGCCCCGAGAAACAAGCACTCGAACGTGTACATCACAAACACGGAGTCCGTCGGCCTTGCTGAATACCGCTTAGTTTTACTGTATGGGACAATAACCTGGTATGGTAACTAAGAATAGCAACTTGGTTGGATTGGATGATCAAACACCTGAAGTCCCATTAGTGATGTTTCAAATGAAATCATCTGTTGGATGATAAGCGTTCATCAGAAATTAATCTAATGAAAACTTCCATTGTTTTGTTTTTGTTTGGAATGGAATTCATCGCTATACATTGGATTCGTGGACTATGAGAAGACATTTGACAGTGTAGACAGAGAATCGCTTTGGAAATTGATAAGGCATTATGGAGTTCCCATGAAGATCATTAACTTAATAAAGAAGACCTATGAAGACATGACATGTAGAGTTCTTCATGAATGACAACTTACAGAACCGTTTAGGATTAGAACGGGAGTGAGACAGGGATGCCTCTTGTCTCCATTTCTTTTCTTACTAGCAATAGATTGGGTTATGAAAACATCGACTTCACACAACAGAAATGGAATCCAGTGGAATCTGACTAAACAGCTTGATGATTTGGATTTTGCAGATGACTTGACTCTTCTGTCCCATAACCATAATCAGATGCAAGAGAAAATGAAAATTCTCGATGAGAGGTCACAACAAGTGAGCCTGAAAATACACATGGAAAAGACAAAGATTATGAGAATAAATGCAAGAAATGATAACAAGGTTGAACTTGAAGAAACACCACTAAAAGATGTAGAATCTTACACTTATCTTGGAAGTAACATAGACAACGTTGGAGAGACAGACAGTGATATCAAAATAAGAATACAAAAAACAAGAGCAGCTTTCGTTGCATTGGGAAACAATGGAGAACAAGAGAAATCAAGTCCAACACGAAAATAAGAATCTTCAACTCAAATGTGAAGTTAGTCCTATTGTATGGCTCTGAGACAAAAACAACAACCAAAAAGCTACAGACTTTTATAAACGGGTGCTTGCGTAGAATAGAAGGACTGAAATGGTATGACAAAGTCACAAATGAGGAATTGATGACAAGAACCAGACAAGTGCCAGTGGAACAAGAGTTGAGAAGAAGACGCTGGCGATGGATAGGACACACATTGAGGAAACCTGTTGATTGCATTACAAGGCAGTCCTTGTTCTGGAATCCACAGGGAAAGAAAGGCAGAGGTAGACCAAAAACACTTGGAGAAGAGAACTGGAAACAGAGGTGAAAATGATGAGGAAAACATGGAAAGAACTTGAGCGGATGGCGCAGGACAGGAAGACTTGACATGTGTTTGTTGAAGGTCTATGCTCCTTGGGGAGCTAAAGGGTATTGATTGATTGATTGAAAACTTCCATGACTATGATTAGCACGCTGTTATCTGTAATCTCTTAAGTTCTGTATCTTAACTGACGTTGTAAGCATACATGGGGTTCTAAACCTAGATTTGGCTGTCTGCTTGTTTGCAGCAGTGATTTTCCACATGAAGGCAGTGCGTTTCCCAAAACGGTGACGAGTTGGGCCATGGTAATCAAGTGTTTGAGAACCTCTGGTTCAGTTTGTGCCCGTAGAGCAGTTGAACCACTTTGGGGTCATTGTCACCAATGGTTTGAGAACCAATAGATTGTAGTTTTGTCACGAGTATAGAAGTAGATGATGTCTGGGTTTAGACAGAGTATGAGAGAAGTGTGTGAAAGTAGATATGGATAGAGTCCCTAATGTAAAATAGGTAGTGAAGTAAGACTTCTGGAGAGAACAGATATGTGATTATGTATCTATTTCCTTCTTCCGGCCACAGTGGAGACAATGTTTAGAAAGTCATTTCATCTCCTCCGTCCTCTCCGCTAAATAGGTCAATCTATTACAGTAATGACAGCACAAGTAAATATCAAGTGACAGGTAGAATAGAAAGTGAATTCTGACAGCTTAGAACTTATAAATATATTTACGCTCGTATTAAATGAATCTATATAAAATAAAATCATAACCTCACTAACTTTGATTGGCTAGTGATCTCATATCACAAAAATACAATAAAGAGCACAGACAAATCGTATTGATTTCAAACCACTAAGTGCACATATGTGTACAACAAAAGAAAATCTAACTAACAAGAGTGACCCCCAGTCCTCTTGGGCCAACACGGCTACTACTGTTTGCTTAAATCATACATGAGGGGTATACCTCTTTGGCTGGAGAAATCACTACCTAACGATACTCAAGTACACCCAAATGAGATCCCACAGTTCTTCCTAAATACTCCACAAAATTAGGGAAAATGTATATGTCGTCACAGTAGTGACTTTCTGTAAGCTGTGGAAAGAAAACCTATCCCAAAGGCAGCAAGTGGTTTTGCTGTAGATTAAGACTATCATTGTAGAGAACTCTGCAATTAATTGATGTATTACTAGTGCCCTAGGCGTGGGGTTGAAATATTAGTTGAGGGCGTTGCAAGGTTAAATCACAACTGAGTGACTGCAGCTAATCGAACTAACTTTGACTAGCTCAAGGAAAAAAAAGCCCACGGGAGAGGTCAAGAACGCTCTACTCGGCAAAATAGAGATGTAATGTGTGATGGTATTGCCT
>JAMPIV010011531.1:0-328320 GCA_024509875.1 Oreohelix idahoensis | reverse complement strand
AATTACCTTTGTTATTATTGACGACTTTGTATTGCTATAATAAAAATCAGTAGAGTCATCCTTCCTGGCATCTCTACCATAAGATGATCTCTGTTTATAGTATCCTTTTTGATGTGAACCATCATAATCCCTGCCTCTGTGATACCCACGATCATGAGGTGAATATCCTCTATAACCTCGTCGATATGAATTCGAAGGAGAGCGATGACGACGGAAGTTATAAAAACCTCTGTCGGATTGATAATAATCTGAACGACAACGTCCATCAAAAGCTCTTCGATCGAGGTCTTTGATCATGTTGTGCCGCGCACACAGGCATAGGATCTCGAATAGTCGATCTATGAAGATCTTTATTCTGATGTGCGGTCTGATACTGTCTTCCGAGTTTTTCATACTCATCGATAGAATTAGGATGTCTTTCCTGTAAAAATGCTTCTAATTCAGTGCTGCATGCGGATAAAACTTTATCTCGCAGCATGAGATCTATAACACCTTCATATGTTTTATTTATACCAGACAGATCAATCCATCTGCTAAGGAAATGTTTAATAGATGCAATGAATTCACCAAAATCTGCATCCTTGCTTGGCTTAGCCGCATGAAAGCGATCTCTGAATCCAGACTCAGTTAACTGGAAACGTCTTAGTAATACCTCTTTTACGACATCGAAATCGCTTCTGCTCTTTTCATCAAGACTCATGAAACATTTAAGTGAGTCACCAGTCAAAAAATCAAGTAAAAGACTGCTCCATCTTTCCTTGGGTATGTTCAGAGCTGTGACCTTCATGATGAATCTAGATAAGAAAGAGTCAACACAATCGCGAGTCTGGTCAAAATGTGGCATTTTTAACTTAGGATAGAAAATATTAGTACCAGCAGCAGTCTTAGTTTGTTCAGACTGCACTTTAGCTAATTCTAAAGCTTTTTCTTTTTCTGCATGAAGTTTTAATGTTTCCATTTCCATGGCATTTTTATGTGCTTGATCCAGTTGCATAAGTTCCATTTTCCTTAATTCCATTTCTTTATCTCGTTGAGTCATTCTCTCCTTCTCAAATTCTCTGTCTTTTTCTTGTTGAGCTATTTCCTTATCTTTCTGCTCTCTGTCTTTTTCTTGTTGAGCTATAGTCAATCGTTCTAATTCCAATTTCATGGATATTTCCTTTTCCTTCAATTCCCTCTCTTGGGTTAATTCAAACCTCCTAAGCTCATCAGCTCGTTTAGTCATTTCGCGCTGTTCCATTCTTTCCAGCCGCGATAAATATTCATCATATTTCGTATCTGCAAAACTTTGTAGTTCCGCCCCTGATTTTCCATAACTTTTTCCAATATCAATGAATTCCTGTAGTGTAGACATGATAATAGGTTTCTGAGTACCTTCAATAGTCTATAATATACACCAGGATTATAGAACTCACTATAATATGTACATGAATATATTAATTAATAACAAACAAGTTCCAAGAACATGTGACAAAGACAGTGAAAACAATTAAATGAGTTACAATGAAATGATTTTTCAGTTATACAACAACACTTTACACTTATAAAGTAAATAAAGGAGACTTATAAACAGTAATCAGTAAAAGAAAGAAAAGAATTTACATCACAAAAATATAACAAGACAAGTCGTCATAAACGAACGTGTAGACAAAGAAGTTTTAGATCACACCCGACAACAATTGTCAACAGTACTGAAATTAGGTTATGTAAATAAAGAGGACGTAATTCACTTGACGAAACTGCTAAGTACACAAAATATGGTTATACTGCGAACCGAAGAAACATTTATATCCTGACTCCAAAGAAAAAATATAATCAGTCAGATCCTCAGTCAGCAGTATAAGCATGCAAATCTAATAGAAGTTAACATTTACTGAAGCTTTCCTGGGAAAATTCCAGTCAATATTAAACACGCCGAATATACGAATATACGGATAAACATGAATGGGGAAACACAGAGGATAGTAAAAAGTAAGTAAAGTGATGATGAACTGTAGACCAAAGCTAATGCAAGGACAATATGATAATGTTCAAGCGCCTAAGCACAATCAAGAACTTATCTGTTTAGCTGTCCCTCTGAGAAATACATGAATGCATGTAATTCTAATCCTAGTTCCGAAACGTGTCTTCAACAGCTGTAGTCCATTGATGGTAGACCTTGACCTTCGCAGTAGGGAACCGTTTGAAAGTATTGCTTCGGTCTTCGAACGTAGTTTCTTCAATCGATCTGCGTCGCAGCCTCAGATGAATTTGATGAAGAGATACATTCTCCACTGGTTCAGGTTCTCGAGTGGAAGATTACCGTTCTATCTGCGTGAATCAGTCTCTTGTGGTGGAAGAAAAATTCGGATTCTCAGGCAATGTTGTCTGCTAACGTTGACGGCATCGATGTAGTGACGTCACTTTCTGTCCTGCGCATTTCAGTTGCCGGTTAGGCTTGAATGAATGATTTTGCCTTTAAAACGTTCATCATCAATTTAACTTTCTTCGATACTTGAAGGGGGAAATCCAGTATTCACGAAATCCAGACACTTTCTGACACCAGTATGTTGCATACTCTCGGGACCCCCGTGTGTTATGGGTGCTTCGATGACTTCTAGTATTTGAGGATGACCAAGTTATTATATGCGTATTCAGTTTATAGAGTCAAAGTCCCTCGGGTTCTTATCACTTTTGTAGGATTCCGTAATACTGTCCGTTGGTATCGATAATGTCTGCTTTAACCCTTGTGATACATTCTGTGCTGAACATGTTTCATATTAAATATTCGACCCTTGACTGACCTGTATTAGTCTCTTGTCTTATTGATTATATTGGCAGTGTGAGATGCAGCGTGTTAAGACATTAATCATCACTGGTCATGATCAGTTGAAGATGAACAGCATTTAACTCAACTCCGAATACGACAGTTGATAAGACTGTGATTTTGACGACTTAAAATATTTAATTAGTAATTTCATACCATGAGCAGACACCAACTACATGGGAACAAAAGTCACATCACATTCATGTACGATCTGCAAGAGTTCTCATTATTTCATAAACACATGTTCACAATCTCTATCTAGAGTTCTGGTTCAAGGTCAGTTCCTTTTAACGGCCAATGTCCTTTGGCATAAATTCAGAGGCTAACTAGACTTACTCCCGTCGCTAGTTTATCCAATAGCCTTTTGCACTAGACTTAACTATCCTGCTAGTTCTGCAATACGCTTATTATGCTAGGCTTACGTCTACTGCTAGTCGTCTAAATCCGTTACACTAGGCTTACGCTTGCCGCTAGCTGTACACTATCCATCTATACTAGTCTTACACTATTGCTAGTAACATAATGTTCCTTTGGCATACCACGCCAGGCTAATCTGCCATAATTATGCAAACTGCGTTATTCATAAGACGACTTACGTTTGGTTCAAGAAATACACTGTCCAATTGGCTTCCCAGCCACACAATTAATAAGTGGTCGTACCACACAATATAAGTGGCAATGTGTAGCGTAGCAAATGTTGCGTAAGTATATATGTGTTGATAAATGTTCTGTGGAGGATGTCACATTTGCCACACAACGTTGAGGGTGTTGTACTTCATCTGCTTCTCTAAAGGTATAACAATCCTGGCCTTTGCAGAGTAGTGTGCCACCCTCAGACACCAGGGATGATGAGGCGTAGTAGCATGGTGTCTTTTGTCTGGTATAAGTGTGTAGGATGTAGATGTGTATTCAGACAGTGAGCATTACAAGCAAGGCAATCCACACAAGGACGTCACGTTAACTCACGACGTGAAAAGTCAATGATGCTTGCAACAGCTAGTGACGGTTTTGTATAATTTATTATAAACGCCACAATGACGAAGTGTGTAGACATAAACAAGCAGGTACATCATAGGTACGATCAAACAGTCATTATTACATATGTCGTCAATTCAACAGGCACAGCAGACAGCATCAAAATAATGTGCATTATATGCCTTTTAGGATATCGTAAAGCCGCTGTACATGTAGTCAGGTAGTAAACTTCCCCCTTTCAATAAGAGCTAGAAGATATCAACTAGGAGATTAAAGATGGTCTCCTCGATTTGACCTCAACAAGACAGGCATGTCTTTTGAGCGCCACATTATCGTCCTCTATTGTCCAGCAAACAGCAAAGGTATCAAACCTAGATCCATCAACAAAGTTCAGGAAGCAAATAGTCCGTAGGACAGGCATCAATCGATGCGTGACAATCTAAGTGGATCATGAGCTGAGCAAACTAGTCATATCGTAGACTTTAGAATAAGGCAGGCTAAGCAAAAGTCAACATCACAAGATGGCGATAAAGTTACTCAGCCAAAAAAGGGATTTAATTACCTGTTCATAAGGAATTAAATGAATAATCACATATGCCTCCAGGCATTAGGAATAACACAGAGATATATCATCTCAAGATAGGAACCACAGTCATGAGGACACTCTTCCTGAATAAACTAAGCGAAGACTAGCACATAGCTACGTCTCGCCTTCACAGCTTCTCAGCACAGACTGACCTGGGCGGAAATCGTTTTACCAACGCCACAAAAAGGGACATGCGCAGAAAACGCGAATCGAATACAACTCAGGCCAATTTACGAAACGCAGAATGTTCTACAATGTTCGACTTAAGAACTATTACCTTAAAAGGAAATGAATCTTGAAACATTGCGATTGCCAACTGTTTTCAAAGAACTGACGATCTGAGCGCTCCATATATGGTCGTGACTCAAAATCGTTCACACAGCTATCGGCAACCCTTGCTATCAAGATAAGACAACTTCTTAACGATAGCTATCAAGATTAGACGACTGTAGAAATAAAAGTGACTACAATTTCATGAGTTCCTTCCCATGCATTAAAAAATGAATCTAGTCAGAATGCATGGTCAGAATAAGTTGCTACAAGTTTTTAGCAGCAACACAATGGCCACACTTCTGAAACACACTGCCGTTCGGGTCAAAACCCACAAGTCGAATGTATAGTGGCTATGCCACACATTTCAAACACTGCCGTTAGGGCCGAAGCCCACACGTCGAATGACGTTACAAAGACATAATCGTCATGCATAGAGATATGCATACTACGTCGTTAATATATATTCAATTGCGATGTTCCACGGTGCAGCAATCCGAGTTGGCCAAACTCAAATGCTTGCACACATGCAACAATCATCGACATCGGTCGATGAGATATATCTCTATTCGTTTGAGGTGTTCCATGATACAGTCATTCGGATCGTGCACAAATCCAAATGCCTGTAGACATGAAACAATCATCGACATCAGTCGCGGAGATATAATCATTTGAGGAATGCGCCATGCTGCAGACATGAAGCAATCCTCAACATCAACTGCGTTATTCATAAGACGACTTACGTTTGGTTCAAGAAATACACTGTCCAATTGGCTTCCCAGCCACACAATTAATAAGTGGTTATACCACACAATATAAGTGGCAATGGCCACACTTCTGAAACACACTGCCGTTCGGGTCAAAACCCACAAGTCGAATGACGTTACAAAGACATACGCGTCATGCATAGAGATATGCATACTACGTCGTTAATATATATTCAATTGCGATGTTCCACGGTGCAGCAATCCGCCGTCGCTAGTTTATACAATAGCCTTTTGCACTAGACTTAACTATCCTGCTAGTTCTGCAATACACTTGTTATGATGATAACTCAACTTATTATTTGTAAAATTGTACGTGTGAGATTTTTTCGAATAGTTTGCCGCAACATTTAATTCTGTATACCATTATATGGTGTATTCTGCCTAGTGTCATGGCACACCAGGCAGACATCTGCGGCACACCAGTGTGCCGCGGCACACCGGTTGCGTTGCACTGATGTAGAGAGACATAAAATAAAATATACTACTCGTCAAAAGTCAAGGGCCACCCTATTATTTTCAATACACTTTTATATAAGCGCATAGAATGATTAAATGAAGGAAGTTTTTAGTAAAAATGGGTGCAATATCTTCCTCTGACAGTCCTCTATGCACGTTAAGCATAAAAACAACTCACCGACAACCATGGTGATCACGTGCAATTTGGTTTGCTGACCATAAATTCACATTTTTAATCTGTTTTTTCAAACTTCCGTACAACCAAACAGGTGAGGTAATCGTGCTGATTGACATTCCACGTGCAATGGCGACTTTTCGTGAACAGAGTTCACTCTTAATTTGTTTTACAATCAGCAGACTTAGGGTAGTTTCATCACTTGCAAAAGCCATGCCACCGAGAAGAAGTCTTGACACCTTACAAAGAATGAGGGCTATAGCGTGGGTTGAAAGTGGTTTATCTGTCCGTGAGGTTGCTAGACGGCTTGCAGTGTCACACTCTACTATCCAAAGAATTTTGGAGAGATTTCAGGCCACAGGAAGTGTGGAGGATCGCCACCGGCCAGGTCGCCCTAGATGCACCAATAGACATGATGACCGGTACCTCTTGTTGTCAGCCCTGCGCCATCGAACAGTGACTTGTTCCACTCTAAGATGTCAGCTGAGACAAACTGTAAACGTTAATGTCAGTCAAAGCACCATTCGCAGACGTTTACATGAATTTTGACTGGCTGCTCGACGTCCTGCAGTCCGAATCCCTCTTACTCCTGCTCATCGCAGAGCCCGTGTTGCTTGGTGTCGCGAGCACATCCGATGGACACGGCAACAATGGAGTCAAGTTCTCTTCACTGATGAATCTCGCTTCACTGTGTCATTCAATGATGGCAGAATTCGAGTTTGGAGACGACCAGGAGAGCGATTTACTGATGACACAATTCGAGAGGTGGATCGTTATGGTAGGGGTTCTGTCATGGTATGGGGAGGCTTCTACAGACATGGCAGGACCCCACTCTACATCATCCAAGGCAACTTGACCGGCCCAAGATACCAGAACGAAATCTTGAGAACAATTGTTCAGCCTGCTCTGGAGGCCATAGGTGGTAATGCCATCCTCCAAGATGATAACGCTCGACCCCATCGAGCTCGTGTGGTGAATGAGTTTATTCAGCAACATGGGATCATCAGGATGGCGTGGCCAACTCATTCACCTGACTTTTTTCCGATTGAGCACCTCTGGGATGTCCTTGGTCGAAGATTGTCAACAAATCACCCCCTGCCAATGGATGTTGCACAGCTGACTGCATTTCTGCTTCAGGAATGGCAAGCTGTTCCTCAGGATACTCTTCGGACCCTTGTGGACTCGATGCGTATACGCTGTCTTGAATGCCTTGTTGCAAACGGTGGTCATACCCGATTTTGAAATGTCTATTTGTCCAATATCTATTGTGTGACTTTTGAAAAGGTGGGTGACACACTTCACAGCTTCATTGCGTTTGAATGTGTGTTTCCATTTCTTTACGTGACATGTCAATTTGTTATTCAATAAATGCCGTTTTGACTGATACCAATTACGTTTATATCAGATTTGTTTTATGGTTTCAACCAAGGTTTTTCTAAGTGGCCCTTGACTTTTGACGAGTAGTATAGTACGGCCGACTCGTTTGAAAGTAGTGAAACTAGCTATCAACACAAGCTTTCAACCAGGGCTGTGGAATCGGAGTCGGCCGTTTTGTAGTGGAATCGGTTTAAAAAAAGTGTCCTGACTCAGACTCTGAATTTTATGCCACGTGACTTGTAAGAAAACACTAGTCAGAGTCGGGAGTCGGTCGTTTTTAGTGGAATCTGCTGAAAAAAAAAAGGTCCTGACTAAGACTCTGAATTTTATGCCACATGACTAGTAAAAAATACTGTAGTCGGAGTCGGGAGTCGCAGTCGGGAGTTGGAGTCTGACTTCTAAAGTGTCAGGAGTCAGAAAGTGTCTTGCTTGACTCCACAACCCTGCTTTCAACCGCAACAGATCTGGCTACAAAACGAGGGTGTCCCGAGGGAAAGGTGGATAGACAATGTTAAAGAAACTCTTAATAAACACTAGTTAAATCTATACTTAGCGCAACAATGTTTCTCCCCATGAGGTTGAACTGCTCAAGTACACAAAACAAACAAACAAACAGTAAAACTAATAGGTAAACATTGTCACTGTTTCTCCCCACTTCGTTCTCTAAATAGACAGAGAAAAACAAATCTCCTACATTGTGTGTTTCTATTTATGTACTCTAAAACGTCCGACAATTCACCAACACTCGTTTTTCTTTCAGTTTAAATGTAGATTCTCAATAGTAGCCGCGTAAGACACCAGCTGTTTTATAAACACGTGGTGATGTATGTGTCAGGTATCTGGTACTATCTGAGGAGGTCTGGACGGCGTTGGTGTGGTTACAAGTCCTTTTCGGGACAAATCCTTTCTGGGCAAAATATATACTACAGCAGTATTTGTCATTTTCAGAACTGAGTATTTATCAGCGATGCAGGAGATGACAGTCCTTTTTAGGGCTTAGTTTTTGTCAATATTACACTTCAGTTGACAGAGTTCAACTTTTGCTTAAATACAGTTTTGCCTTATTTTGACGAGGCACACGCTGTTCAAATTAGACACAGGGTCTGTCGGTTATATTAGCGTGCATGTCCAAATATAAAAGACCTTACGGTCTGGCTAACACATATTTGACTATTTATTATTGAATCACAATTGTCTTTTGATATAACCAACGAACTTCAGGTTAGGATGAAAGAAACGTACTTCCCCACAAGAGAGCAACACCCTCAAGGAGCAATAAGCGTGCCGGGGGGGACCAAGCAATGTAAGACATGCAGTGTTTGCATCACGCTGTGTAGCTTGACTTTGTAGTCAGCAAGAAATAATGCCACATCAACCTTGCTCTACCCTTTGGTTTCGAGTTTATATGGAAAAGCCCACGTCACTGCTGGGTAAATTTCTATTACCATTATGGATTCTACACTCCTGGCAAACAAACATTAAACTGGGAGACGGAATTTCTGTCTATTTATAACTGCGTCTTGCTATTGGCACAACATCTCACGACTTCTGAGAAAGCAAGCGGACGTGGGTGATCATTTCTAATTCTACTTCCTGTCACCAGAATTGTTTCTGTTGTTGAATTTGTTCCATGCAACCATATTAAACTATGGAATTTATTTTCTCTCTGTCGTCCATTATCTCTTTCACTCTTTCCTCTTGTCATAATATGAGGGGGCTTCAAATGAAAACCTTAAATTTGCGATAGAAATTCGAAACACCGTGCCATTGTCATGTAAGTTGGCAGTATTGTTGCTAAGGACGTCAAGAGTGTCCTGCAGGTGGCATCACAGTGCAGGCGAACCACATGACGCCACATTAGGAGTTTAAAGATGGCCTCCCCACTAGTGACATGCACCAAAGAGGAGCAGCATTCTGATATCCGTTTTTTTTAACAGCGAAGGGGTGAAACCTATAGAAATTCATCGGCGAATACACGCCTGTCACTCTAGCAAGTGTACGAGTGGAGTAGGAAATTCCGAAACGGCGTGAGTTCTGTGACAGACTGTTCCTCACCGAAACCGAAGAAGTTCCGCACGCAGCCATCTGCAGGGAAGGTTATGCTGACTCTATTTTGGGATGAACGAGGCGTTATTTTAGAGCACTAAATGCCCAGGGGGAACACTGTCACCAGTGCCACGTATAGAGATCTTTTCAGGAGTCATCTTCGACCCGCAATCAAATCCAAACGACGTGGTCTTCTGAGTACTGGTGTCTTGTTGCAACATGACAATTTTCGACCCATACTACCCGCGCAACGGTTGCAACTATCGAGGACCTACACTTTGAGTGTATTTCTCATTGTGGCAGATTATGATAATTGATTTCATATATCTATCTTCCTTTTTCTTTTACCTAGCTTCACCTACGCCTGTTTGGGTTAACATAAAACCTCCTATTACTCAGAAATCTGTCCCTCTTTTCTCATTTAGCACGCATTGTATTGCGGTTCGCTAATTTCTTTGATGAGAGTCTACCAGAGACCTATTAGCTAACGTGAGCTGTAATTTTAACACCAGCGCCAGAGGACAAATCGTTGTAGAGATCAGACAGCGACCAGATTTGAATAAATTTGAGTAGATATTGGGAACCAAAGTGAGAAATCTTTATTACCTTTCCCTGAATCCGTTCGTTTGATAAGTAATTAAACACGGCGAATCGAAAGATCTAAAGACATTGCTCGCTTGAATACGAGCAGAGAGACGAAGGAAACTGCCACTGATTAGCGTATTGTCGATGTCTGATCTAAGCGAGAACGAAGATCATGGGTTTTCGGCTTTGAATTACGTATAAGCCGAAAACTGAACGTAGAATTTCCCGTAGGTGTGAACATCTGGCAGAGGTATGGTTTTTCGAGGGGATAATTAACTATCTCCTTTCATCTCTAATATATATATACCTCATCTTTCTAACTCAGATTTATCCAGTACTGCCACAGCTTTAGAAAACTTCTAGCGGCAATTCTAGAATCACTCGCTTGGGTAGAGTTTCTTAGTTTTTGTTGGAGAATAGTCTTAATAGTTCTGTTTGGAGGTAATATATTGACTAGTATTGTTGAGTGATTTAAGTGTTAAAATCGTCAATTATATTTCACTAAGATTTTGTGCAGAGTGATTTACTAGATAGGTCCGTCAAGGATATCTCTCTAAGTTTTAATGTGTTACAGTGGATAGCAGAACACATAATAATTTCTAGCTAAACTCTTCAAGCTATAATAAAAATTTAATTAACTGCTAGTAACCAGTCTAAGAATATTTTAACCAACAAAGTAAATGCACTGATTCATCATGAGTATTGACGAAATATGTATTTATTCCTAATTCATAATGATTGATTCTTTTTAAATGACTAGAATTTATTTCACGGAAGTTTTTTTTGAAACGATGAGACTAGCTATAAGCTTATAGTTTCTAATTTAAGTTAAATAACAGAAGTGGATAATATATTCTATGTAAGGATAAAATTGTGAATTATACTATATTATGTTAAGTATTTGTATTTTCTCCCTATACAGTATTTGGGTCAAACCCTAAACCTTACCAGCGGCTTCCATTCCATATGAAACTGGAAATAAACTTTATCAAAGAACATTCTGATATAATATCGGGTTTTTCAAAGTGACTTGTCTGGTCTCGTGGTACACCCTGTCGCAGATATAGTTGATTGTGCACTCCAATTGACATTGAATGAGAATCCAATTGTCGCATAAAGAGTTTATTATAGTAAGGAAGATGTGTAGAAAGCACATAGACCTTTAGACACTAGTTTTCACAGAGGTGAGCTAGTGTTGAGGGAAAGAGTTAACAGAAGGACACAGGTTGGTGTCAGTGATTCTCTCACCTTTTAGACTGCCAACTCATGTATTTTTCTGGCGACGACTAACTCTTTCTTACTCAAATCTTTTTGAAGATGAACTAATAGTAACAAGTAATACAAAGAGGGTTGAGAATGTTTTTCTGAACAGAACATATAATCTACTAAGTCAAACTCAGAATGATGGTGAGTTACAGAATGTACATAATTACTTTAATTACAGTGGAACATAAAATCAATGTTGAAAAAAAAGAAATACTAGGAAATTTAGAACTGTCAATGTCTTTGGTTCAGATAAGAATTAGAGGCTATTTTCCTCACTGACGAAAGTTTATTCCTACGGCTATTTCTTGGATAAGTGAATTCTGATTTTGGTCTGGGTTTTACGTAGACTTATCTGCTTGGACTTCTCCTGGGCGTCACAGTAGGTGGGGATTACCAACTGGAGAATTTGATTCAGTTGAGCAACAGTCCAAGAGATGACTAGGCTTTCCGTTAACCTGGTTGTGAAGTTGCGTTATGAAGTTCAGGTGCTGACGATGTGTTGACTGCTTAAATCGGTAGACTGCTCAGGGTTGCTATAGACTGCACAGGGTTGCTGACTTGTGATCACCGCTCGAGGGTTTGAGACGTAAGCACTAGTTCTCTCTGTAGCATAGAGCAACTAGGTGGTTTACTCGCAACAATTTACAGCAATCAAAATCCAGAAACTGGCTAGGATTCTGCAACTGGGCTGTGGAAGATAATGCAGGTAATCAATCTTCTGTTTTATACAGATATATTAACTACAGCCATTCTGGACATTTCGTCTCAGAATGGTGCCTAAATATATATTTACCTGAAACCATAACAGTCAGTCTTCCTTAAAAGCGACTGTCCGTTTGTTTACAAATTCCTGTCTAGCGGTAGTCTCACAATAAGGTCGGGTCAGTCAGGTCAACCTTTGTTATAAGCAGACGCCTGGCCGTGTGCGTCCATGCGTGACTGCATTGGAGGAATGCTATTTCATTCACTCGTTCCTTGAACAACATGGTTCTTCTCTCGTTCACAACAGTTTGTTTTTTTTTCATCACATTTCTAATACAATTAGCTTGTAGTACTTTCTCATATCAGCCAGTACTTACATCATTATAATGCATCAATAACATTCAAAATACATAAATGCAAAATAGCTATCAATCTAATGTAAAGAAATAAAACCACAATATTTAGTATTTCACACTTTACATCCATTAACTAATCCCTTGATATTAGAGTTAGCTAATTAAGCGAATACTGAGAGTTTGCTTACCGCTCAGGACTTTATCACAGCTTAAGAAATAGAACTTTAGTAGCGTTTTACACTCAATCACAATATACTTGTAGATATGAGGTAAGTTGAGGTTTCTATTCTATAACTTATAAGCGTGCGTTGTCTTCCCAACGGTTCTCAGCAAGTGATCTTAAAATTCAGCATTCGTTCGCATGAAGTTAAAATATTTCCTGATTCCCACGCCAAGAGTTAATTATTTCCCGGCTCATGTTTAGACACGTACCATGATTTATCGTGAGTCTCCAGTTGACCACTGAACACGGAAATATAATACTCTGGGAACCACTGGTTTCGACCAAGCTAATAAATCGTATAGACATCTTTAAAGAAATGCTTTTAAGTGCCTTTGTAGAAGAAGCTAGAATTTTGGATCGAATGACAGGACTATTAGCGAGGACTCAAAAAAAAACAGCTAAAGAAACGAACACAGGTGCAAATATTTCCGTAGAGAACACAGACAAATGTGAAGGAAAAGAAAAGTAAGGAATTTTAAAATAATCTAGACAAAATCTTCGAGCACTCTGTGACAGAAACTCCCCAATTTAAAATAGTTGCAAACTATTCAACGAGAGAAGGTCTTTGTCTAAATTATAAATTCCTTCTGTCACCCAACTTTTCAATTCTCCCGACCTTTGTCCGCTTGCTAACGCTCCACTTGGCCATGGTTCTACATTTTGAGAATCCCTGAAGTTCCGAGTTATCGAAGAGCTAACTTTCGTAATTTCTTCTGGCCCGTTCGTCCGGCCAAAATGCTGTACTCATTCACCTCTTCATACAAAAGAAATTTCATATGAACTAGTGTAGAGAGTGCACTATCTGTTGTGAGTTCATTGCGCTTTGTCTGCCATTGTTCCGTGGCCCGCTTGAATGGGCGTGCAAACCATCCTTTGTCACGGTAACAACGAAATTCTTGCTTGTGTCTCTTCCATAAGAAATAGGAACTTCTCATGTATCTCCTTAAGTCTGCTGCTATGTTTGACCTGCTCAGACAGTTAATGTTCCCTGTCTTTCTTTCTGGATTGAAAGATGTCCATGCACTACGTGGGTTAAATCTCACAAAAGTTAAGTTTCCTAAACATCCCAAAGTTTCAGATAACTTGTTCCTTGACAAATCACACCAAGATTGAGGGTAACTGGCGTTCAGGTATGAACGAGGCAGTTTTTCGTGGGTGAAAGTCAAATTTATAGCTGTGAGCACAGGTGGTTTAATGCGGGTGTCATTCAATTTTCTGTCCATCCGGTGGTCATTCCCATTATCCATTCTTTTCTCACCCATAGGCGTATCTTGTATCTCAGTCTCGGCTGAATGGTTTTCAGCCTGGGCTTTTCCTATCACTGTTGTGATATTGTCAAGCAAAATTTTGTTTGGATCTTTCAATGACCCTGACGTATCTCCACTCATTTGAAAATACTCATCTCCTTCTGTAAAACTAATCGTCTCCTTGAGATTAGGGAAACTGTTATAGAATGGCTTCTCAGCAGAAGTATGAACTCTCTCATTTTCATCCGTGTTTTTATGTTCCCGTGGTCCATTGTTTGGTAGGGGTGCTAAAATTTCCGTTTGCTTGATGTTTTCACAGAAGGGACTTTGTAAACCTGGCGCCTGTGAACTACGTTCGCTGGGTGTCATATTCGTTTCTCTCTCACAGAGAAGGGGTGGGGTTTTTGGTGCTGGGTTAAATCCAGTGATATGGCAATGTTCTGCCGGTTTATACTTTTCCAACATTCCAGTGGATAAAGTCACAGGTAAAAAAGTTTCCTCCTGAACCTGGTTTACGACTCTAAGTAAAGAGTCCATTGTGTCTCTACGAGTCACATGTTTTATCAGCCCTTTTGGTGGTTCCGCGTGTACCATCAAAGGCTGTTTCAGTTCTCCTAGAACCATGCAACTTCCCTTGTCGTTCACTCCATTAGTGTTAACAATGAGAGGTTCCTCTGGGCTACTATTAAGCTCTGTGTCCTTTTGTTGCCCAGGTGACATTAATTGCGGGAGGGGGCCGTTACTGAAGTTATCTTTCTGCTTAGACGCTTCTTTACAGTCTCCATTCCTCCGGTTTGTAGTGTTTTTGTAGTCCTGAGCGCTTTTGTTGTGGTTATGAAATCGGTCTTTGTGTGCTTTCTGAGATTTAGCAAAGGCATGTTGTTGTTCATTAGAGATGTTCGGAGTGTCTGGGAAATCCCTTTTCTGACGTGTTCCTGACGAGAGTGTATTTTTCCTCATATTACCAGCATTTATGTGCTTAGGTACCTTCACAAAGGGGTCATGACTTTTCGAGTTCGATGTCCGCCTCTCTGCTTTGCCTAAACTTGGGCTCTGAGTACTAAGTTGCGCTTCCTGTGGAGCAGAGGGTGCTTCCTCTTGAAATAATGGTTCATCTGACCTGGGAGTGGGGCTCTGGGATTCCGTGGCCTCATGACTAACCATGGGTTTCAAATCTCTTGGCGAGTTTTGAGTTTCCAGTGGCGGCGTCTTCAACTTAAGGTAGGGTTGGGCTTCCAGCTGTTCCCTATCATGTGCTGCTTCACTGCTTATGGCCTCTTCTTTCCACTTGGCTTCCTTCTCGTTCCAGTCGCGAGTCCATTTTTCATCACTCTCTATCATTTCCATCTCTGTTCTCGTGAAAAGTTCTGCCTGTTCTAAGACATGTTTCGCAATTAACTTTCTCGAGTAACCTCTTTCCTCGCCTTCCAAATAAGAGTCACTTATCCATGTATCTAGACATCTTATAATTTTTATGAAATCGTTCACTTGGTGATCTAGCAAGTATTGGAAAAAATGAGCTCTAAGTTCCGCTACTGCGTTCATTTTAGATCGCTGGGTAGGTAGTTCAATCTCTCAGTATACGCTGCACTAGTTTCCAGTAATTACTAATAATTCTATGAAGTATTGTAATAATAAACCACTGATCAATTTACAGAAGCTCGAGGTAATACTATTAAGTCTACTGACGTAATGTATCCCTTTTCAGATGCTAGTATAATTGATATTTTAATAATACTTATTTCTGCTGAATTAAGGTATTATTAACTTTAGACAGACGCTACACTTGCTTCCGATTATTACTAATAATTCTATGAAGTATTGTAATAATAACCACTAATCAATTTACTAAAGCTCGAGGTAATACTATTAAGTCTACTGACGTAATGTATCCCTTTACAGATGCTAGTATAATTGATATTTTAATAATACTTATTTCTGCTGAATTAAGATATTATTAACTTGAGCCAGACTCAAGTATATATGATTTATTTTTAACCCTGTGTATACTCTTATTTCTTCTGAAGTAAGGTATTACAATTGCAGCCAGTCTTTCACACACAATCATCAACTTGTACACTTAGTTATCTTAAGCCACTAATTAACTTAATGAGCGTAATTAATCTAAGTAACTTAATTAATTAAATAATTAATTAATTCCAGGACCATTCAGATTTCACTTTCCTTATTCTACTGTGTAATTCCACAATTCTGTTCAGAAAATATAAGAAGTTTCGTTGTCTAGGGATATACAACAGATTCTACTCCAAGGTATTGATAGACTACTAGTTAAAGATTCAATAATTCTTCTGCAGATAGGTCACCAAAGGTAAGATTCCGGACTGAGCCTCCAATTTGTCGCAGATATAGTTTGATTGTGCACTCCAATTGACATTGAATGAGAATCCAGTTGTCGCATAAAGAGTTTATTATAGTAAGGAAGATGTGTAGAAAGCACATAGACCTTTAGACACTAGTTTTCACAGAGGTGAGCTAGTGTTGAGGGAAAGAGTTAACAGAAGGGCACAGGTTGGTGTCAGTGATTCTCTCACCTTTTAGACTACCAACTCTTGTATTTTTCTGGCGACGACTAACTCTTTCTTACTCAAATCTTTTTGAAGATGAACTAATAGTAACAAGTAATACAAAGAGGGTTGAGAATGTTTTTCTGAACAGAACATACAATCTACTAAGTCAAACTCAGAATGATGGTGAGTTACAGAATGTACATAATTACTTTAATTACAGTAGAAATATAAAATCAATGTTGACATGTACTTTGAAAAAAAGAAATACTAGGAAATTTAGAACTGTCAGTGTCTTTGGTTCAGATAAGAAGTAAGAGGCTATTTTCCTCACTGACGAAAAGTTTATTCCTATGGCTATTTCGTGGATAAGTGAATTCTGACTTTGGTCTGGGTTTTAAGTAGACTTATCTGCTTGGACTTCTCCTGGGCGTCACAGTAGGTAGGGATTACCAACTGGAGAATATGATTCAGTTGAGCAACAGTCCAAGAGATGACTAGGCTTTCCGTTAACCTGGTTGTGAAGTTGCGTTATGAAGTTCAGGTGCTGACGAGGTGTGAACTGCTTAAAGCTGTAGACTGCTCAGGGCTATAGACTGCTTAAATCGGTAGACTGCTCAGGGTTGCTGACTAGTGATATCACCGCTAGGTTTGAGACGTAAGCACTAGTTCTCTCTGTAGCATAGAGCAACTAGGCGGTTTACTCGCAACAATTGACAGCAATCAAAATCCAGAAACTGGCTAGGATTCTGCAACTGGGCTGTGGAAGATAATGCAGGCAATCAATCTTCTGTTTGTGTTTACAGATATATTAACTACAGCCAATCTGGACGTTTCGTCTCAGAATGGTGTCTAACAATATATTTACCTGAACCGGTAACGTCAGTCTTTTCCTTAAAGGCGACTGTCCATTTGTTTACAAATTCCTGTCTAGCGGTAGTCTCACACTGGTCGGGGTCAGTAAGGTCAACATTTGTTATAAGCAGACGCCTTGCCGTGTGCGTCCATGCGTGACTGCATTGGAGGCATGCTATTTCATTCACTCGTTCCTTGAACAACATGGTTCTTCTCTCGTTCACAACAGTTTGTTTTTTTTTCATCACATTTCTAATACAATTAGCTTGTAGTACTTTCTCATATCAGCCAGTACTTACATCATTATAATGCATCAATAACATTCAAAATACATAAATGCAAAATAGCTATAAATCTAATGTAAAGAAACAAAACCACAATATTTAGTATTTCACACTTTACATCCATTAACTAATCCCTTGATATTAGAGTTAGCTAATTAAGCGAATACTGAGAGTTTGCTTACCGCTCAGGACTTTATCCACAGCTTAAGAAATAGAACTTTAGTAGCTTTTTACACTCAATCACAATATACTTGTAGATATGAGGTAAGTTGAGGTTTCTACTCTATAACTTATAAGCGTGCGTTGTCTTCCCAACGGTTCTCAGCAAGTGATCTTAAAATTCAGCATTTGTTCGCATGAAGTTAAAATATTTCCTGATTCCCCCGCCAAGAGTTAATTATGTCCCGTCTCATGTTTAGACACGCACCATGATTTATCGTGAGTCTCCAGTTGACCACTGAACACGGAAATATAATACTCTGGGAACCACTGGTTTCGACCAAGCTAATAAATCGTATAGACATCTTTAAAGAAATGCTTTTAAGTGCCTTTTGTAGAAGAAGCTAGAATTTTGATAGTATGACAGGACTAATAGTGAAGACTTGAAAAAATAGCTAAAGACACGATCGCAGGTGCAACTATTTCCGTAGAGAAAAACAGACAAAATATGTGAAGGAATAGAAAAGTAAGGAATTTTAAAATAATCTAGACATAACCTTCGAGCACTTTGTGACAATGGGTTAATCTTGTAATACGTTTTCTGGTAATTATTTGATCATCTGTTCTGTATTACACCCGGCATCGATCTTTTGTTACAACCATGTATTCGTTTAGTAATTCTTTTAAGTGGTTGCATTTAAACATTCCTTTAATAAAAGTTCCCATATATTTCCATGGCCGTGTTATCTTGTTTCATTTCATATTATTCATAAACAACAGTCATAACTGGAACCTTTGAATACCTTCAGTGAATAAGACCATTGTTGACGACTTCAGATAATTTAATAAGGATTCATTCTTACATCATGAAGCAAAGACAATACTTAACATAGTTCACATCAATAGCACTGGATACATCACAGCGTAGAGTACACCATTTTACAGACATTACACGTCTGATACTTTATCGTTTTAATTAACGTTTAATTATATTTCAACCAAAACTGTTTGGCATAATAAATGTCTTCACGCAGTATTAATCTATAGCTGCCTTTCAGTTCCTTCCGGGTCTTTGCCCAATATATATCTTACAACTCTGACTATAATTATATTTGGCATTATTCGCCAGGCTTTACTAGCCATACACATTCTCGTGTTTCATAAATATCACCTTTTGATTATTACCGTCTTACAGAAAACCTGGGACTCACTGGTCCTTACATATTATTATTTTATAAGCTTTTGAAGCAATATATTGACGGTTATGTTCATGGCTATTTCAAGCCTACACTTATATCCTTTAGTGGTTTAACCACACAAACCTGAATCCCTGTTATCTTTATACACGTATTATTACATCGGCTTACAAGCCTAAACCCAAACGGTTCTACACTTGAATAAGTGGCCATGCCACACATATGAAACGCTTTGGATAAGTGGCCATGCCACACAGAGTTGAAACACTGCCATAGGCTCCAAGGCCACACATAAGACTGTTGTAACTAAGTCTAACACGTCATGCATCGCCGCACGCGAACCTATTTCATTTCGGTTTAGTGAGGTGTTCCATGGTGCGACCATTTGAATCAAGTTCAAACCAAAATGCTCGCAAACCATGCAACAATCCTCAACATCATCCCCCTCGATCCCAAATGTGACACTTGTGGCACGTGTGAGAGAGAAGAAGTACACGTAAGCATTTAAAGTAATTATACTAACAATAACTATTGTTATTATCACACAAATATTACATAGCATAATAGTATCTAACTAGTCAAAAAGTCATTTCCGGTATAGATGCTTGACAATAGATCTTTTCCGCTGGTGATAGCTTCCGGGAAAAGAAGTAACATGGATGTGGCATACCCTCGTACCTCGTAAACATCCACCTGTGCCGTAATTTGAAGCATCTGTTTGAATTAAAAAACGGAATGTGTAGGTTTGGTAATAACAAAATACGTGGAGTATACAATAATTCCTTGAGTTGTATCAAAGCGCTATTGTAATCCGATGTCCATTTAATTTTATTTGGACTACCTTTAGCAAGCAGTCCAGACAAAAGAGCAGAAATTTATGATAGAAGTTAATTAAGCCTAAGATGACATATGTGATGAAATCTTCTCGATCGCCAAGAAGGCGGAACATCATTCGCACATAAGTAACGAATCATCGTTACACAAATCAATAAAGATAAAGTTGTAGAGACCATCGAAGTCAGTAAAAAATAATGCAAGTATCAGTGATGACAGATATAATCGAAGCAAATATCCTAAAAGAAAGTAATGTCGATATTACTGAAATAAAATATCATGTGCACAGAGATACAGTATATAAGAAATAGCACAATAGACCATGGATGTATAGAAGAACAAGACATTCAAAGAATGAAGAAAAAATAGACCAACGCAACTATAAAGTTCGTGGTGTAGAATTTCGTGCGAGTTGCACGTCTAAATAATGGTGTGCAAACAAAGAACCATTTTTGAATTTTATAGCCTTGCGAGCATCATAGTATCGATGGTGAGAGGAGTGTTGAACTGTAAACATACGAACAAATTCAACATCTCCGACTTGATGGAAAAATTTTCTAAGTGTAAACCAAGTCACGCTCGAAGGTAAATTGCACACAACGACAGTGCGATTTGGTGAAGTATGATCTCGGTCAGGTCGAAACTGAGCCCGAGAATCCTTTACCTTATTATGTGTCGTGCGGGTCAAGCGCACGGAAGTATTCTTACGTCCTTTGCATGTCGCATTGATGTGACCATCGTAGTTACACTTGCGATTATCGGAACGAGTATTAATAACTCCCACATGAGTAGATTTAGTATGTCGTAAATCATCCTCACTAGATGGAACCTGATGGTTAGGACATGTCGTAAAAGCCTGACAATCAGGAGTGTCCTCATAATCTATTCCAACAGCAGTACAGCTAAAAACAGTCGAGTTATTATATTGTGACTTGTTGACCACCTCAACCTCAAGTGAAACCTGCTGATGATAAACACCATCATTTTTTTAATACACTTAACAGCAACAGCAGTTGGAGTATCATTATCAACACCATGAGATACGACCTTATCTATGATAGGAGTAGGTGGTGTAGCCGTGTCTGCAGCTAACTGTTGTGCTCTGGTTACAACAGCATTCGCAACCAGTGGGTGCGAATCAACCCACGTAGCAATCTCCTGTGGAGTGCACTCTTTAACACCTGGAATATTCCCAACAATTATGTCAGCTACAGGTGCCCTCAATCCGCAGGCATACACAGTGCCTGTAAAGAATGGTGTATCAATGTAAACCAGTGCCACCGGTATCCATTGTACAGTACCACCGAAAGTTACACACTTAACAGATTTCCTTGTAAATGCAGCGGTATCTATTAGCGATTTACGGATGCCGATAGTGGAACATCCGGTGTCCCTCAAAACTGTCAATTTCTGTCCATACAAAAATCCTTGATGTAGTGTGAGACGTCCCAAGTTCTCACACGCGGACATTGCAGAAATGGTGTGACCGCAACGAAATGTAGTATTAGTATCAGACGCATGTTGTGACTGACAAACAAGACATGTGTCATCTATTATAGAGCATGCATTGGCATGATTAGTTCCATCTTTATCATGATCCTTATTGTCAGTACAGGCATTAGCATGCCCATGATTACTTTTATCTCTCGAGGGAGATCGGAACTGACCTGTCTTATTCTTGAAAGACTTCTTCTTAAAAATCTGAAGAATCATCATTCTTCGAGTCCCTACCATATGATGATCTTTGTTTGTGATAATATTTGTGATATGAATCATCACGATCTTTTCCTTTGTGATACCCACGATCCTGAGGTGAATAACCTCGATAACCTCGTCGGTAAAAATTTGATGGCGAGCGGTGACGAGGGAAGTTGTAAGACCCCCTACCTGATTGACGAAAATCAGGACGATAACGTCCGTCAACGCTCTTCGATCGAGGTATGTGATCATAAGATCTATGATCGTTGTGAGCCGCGCACGCAGGCATAGGATCTCGAGGAGAAGATCTGTGGACATCCTTGTTTGGATGTGCGGTTATGAACTGTCTCCCTAAGCGTTTATATTCCTGAATGGAATCTGGATGTCTTTCCTGTAAGAATGACTCCAATTCATAACTACATGAAGATAGAACCTTATCTCGTAACATAAGATCTATCAAACCATCGTTTGTTTTATTGATACCAGCCAAGTCAATCCATCTGCTAAAGAAATGCTTAATAGATGCAATGAATTCACCAAAGTCAGCATCCTTAATTGGCTTAGCCGCATGGAAACGAACACGAAATCCAGATTCAGTTAACTGGAAACGTCTGAGAAGTGTTTCTTTTACGACATCAAAATTGTTTCTGCTTTTCTCATCCAGATTCATGAAGCATTGGAGTGAGTCCCCAGTTAAAAAATCAACCAAGAGACTACTCCATCTCTCTTTAGGTACATTCAAACCTGTCACTTTCATGATAAATCTCGATAAGAAGCTGTCCACACAGTCACGATTCTGATCGAAATGAGGCATCTTCAGCTTAGGATAGAACACATTTGAACCAGCTGAAGTCTTAGAATGATCAGATTGCAATTTTGCTAACACTAAAGCTTTTTCTTTCTCTGCATTAAGTCTTAATGCTTCAAGTTCCATAGCATTCCTATGAGTTTGATCTAATTTAAGAAGTTCCATTGTTCGTATTTCCATTTTCTCCTTTTCTTTATCTTTTTTAATCATTTCTTTCTCTTTAAGTTCCTTTTCTTGGGTTAATTCAAACCTTTTGAGTTCCTCTGCCCAATATTATCTTACAACTCTGACTATAATTATAATTGGCATTGTTCGCCAGACTTTACCAGCCAAACACATTCTCGTGTTTCATAAATATCACCTTTTGATTATTACCGTCTTACAGAAAACCTGGGACTCACTGGTCCTTACATATTATTATTTTATAAGCTTTTGAAGCAATATATTGACGGTTATGTTCATGGCTATTTCAAGCCTACACTTATATCCTTTAGTGGTTTAACCACACAAACCTGAATCACTGTTATCTTTATACACGTATTATTACAACGGCTTACAAGCCTAAACCCAAACGGTTCTACACTTGAATAAATATATATGGTGCGACCATTTGAATCAAGTTCAAACCAAAATGCTCGCAAACCATGCAACAATCCTCAACAGCTGGTTTTCCTATTTCACTATAACACCTGTCACTTTAACGCTGACTTTTCTTCTTACTGTGATATTTCGTATATCTCGGAGAGAAGGAATGTATGTGTGGTGGATTAACACCGGGGAGGTTATTGATGGTAAATAAATGAAAAACTAAGAGTCAACAGCGTGAGGTCAAGCTATGTAAGACCCTGAGTCTAATAGTTGAAAATGGTGTTGATCAGTGGCGTATCCTGGTAATGCGAGCTAGGCGTGCTGCTACTTAAAATGAATATGTACACCTACTATTTAACTTCTTCCCCTCTTAATTTAAAAACCAACTATATTCAATTACGCAACGATAGTTATTAGGGGTATATGTCAATTATCTCCGAAATACTAATTAACTTACAACTTGAAACTCACTGTCACTGTAATAATCTGCATTCCCGGCAACTTACAAAAATTAATCACAAAAAACACTGGACGGACACAGCCGCTTTTTATAACTCGAGAGCTGCAAGACCACCGCATGCATGTTTGCATTGTATTGACGTATCTGGCCATGACCCCGATCCACACAAACCAATCTTCAGACGTGAATCCGAAAGGTACCGCACGCATTGTGACGGAATTACCCGAGAAACTTCGGGCGATTGCAACCAATCAATAAAAACTGCACTATAAAACGCGTCTGGGAAACTGAAACTAGATATACTCGTAGATTCTATGTGGGAAAATCTGTTATCCTAATGCGTGCGGTCCGAAACCAGAACTTTAGAAGAGAAATATTTTATAGAATAATAAATTAAATTTTTATTTTCCTTCGGGCATAGGTGTGCGCAGCACGCACAGCACACATAGAGAATACGCCACTGGTGTTGATGAGTTCTCAGGGGACCAAACGCTACCTCGCTCAGATCTCACGCTGTGCAATATTTTTATATCTATTGTGTGATGTTTGTTATATGGCTACGTGTCTAGGGTAATGCAAATGTAGTGATATATGCCTGAAGAAAACAAACACAACTTTAACTCAATGAAAATTGAATCAACAAGACTGGGGTTAAAGTTAGAATATTATATTACAATTTTAATTTCCTGTACCTCAAATCTTTTGGGACAGGAATGTTTAAAACTTAAAATGAAGTGTATTTATGTACAGCATTAAATAAATATGAAGGACATTTTGTCCATAAATGTCACTACTACAATGTTTATAGAATTGTATTCCCTGCTGAAACAATACTGTCTTATGAAGTGTCACTACTTGGAAGGACTGGGTGTCTCATCATTTCACAAAACAGTTTATAGTAGCGTGCGGAGAATACAACGCGATGAATTGACATAAGCCCGCAATCTTATGGCTTATCTTGTGGTTCCTTTGAAGATATATGACTTGCTGGAAAATACACACTCGTTCACTACAGTGTTCTCTGGAGGCAGATAAGACTTCAACATTCAAGCAACCAGCATGTTGGCTCGAAACTCTGCAGCTCCAGGTTATGGCTCACTGGGTAATATATGACTCAACCCTGCAACAAGAGGAACAGGCCTCCCTAAGTACTCTATATACATATGTGTATCTCCACAACTATCAATTCTTCTCTTCTTCCATCCTTAGCCACTGACCGACAAAGCAGTCTGTGGCCAATACGCATAGTGGCGTCTTAGGGCAACAAGAAATTATTTGTTGTTCCGTTACGCCGAGCGGCGTTTATTGGTACAACAAAAATTAATTGTTGTTTCCGTAATCAGAGTGGCTGGCAAGCGGGTGATCAGCCCACTGTGACAAGTATCAATTAAACATCATTAAACATGTGTTGTGATCAGATAAAAGAGCTACCCAAAATAGCTACAGTCCCTAATTTTAATTGCGACTGCTTCATAATCAGGGGGTATCTTCTTCTTCTCACATGGTTTCAACGTCCCTGTCACTTTAAATCTTCGTTATCCTCAGCTGGGATACACTCTTTTCTTTTTTTCTTTCTAGTGGTCTGTTAATTCTTTTCATATGAAATCTAATTTATTTTTAAAGTTATTAGAACCTGAGGTCTGCCGAAGACTGTCAGTGGCTTCCTGGTCTTACAGTCGTAATATTTTATATAACCATTTTTCAACACAATGTACTTTCATTTGCTTCATAAGTCTACTTAGGCATGCCTGTGCTCCTAGTATGTCGCAAGCTTCCACAAAGGCAAATGTCGCACAACACAAAATTTGTGGGTGCCCTATCTGGATTGGCCTCTACATAATAATAATAGTATATATATACATCAATAAAAGTGTTTATCTTACCGCAATCAATGAAATATTTCACAAGTATAAGGTTAACTAGCGATCAGTGTCACAAGTTCAGATCGCCGACTTCCAAACTGCAAAGGCAATTGGTCACAAATTTCTCTGCGTCTGCTCTTAACCCTTCTTGGAGGAAATAATTTTTTTCAAGTGGCACTTATGCTTAGCAAAGCGTTCGTTTTATCCCCTCTCTTCTCTTCCTAACCTCAACCAATCAAATCAAGTCAAGCCAATTTGATTTTCTTTCAAAAAACGCGTTTAGAAAATGTAACATCCGAAGATTTTCAAAGTTGAGCGGTTACCACTGTGTATGTCTGTCTGTCTTGAATTTTTATTTTCTACGATATCTCTGTTGTTATTGAAGTGATTTTAAAAATTGAAAGTGATTATTAACCGGACAATTGTCCTTTATCTAGCCAGATTTTTTTCATTTATTTCTTTATCCTAGTTTTCATCTTCGTACTTTTTCTTATTTATTTATTCAGAACAACATACTTTTACTCTAAGGCAAGATAACATATTATAAGGATTAATATGGTATTCCAATAAACAATATTATCGTTTCTGTCCTTTCCTTTTATTTATCCTTCTATTAGAATACAATACATTATGTACGTTTTTCTTGCCTCCTTCTCTGCCCTGCACACATTTGGTTTGTTAGTTTCAGTTTCACAATACCCAAATTAGGTTAGATTTTTTTCCATGTTAATCTCCCCCTTTTTCTCTCTCTCGCTCGTTCTTTGAAAACGAAACAACGCGTTGGCCGGCTGACAAACTGTCTAATGGTCGTTTTAAATATTAGGACGGGTAACGAAAAAAGCTTGTGGTTTTGGGGGGTGGGTATCATACGCTTGGCATTAGTTAATTCAAATCTTGGACAAGCGATGGCCTTGGGCAAAAAAATTTTTCAAACATGTTGTAGTTATTTATAGTTACAATATGTCTCTAAATAATAGGGCGGGTGTCTATGCGGTTTCTGGGGGATAGGTACCCTCTTCCAACTTATGGTAAAAAAAAATCAAGGAGTGTCCAATTCTAAGCTGAAAGTTTGACCTTTGTCCTCAACATTTTCAAATATAGTAGGAGTGGTTATAGGCGGAAAATTTACGTTACTAGATGTTTGAATCGGGGAAATTTGGGGGGGGGGGTGTCACACGGAGTTCGTTTTACTACACATCTTCCCTGTTAAAAATCCTGCACCCCCAGGGCAGCTTTATTTTCCGTGTTACAATCCCGCTCAAATTAACTCGACTAGGCTTTATGCGCATCCTGGGTTTCTGCAGGTGGGTGCCTACTCAAGAAATCTGCCTCAACATTCTGCGAACCCGAAATATACTCAATGGTAAACGAGTAAGGTTGAATGAGGAGTGACCACCTTAACAAACGGGCATTACCATGTTTGACTTGGGCCAGAAATACCAGGGACTGAGGATCGCTTTGCACCACGAATGGTCTACCATACAGATAGATCTGGAATTTCTTGATCGCCCAGACTAAAGCTAAACAGTCTTTTTCAATAGTTGAGTAGTTTTGTTCCGCTCTGTTTAACTTGTGGCTGGCAAAAGCAACTGAGTTCAATTCCCCATCTGGTGAAGAGGACCTTTGTAACAATGTGGCCCCTAATCCCACATTACTAGCGTCCGTTCTTACCACGAATTCCTGACTCAAATGAGGTAATTTCAATATAGGCATACTGGTGAGTTTCTCTTTTAACTCATTATATGCCAACTCGCATTCTGCTGACCATTCTATTCTATCTGGTTTTCCTTTACGAGTCAAATCCGTCAGAGGAGCACATACAGAGTTAAAATTTTTAATGTACTTTTGGTAAAAGCCACAAAGTGACACAAAGGAACGCACATCCTTTTTAGTCTGTGGTCTAGGTGCTGTCTGTAATTTCTCCGGGCTCTTGGGGTCAGTGGTCATGCTACCCTGATGTACAGTATGTCCCATACTTAGTCGTTCCCCTTCTACCGTGAGGTGTAGAGGTTTGAAAGAGAGAGCGCCAGACTATCCTATCGGCTGTCTTCCTCCTGGCCTGGTTCCATTCTAGTCCTCGGTCCTTCACAGATTGTCTAATGTTGTCCTCCCAGCGGACTCTGGGTCGTCCTCGAGGTCTGGATCCTTGGCTCTTTGTTTCCCATGCTTGTCGTGGTAGCCGATCTTCTCCCATTCTGCAGACATGGCCAAACCATCTTAATTGGGACTGTTCTACTTGGGTCTGCAGGGGGTAGGATTTAAGGCCTTGACGTATCGTCTGGTTGCGTACCATGTCTCTTCTTGTTACTTCAACCACCTTCCTCAGATACCTCATTTCTGAGGTTTGGATCTGGCTTTTATGGATTGTAGTCATTGCCCATGACTCGCATCCATATGTCAAGACTGGGATATAGGTGGAGCGGTATACAGCCATCTTCGTTTTCTTACCAACCTCTCTCTTGCTGAGGAATCCTCGATTTATGGCCTGAAAAAGTCTCCCAGCTGCTGCTTTTCGAGTGGCCAACTCTTCTTTGATGCTTCCCTTTCGGTCTATAATAGCTCCGAGGTATTTAAAGTGGTCGACCTGCTCCAGGACCTGTTCTCCCAGCTTAATCTGATGTCATCTTTCTTCTCGTGATATCACCATGGATTTTGTTTTAGAGCTGCTTATGACCATCCCTCTCTTCTCCAGCTCTTCCTTCCAGACTTGCAGGTTGGATTGGAGATGTGCCTCTGATTTAGCAATCAGGGCAACATCATCAGCAAATGCCAGCTCTGAAATATAGACCTGTCTCATCTTCCAGTACCCCACTGAATACTTTCTTGTTCTCTCCTTACATGCCTTGATGACATCGTCCATAAGGAGTATCAAGAGGTAAGGTGATAGGATATCACCTTGTCTTACACCAGTGGTGGTCCTGAACTCTTCTGACTTATGGTTTGCTGTCCTCACATAATTTCTGCAAGACTTGTAGAAGCTCTGTATAGCATGAATCAGAGGTGCTGGAATATTCTTCCTTGCCAAACAATCCCAAAGTTTGCTCCAGGGGACCCTGTCAAACGCCTTTTCCAGATCTATGAAACAAAGATGGATCTCACTCTTATACTCAAGGGCCTTTTCACTCAGCTGTCTGAATGTGAAGATTAGGTCTTGAGTACTTCGGTTTGCTCGGAATCCGCACTGGACCTCATCCAATTGTGGCTCAGCTAGGCGTCGGAGTCTCTGCTCTAGGATTCTAGAGTAGATTTTACCAGGGACACTGAGAAGGGATATGCCTCTATGGTTTCCACACTGTCGATTGTCACCCTTTTTGAAAATTGGTGTTATGATGGCAATCTCCCAATCCTTTGGTATGGTCTTGTTGTACCACGCTGCCTGTAAAACCCTTAAGAGTAATAGGTCGCCTGATGCTCCCATGAACTTAACCATTTCTGGTGTTATACCATCATGCCCTGCTGCTTTGCCCATCTTGATTTTCTCCAGTGCTGCCTTCAGTTCTTCCATCTTTATGTCATCTTCACCATCATTGGTTTTCTCTTCTGTGTTAGTGGTTATCATTTCTGATGCTTCATCATGCTCACCATCCAGGAGTTCTGAGAAATATTCTTTCCATCTTTCCATTACTTCCTTCGGGGCAGTAAGCAATTTGCCTTGCTTGTCCTTTATAAATTTGAGAGGGCATTGTTTTTCCTTCCTCATGTTCTTTTGGGTCTTATAGAACAATTTCTGGTTTTCTTGTGCATCTTTTTCTAGCTTTTCTCCAAATTCTTCCCAGGACTTCTGTTTTGCTGCTAGCACTTTGTTCTTTGCTTCTGTTCTGAGTGTCACATATTCTCTATATTTTTCCATTTGTCCTGTTGTGTTTTTAGCTCCTAAGTATTGTTTCCATGCCATTTTCTTCTCTCTTATTTTCTCTTTGACTTCCTCTGTCAACCAAGGTGTCCTCTTTCTCTTGTTCCCAAGTCGGACTTCACCGCATGCTTCTGCAGCAGCTGTCTTAATGATATCCTTGAATTTAATCCAGAGGGTTTCCAAGTCATCAGGTCGTTCTTCTGTGTTGCTCACCGCTGCAGCAATAAGCCCCTGATATCTGGTCTTAATTTCTGGCTCTCTCAGCTTGTAGGTCCTAATGCTCATTTCTCCCGCTCATTTACTTGGTTTCTTGCGTGATGTTGGGCAGTTCCTAGGCTGAGCAACTCTTTCAGTTGTTCTTTTGATTGTTAGCAGGTAGTGATCACTTCCAATCTCTGGTCCCCTCCAGACTCTAGCATCTCGGACATATTTGAATGAGCTTCTCCGAACAATGACATAGTCGATCACTGACTTCTCATTCTTTGTTGGTTCACATCTAGTGTATGCATGTATGCGCTTATGGGGGAACTTTGTGTTTGTAATGATCAGATTCTGCTCATTGCAGAATCTAAGGAGTCGCTTTCCATTGTCATTGAGAGTATCTTCTCCATATCTTCCGATAACTCCACCCCATCTAGCATGGTCATTTCCAACTCTGGCATTAAAATCTCCGAGCATGATAACTTCATCTAGGCAGTCATCCACTGTCCTTTGAAGCAGCTCGAAGAATTCCTCCTTGACCTCTGCTCTTTCATCCTCATTTGGCCCATACACTATGACCAGGTTGATTATGGTTTCTCCTTCTTTTAGTTTTACAACCATAATGCGCTCCGAGACAAAGTTCCATCCCTTGATACTATCTTTTTGATTTTGGGCCACAATGCAACTCACGCCCCCTTTAGCTCTTTCAGATATGGGTACACCACTGTAGAGCAGCGTGTTGCCATCGAGATCCATGACTCCTTGTCCTTTTTTCTTTGTTTCCGTTATAGCCAGGATTTCTAGTTTTGCTTTCCTCATCTCTCCGACCAGCTCCTCTTCCTTCCCATTTATACTTCTTGTGTTCCAAGTTCCATAAGTCGTAGTCCGTAGTCCGTTCCAGTTCGTCGCCTTTAGAATCAGTCCAGTTTTCTCTCTTGTATTTCTCGTAATCGTGATTTAAAGCAAACAGGTGATTGGCCTGTTGTGCTTTTGCATGGTGGAGGGGCTGCCTCCTTACGGCCTCCATGCAGGCCGCCCTCCTCCTTTTTCATCCGGGCTTGGGACCGGCATAGGCGGAGTTCAACATTTTGTTGGTCTAGCAGTTAAGTTTGCCTCTCTGAGTCTATCAAATAGCATATTCAAAGAGTTAACATGTTCTTCAAATGTTTCCGTAGCGATGAGGATATCATCCATGAAATTGGTAATACATGGGTTTTTCAGGGGATCCAACAATTTTCGCATCATTCTGGAAAACACACTCGGGGAATTTTTCAAACCAAACGGCAACATGTTGAACTCATAATGGCCTTCCGAGGTGCTAAACGCCAGATAAGGTCGAATCTCAGGCTTCACTGGAATCTGGTAATATCCCTTGCTGAGATCTACCTAAGAAAAATATTTTGCCTTATTCAGTCTGGCAAATAGTTGGTTAGTATCAGGTAATGGATCCACCTGACTTTCTGTGACAGCATTCAGTTTCCTGTAATCTATGCACAGTCTATGTTCCCCAGAGGGTTTCCTCAACAATACCACACTGGAGCTATACGGAGATTCACTGTGAGAAATGATTCCTTCCTGTAACAGATAATTTATCTCCTCTTTTAAAGCTTTCTCTTTTGCGAACGGGATAGTATAGGCTCTCATACAGATGGGTGTTGGGTCTAGTAATTTCATGTCATATTCCAACAAGTTTGTGTGCCCCGGTTTGTCCGTTAACACGTCTGTATGATTTTCCAGAGCCTTTCGAATCTTCTCCCTCTGACCTTTTGTCAAATGTTTACTGACTTTCACCTGTGCAGGAGTTTCACAGGGTTTCAGGAAGTATTCAAAAGAGGTGAGAGGTTCGTTCTTCATCTCAGTAGCTATGGCCAAGGTCATTAAATGTGTCCCTTCCTGGTTTTCCCTATCATGATATTTTTTTAGGAGGTTCAAGTGACAGATTTTTTCTTTACCTTTCTTATCTATCTTATAGTTAGTTCTAGATACCTTTTCTAAAACTGTGTAAGGACCTTGCCATCCGATCTGAAGTTTGTTGCTGCTGCCGGGTAGTAGAAGAAGCACCTTCTCCCCCACAACAAGCTCCCTATCATTCGCTTTCTTATTGTAATATGCAGCATGTTTCTTCCTGGCTTGTCTTAGGATATCATTTGCGAGTTTCCAGCCAGTTTTTAAGCGAGTGGTCAGCTCGTTCACATACTGATATGATGAGGTTACAGTCTCTTCTGCCTTCTCATCTGTCCACGTCCTCAATAAGGCTTCCAATGGACCTTTTATGGGCCGGCCAAATAGCAAAGTTGCCGGCGCAATTCCTGTTAATGCTTATGTAATTGGAAGTATTGTAGTGGTGACTTTTCTCCCTTTAATTGACTATCACACCGTCCGCTACCAATTTTTCGACTGGGGTTTCCCCGCAGTTTCAGTTTCAATTTGAGAGGGCTTCCCTCTCTTCTATTTTTGTCCAGTTCCCTGAATTCCGACCAAGGGATTGTCGGGTGGGACTGGGTTGAGGTCACTTTTTGTACCATACGCATAGTGGACATTCTAACTCGTTTATGTGAAGACTGTGTGTGAAAAGGGGTTTTCCTATCCACCGTGTCTACGTTATCATAATTAACTTTCCTTTTCTTTTCAGGCCTGTTTTCACCGTAGTGCTTTTGTAGGTCCTGATGATTTTCCCAACGTGTGGGCGTTCCCTTGTTGCATATGTCACAGGCCTCCACAAATTCTGCAACATCTGCAGCTACGCCTGGCCAATAGAATTTCATAGATACTCTTTGATCTGTCATACCTATTTTCTCATGTACACCAGTTGATGCAACATGTGATCTTTTTACCACCTTCTCCCTATATGAATATGGAAGTACCAGCTGTCCATGACCATTTGAACTAGTTAAAGCCTTCCTATACATTAATTTGTTCTTCATATAAAAATCTCCTTTGTTTGGAGGGGTATGGCTTTTTGGGAGTTTCCTGAAACACGGCTTTAGTGACCTATCCTCAGCCTGTGCCTTCCTCATCTCTTCTGGATGAGTATTTATTGGGTTGTCTTCCTCCGTCCTTGCTGGTGACCTGGTCTGTACTGTTGCCATAATCACTGGTCTTTTGGGATTTCCCAAAAACACATATCTACACCCCAATATCAGAGGGTAGATTGGTTCATTTATCACTGCTGCTCTAATCACTCCTTCCACATAGCGAGTTTTTACACTTATTCTGGCGATGGGAAGTGTCATGGTTGCTACTTCCTTGGTTGCCCCTTGTATTTCCACTGTTTCTGTGGTATATTGGTCAGGGTGCACCAGGTGAGAACTCACGACTGAGTCAAAATCCAATCCAGTATCATACAGGCACTTAATAGTGGCCCCATTACATACGACATCTTCACATACAGGGGGATGATAAGGTTCCTGCTGTCCAGTAGGCGGTTCCTTCTGTCCCTTATTTGCTATTTTAAGGCATGCAGCGTAATGTGGAGGGTTATTTTTCTTCCTACAGTCTTTTGTATTATTGTTATTTAGCTTGCAAATTTAACAATACTTACCATCAGATCTGTAGGGTTTACTTTCATTGTATTGCGGGTTTCTATCTCTAGCGTCAAATCTTGGCCTATCATAGATGGGTTTACCTCTGTTTCCTTGATCTCTACTGTCAAATTTATTCTGGTTTTGGGGGGCTTTATTATGTTCTACCTGTTTCTTCTTTGCTCCAGCTACTTCTGACTGGGCTGCCTGATACCTCTCAGCGACATTGAGCACCTCACCCAACCTCTCTGCACCTTGTTCCATGAGAAACTTTCTCAGGTCTGGAGCCATGGACTCTCTCAATCGCTCAATCATGATCATTTCCTTAAGATCTTGGGTTTTCCCCAGAGCAGTCCATTTCTCCAAATAGGTTTCCAACCTGGCAGAGAATTGGTGGTAGGTCTCCCCAGACAGTAGCTTTGCATTTCTAAATCTCTTCCTGTAAAATTCCCCATTCTTCTCGTACCTAACTAGAAGAGCCTGTTTTAATATGTCATAGTCTTCCTGATCGTCTCTGCTCAACTTTGAGAACACTTCGTAAGATGTTCCCCTAAGCCCTTGGGATAATTTCAAACTCCATTTTTCCCTCTCTAAACCATAATTTGTAGCTAGTCTTTCAAATCTAGAGAGGAAGGACTCAATGTCATCCTCTTTTTCTACAAAGGGATCTAAATTGAAGTTCATTGCCAAGTTAGAGGCTCCCTGAGTTGCACTAGCATCAGAGGTAGATGGGCTGTTACCATTCTCTGGAGCATGGCCTTGCAATTCCAATTCTTTTAGCCTTAGTTCGTGCTCCCTTTGCAATCGTTTTTCTTCTTTCTCAGCCTCTAACTGTAATGTTTTTTCCTCTTTCTCACCCTCTAACTGGAATATTTTTTCCTCTTTCTCAGCCTCTAACTGTAATCTTTTTTCCTCAGCCTCTAATTTCTTTTCTTCTAGTTGTAATCTTTTAATTTCAGCCTCCCTATAAGCCTCTAATGTCTTAGCCTCTTTTTCAGCCTCAATTTGTAATTTCTTAAGTTCTTTGTCAGCTTCTAATTGTAATCTCTTCTCTTCAGCTAATCTTCCCTCTCAATAAACTTATCACATTCTGAAGTCACATACTGAATCAGAACTTGCCCCTCCATTCCCATTTCCTTTGCAGTCTGCACTGCAGCAGATCTGAATTTGGCCAAGTCTGCCATCTTTTATCTCGCACCAAATTTAATTAATCCAACCTTAATAGCTAACAAATATTTCTAATTAACTATTGGCTATGACAATTCATTTAATTCTCCACACTGATTAATGTTATAATTTTGGTACAATGGGGGTACCCTGGATCTATGATGTTACAATAAATTTAAATCCCGGACAGGACCCCAATATGTGTGGTGGATTAACACCGGGAAAGTTATTGATGGTAAATAAATGAAAAACAAAGTGTCAACAGCGTGAGGTCAAGCTATGTAAGACCCTGAGTCTAATAGTTGAAAATGGTGTTGATGAGTTCTCAGGGTACCTAACGCTACCCCCCTCAGATCTCACGCTGTGCACTATTTTTATATCTGTCACGAACGGTTTATAGAATGAATGTCAGTACTCATGCTCCGGTGGGAACTAGATATGTTTATGTAAGTTGTGAGTTGAAGTGCGTGAATGTTAAGTTTGACGGGGGCATGAATACATTAGTAGCAGTAAGTGCTAATGTCGAGTTCACGGGCATGACTGAGTTGTTGTGAACAAAGTGGGGGTGAAGACTGGTCAGCGTGAAAAAGGGTCAGAGGTGTGTAAAAAGGTCACTCGGGAGAGCGATTAGAGCGAGGAGAGATTACGCGGAGAGTGAAGGCGGAATGGTTGAAGGAAAATAGGAAATATATTAAGATATTGTGAAATCCTTTCCATGAGATGCTGTTCTAATTATGCACATCATATATTGTGTTTTTCTTATGTGATGATTTATGGCCAAAGCGGCAGTCTGCCTGTGTTATTGTGTTATACTCAAGTTTGTGACATAAAGTCGTCGGATATCGTATCTACGTGTTGGAGTTTAGTGAGTTAACAATTAGCTGTGGAAAACGAGCCATGTTTGTCGCTCCATGTGTATGTAATACATATTTGTCAATATGTACACCCAGCAAGCACTTGACAATATCTATTGTGTGATGTTTGTTATATGGCTACGTGTCTAGGGTAATGCAAATGTAGTGATATATGCCTGAAGAAAACAAACACAACTTTAACTCAATGAAAATTGAATCAACAAGACTGGGGTTAAAGTTAGAATATTATATTACAATTTTAATTTCCTGTACCTCAAATCTTTTGGGACAGGAATGTTTAAAACTTAAAATGAAGTGTATTTATGTACAGCATTAAATAAATATGAAGGACATCTTGTCCATAAATGTCACTACTACAATGTTTATAGAATTGTATTCCCTGCTGAAACAATACTGACTTATGAAGTGTCACTACTTGGAAGGACTGGGTGTCTCATCATTTCACAAAACAGTTTATAGTAGCGTGTGGAGAATACAACGCGATGAATTGACATAAGCCCGCAATCTTATGGCTTATCTTGTGGTTCCTTTGAAGATATATGACTTGCTGGAAAATACACACTCGTTCACTACAGTGTTCTCTGGAGGCAGATAAGACTTCAACATTCAAGCAACCAGCATGTTGCCTCGAAACGCTGCAGCTCCAGGTTATGGCTCACTGGGTAATATATGACTCAACCCTGCAACAAGAGGAACAGGCCTCTCTAAGTACTCTATATACATATGTGTATCTCCACAACTATCAATTATGGAGCCGCGCTAGCGTAGTGGTTACCACACCGCTCTGGCGACCGGGTGATGCAGGATCAAACCCGGGCGACGGCATTTGAGGATTTTTCGTCGACCGGGATTTGGACTGGATTAACTCGAGACCTGGCGAGGGCATTTGAAGGAGTGTTGTCGACCAGGGATTGGTGGCTCCTGAGCCGACCCAGCTCTAATGGGTACCTCCAAAATCGGCGAGTATCTGCCTGAATGGCGAGGGACACCTGTCTCTGTACAAGAAAAAGGGATACTCACGTAAAATCAATGTCAGGTTAGATAGACATTAATAATAACCTGAGATTTCGCCTCGAGTATTAGCGGGCGTATGAAAAAAAAACACAAAAAAACTATCAATTAAACATAATTAAACATGCGTTGTGATCAGATAAAAGAGCTACCCAAAATAGCTACAGTCCCTAATTTTAATTGTGACTGCTTCATAATCAGGGGGTATCTTCTTCTTCCCACATGGTTTTAACGCCCCTGTCACTTTAAATCTTCGTTATCTTCAGCTGGGATACACTCTTTTCTTTTTCTCTTTCTAGTGGTCTGTTAATTCTTTTCATATGAAATCTTATTTATTTTTAAAGTTATTAGAACCTGAGGTCTGCCGAAGACTGTCAGTGGCTTCCTGGTCTTACAGTCGTAATATTTTATATAACCATTTTTCAACACAATGTACTTTCATTTGCTTCATAAGTCTACTTAGGCATGCCTGTGCTCCTAGTATGTCGCAAGCTTCCACAAAGGCAAATGTCGCACAACACAAAATTTGTGGGCGCCCTATCTGGGTTGGCCTCTACATAATAATAATAATAATATATATACATCAATAAAAGTGTTTATCTTACCGCAATCAATGAAATATTTCACAAGTATAAGGTTAACTAGCGATCAATGGCACAAGTTCAGATCGCCGACTTCCAAACTGCAAAGGCAATTTCTCTGCGTCTGCTCTTAACCCTTCTTGGAGGAAATATTTTTTCAAGTGGCACTTATGCTTAGCAAAGCGTTCGTTTTATCCCCTCTCTTCTCTTCCTAACCTCAACCAATCAAATCAAGTCAAGCCAATTTGACTTTCTTTCAAAAAACGCGTTTAGAAAATGTAACATCCGAAGATTTTCAAAGTTGAGCGGTTACCACTGTGTATGTCTGTCTGTCTTCAATTTTTATTTTCTACGATATCTCTGTTGTTATTGAAGCGATTTTAAAAATTGAAAGTGATTATTAACCGGACAATTGTCCTTTATCTAGCCAGTATGTTTTCATTTACTTCTTTATCCTAGTTTTCATCTTTGTACTTTTTCTTATTTATTTATTCAGAACAACATACTTTTACTCTAAGGCAAGATAACATATTATAAGGATTAATATGGTATTCCAATGAACAATATTATCGTTTCTGTCCTTTCCTTTTATTTATCCTTCTATTAGAATACAATACATTATCTACGTTTTTCTTGCCCCCTTCTCTGCCCTGCACACATTTGGTTTGTTAGTTTCAGTTTCACAATACCCAAATTAGGTTAGATTTTTTTCCATGTTAATCTCCCCCTTTTTCTCTCTCTCGCTCGTTCTTTGGAAACGAAACAACGCGTTGGCCGGCTGACAAACTGTCTAATGGTCGTTTTAAATATTAGGACGGGTAACGAAAAAAGCTTGTGGTTTTGGGGGGTGTGTATCATGCGCTTGGCATTAGTTAATTCAAATCTTGGACAAGCGATGGCCTTGGGGCAAAAAAAATTTTCAAACATGTTGTAGTTATTTATAGTTACAACCTGTCTCTAAATAATAGGGCGGGTGTCTATGCGGTTTCTGTGGGATAGGTACCCTCTTCCAACTTATGGTAAAAAAAAAATCAAGGAGTGTCCAATTCTAAGCTGAAAGTTTGACCTTTGTCCTCAACATTTTCAAATATAGTAGGAGTGGTTATAGGCGGAAAATTTACGTTACTAGATGTTTGAATCGGGGAAATTTGAGGGGGGGGGGGTGTCACACGGAGTTCGTTTTACTACAGTATGTATGATATGACATTGTAGTGGTTTTTGATGTTATTGTATGGTTGTTAGGTTACCTAGTGTACTGTATGAGGTCAGCTGTGAAGGCTCCTAAGATAAAAGTTTATGTGAATTACAGGAGGCCTTTCCGCTACCACTTACGACCTCAAACAGACTTATTAGACTATTATGAATGTTAGCTACGTTAAATGTCTAGGGTACTGTAATGTAATGTGTAGTTAATATAATATACAGACACACACACATGTAATCAATAAGTCTAACAATAATAATAAACTCTACAATACACTGAACTAACTCTGGCTGTTATAGTTTACGTTTTAAAATCTTTTAAATTTATTAGTTCTGAACCAATTTTTATTTTGGTCAGAACATATGAAATGATATGGATTTATCAATGAAATGCATATATATATGGCATAATAAAATGTAATTTGTGTACATAGTTATATTATAAGAAGGGTTAATATTACTATTATCTATAATGTCTTTGGGAGAACTAGCACTGGATGTTTCGTTGGAGTGGCGTCATCACGCCCAATCTGTGACTACCAAAATCAATGTCCATTGACTTATGGAATGAAGTTAAATGTTATAGTTCTCAATAGTTATTTCTTTATTTGATGGTGGAATAGTTGTGAATCTCCAGCAGGCCAGGTTTTCACTTATCTCGCCTGTGACGATCTGGTATAGGATTCTTGTGGCCCACTCCTCTCCGTAGCTGGAGTAAAATGTTAGGCTGCACAGACACCAATGTTAGGCGGCACAGACATCCGCTTGTGTACTCGTACAAAAGCATTTGGCACAACTTTAGTGCCAAAACAGAAACTTCTGAAACAAAATTTGTGCCATGTGTCAGTACTCTATCTACTGCGCCACTTTTATACACAACACCACACAACAACATTACACAGACTGGGTCAGATCTCTCTGACCAACATAACACATCTTACCCAGTTGTTTTCAAATAGTACCAGTTCCCCAAGACTGCATTGCATCTGAGATATGTTCAATAGTTTCCTCTTTCATTCAATAAGATGGGTGATATGTTCCCACTGATCTCAATAATAGATCCGCCTTCCATAGTCTTAGTTAGGTTTCCATATATTATTTGTTTGTCTCCAGGCCCTGGACTGCGGCTGAGGACCTAGATCAAGCACTTACTTGTCGTAATCATTTTTCATGATATGGCAGTATCAATCACTCAAAATATTAAAATAAACAAGATACATGCTTTTATCCTTACCACAATTCAGAAGTGAGAACACAGTTACTTAATACTAGCAAAACTCAGCTGAGCTGCTGGCTAGAGTATGGCGTCCCACTGAATTTTATGTATTATTTCCTGGAAAACACCACTAGCAGTTAAGAACTGTGTTACAGGACAGACTTCTATCGAATGGCAAACATGTGCGTCTCTATCCCGCTAATATAAAAATGCGTTGGCCAATCAGATCGGAAGACTAAGCTTTTCAATTTAAATTTTGAAAATAAAGTCAAAAGTACATCTCAATTTGTCAAATGTACGTCGGTCACATTTTGGCTTTTCCCCAATTTCACTTGTTGTTTTGGACTAATACATGTAAAAACTGCACAAACCTGCCTCCTAAGTTATTTTTAGCCTCTATCTACCGAGTTTGCCTCGCTAGTTCATTGCAGTTTGATTTTTGCATTTTTCTGTCTCAAGGACGCAAAAATTTAACTTTAGTGAAAGTATGCACAACAATACTGTTCGCTAGTCTGATTGGAACAGTACGGTCTTTCGTCAATATCTTCCTTGTTATCTGTCTGTCTGTATAATTAAAAGTATATTATTTGTCAGCTTAAGATGGGCTATCCAACTAGCTAGGTTTTATTTTCATAACTTTATTATTAAAGAAAAACCTTCTTTTCTCAAGGTTAGTTTTTGAATCTTGTTTTGAACCTTTGGGTATGGCATTTGCCGCTATATTCGAACAAAACAACCAAGTGCGGTAAAACGTCTAAGATACGACTGTTTCTAACAAGAGCTAAGGTCTTTTTCTGTCCATTTCATTACATTGTGTTAACTAGTGGCGTGATTTTTCCTTTAAACTACAAATTGCGTCTTTTTGCCTTTCTAGATTCAAACACGTGTTCAGACCGTCATAATGATTTTTATCTCCGTTTCCCTCCCGTCTAAAAGGGTACCGTTTCGTCTGCATGTCTAACTAGTTAGTTTCAATGGCGGTAGGAAACGCTGGCATAGGCGAGTATGTATCCCCGTATCTTAAGTATAATTTTATCCCTACATGTTATCTTTATAATTGGAGATATTTTAACGTTGTATCACGGTAAATTCATCACAGACATTTAAAACGTGAGTGTATCAGCAATAAAGAGATTTAAAATATATATATCTTCTCTCTTGACTATCATACAACACTATCCATTCACATTGATGAAACTATATCTGTCTACTGTCAAGCATCTCACTCGTAATTTAATTGCCCTCAGTCATTTTCTTCAACTACCTCACGACATGTGGGTAGCATTGCCACCTGTTACCCCTCTCCGTCCTGCTGAGAACATGTGAATGATTTTAAGCGGGGGGAGGGAGGGGATGATATTTTAGTAGCCAGCTAAAGAGTTGTCGTTGTAATTGAGGAAAAAGTACTCTTGATCCCCGTGACACCGCGATTCAAATGCCAGTCGGAGGGGTCTAGTCCGAAATTTCCAGAGTTTAAAAAGTCGTTCTTGTTTCCCCGCAATCGCCTAAAGATGTACCAAATCACCACTGGATCTACCGGTAGATCTGGATCGACTGGTTGCCGAGCCCCCTGCTCTATAGGGTGCCAAATGGTAGTAATGAATATAAAGATGATGAGCTAGTAATGAACATTGTTATATTTTGTTTACATTAGCTTATCTGTTCTCAGAGTTGTTTTGTCTTCATGTATTATTTTAAGTATGTTTTCCTTCAGTGCAAAAATGTAAGGAGGGCAAAGTTTTTTGTTTTCATGTGAAAGATACGCAGTAGTGTTTAGCTCGCTTTATATTAGTACACTCAATCCTGAATTTTATCCCAGTTAAGCATTGTGTTGACTGTATACCTCTGTTCCGTTCAATTCTACAAAACCAGACCACGCGGTCTTCTGTATTTGGACATGCACCATAATATAACCGATAAACCCTGTGTCTGGGTCTTACTTCTAACCGTGTCTCATGTTTTCTTATTGTTTATTTTTATTTATTTATTTTTGGTTTTGTATTTATTGTAGCTATTCTTATCCTGTATCTAATTTCTAAGTTCTAGTCCTTCTTCTAACTGTATAACATTCGTTTGTCTGTATGTATGTATGTATGTATGTATGTATGTATGTATGTATGTATGTATGTATGTATGTATGTATGTATGTATGTATGTATGTATGTATGTATGTATGTATGTATGTATGTATGTATGTATGTATGTATGTATGTATGTATGTATGTATGTATGTATGTATGTATGTATGTATGTATGTATGTATGTATGTATGTATGTATGTATGTATGTATGTATGTATGTATGTATGTATGTATGTATGTATGTATGTATGTATGTATGTATGTATGTATGTATGTATGTATGTATGTATGTATGTATGTATGTATGTATGTATGTATGTATGTATGTATGTATGTATGTATGTATGTATGTATGTATGTATGTATGTATGTATGTATGTATGTATGTATGTATGTATGTATGTATGTATGTATGTATGTATGTATGTATGTATGTATGTATGTATGTATGTATGTATGTATGTATGTATGTATGTATGTATGTATGTATGTATGTATGTATGTATGTATGTATGTATGTATGTATGTATGTATGTATGTATGTATGTATGTATGTATGTATGTATGTATGTATGTATGTATGTATGTATGTATGTATGTATGTATGTATGTATGTATGTATGTATGTATGTATGTATGTATGTATGTATGTATGTATGTATGTATGTATGTATGTATGTATGTATGTATGTATGTATGTATGTATGTATGTATGTATGTATGTATGTATGTATGTATGTATGTATGTATGTATGTATGTATGTATGTATGTATGTATGTATGTATGTATGTATGTATGTATGTATGTATGTATGTATGTATGTATGTATGTATGTATGTATGTATGTATGTATGTATGTATGTATGTATGTATGTATGTATGTATGTATGTATGTATGTATGTATGTATGTATGTATGTATGTATGTATGTATGTATGTATGTATGTATGTATGTATGTATGTATGTATGTATGTATGTATGTATGTATGTATGTATGTATGTATGTATGTATGTATGTATGTATGTATGTATGTATGTATGTATGTATGTATGTATGTATGTATGTATGTATGTATGTATGTATATGTATGTATGTATGTATGTATGTATGTATGTATGTATGTATGTATGTATGTATGTATATGTATGTATGTATGTATGTATGTATGTATGTATGTATGTATGTATGTATGTATGTATGTATGTATGTATGTATGTATGTATGTATGTATGTATGTATGTATGTATGTATGTATGTATGTATGTATGTATGTATGTATGTATGTATGTATGTATGTATGTATGTATGTATGTATGTATGTATGTATGTATGTATGTATGTGTATGTATGTATGTATGTATGTATGTATGTATGTATGTATGTATGTATGTATGTATGTATGTATGTATGTATGTATGTATGTATGTATGTATGTATGTATGTATGTATGTATGTATGTATGTATGTATGTATGTATGTATGTATGTATGTATGTATGTATGTATGTATGTATGTATGTATGTATGTATGTATGTATGTATGTATGTATGTATGTATGTATGTATGTATGTATGTATGTATGTATGTATGTATGTATGTATGTATGTATGTATGTATGTATGTATGTATGTATGTATGTATGTATGTATGTATGTATGTATGTATGTATGTATGTATGTATGTATGTATGTATGTATGTATGTATGTATGTATGTATGTATGTATGTATGTATGTATGTATGTATGTATGTATGTATGTATGTATGTATGTATGTATGTATGTATGTATGTATGTATGTATGTATGTATGTATGTATGTATGTATGTATGTATGTATGTATGTATGTATGTATGTATGTATGTATGTATGTATGTATGTATGTATGTATGTATGTATGTATGTATGTATGTGTATGTATGTATGTATGTATGTATGTATGTATGTATGTGTATGTATGTATGTATGTATGTATGTATGTATGTATGTATGTATGTATGTATGTATGTATGTATGTATGTATGTATGTATGTATGTATGTATGTATGTATGTATGTATGTATGTATGTATGTATGTATGTATGTATGTATGTATGTATGTATGTATGTATGTATGTATGTATGTATGTATGTATGTATGTATGTATGTATGTATGTATGTATGTATGTATGTATGTATGTATGTATGTATGTATGTATGTATGTATGTATGTATGTATGTATGTATGTATGTATGTATGTATGTATGTATGTATGTATGTATGTATGTATGTATGTATGTATGTATGTATGTATGTATGTATGTATGTATGTATGTATGTATGTATGTATGTATGTATGTATGTATGTATGTATGTATGTATGTATGTATGTATGTATGTATGTATGTATGTATGTATGTATGTATGTATGTATGTATGTATGTATGTATGTATGTATGTATGTATGTATGTATGTATGTATGTATGTATGTATGTATGTATGTATGTATGTATGTATGTATGTATGTATGTATGTATGTATGTATGTATGTATGTATGTATGTATGTATGTATGTATGTATGTATGTATGTATGTATGTATGTATGTATGTATGTATGTATGTATGTATGTATGTATGTATGTATGTATGTATGTATGTATGTATGTATGTATGTATGTATGTATGTATGTATGTATGTATGTATGTATGTATGTATGTATGTATGTATGTATGTATGTATGTATGTATGTATGTATGTATGTATGTATGTATGTATGTATGTATGTATGTATGTATGTATGTATGTATGTATGTATGTATGTATGTATGTATGTATGTATGTATGTATGTATGTATGTATGTATGTATGTATGTATGTATGTATGTATGTATGTATGTATGTATGTATGTATGTATGTATGTATGTATGTATGTATGTATGTATGTATGTATGTATGTATGTATGTATGTATGTATGTATGTATGTATGTATGTATGTATGTATGTATGTATGTATGTATGTATGTATGTATGTATGTATGTATGTATGTATGTATGTATGTATGTATGTATGTATGTATGTATGTATGTATGTATGTATGTATGTATGTATGTATGTATGTATGTATGTATGTATGTATGTATGTATGTATGTATGTATGTATGTATGTATGTATGTATGTATGTATGTATGTATGTATGTATGTATGTATGTATGTATGTATGTATGTATGTATGTATGTATGTATGTATGTATGTATGTATGTATGTATGTATGTATGTATGTATGTATGTATGTATGTATGTATGTATGTATGTATGTATGTATGTATGTATGTATGTATGTATGTATGTATGTATGTATGTATGTATGTATGTATGTATGTATGTATGTATGTATGTATGTATGTATGTATGTATGTATGTATGTATGTATGTATGTATGTATGTATGTATGTATGTATGTATGTATGTATGTATGTATGTATGTATGTATGTATGTATGTATGTATGTATGTATGTATGTATGTATGTATGTATGTATGTATGTATGTATGTATGTATGTATGTATGTATGTATGTATGTATGTATGTATGTATGTATGTATGTATGTATGTATGTATGTATGTATGTATGTATGTATGTATGTATGTATGTATGTATGTATGTATGTATGTATGTATGTATGTATGTATGTATGTATGTATGTATGTATGTATGTATGTATGTATGTATGTATGTATGTATGTATGTATGTATGTATGTATGTATGTATGTATGTATGTATGTATGTATGTATGTATGTATGTATGTATGTATGTATGTATGTATGTATGTATGTATGTATGTATGTATGTATGTATGTATGTATGTATGTATGTATGTATGTATGTATGTATGTATGTATGTATGTATGTATGTATGTATGTATGTATGTATGTATGTATGTATGTATGTATGTATGTATGTATGTATGTATGTATGTATGTATGTATGTATGTATGTATGTATGTATGTATGTATGTATGTATGTATGTATGTATGTATGTATGTATGTATGTATGTATGTATGTATGTATGTATGTATGTATGTATGTATGTATGTATGTATGTATGTATGTATGTATGTATGTATGTATGTATGTATGTATGTATGTATGTATGTATGTATGTATGTATGTATGTATGTATGTATGTATGTATGTATGTATGTATGTATGTATGTATGTATGTATGTATGTATGTATGTATGTATGTATGTATGTATGTATGTATGTATGTATGTATGTATGTATGTATGTATGTATGTATGTATGTATGTATGTATGTATGTATGTATGTATGTATGTATGTATGTATGTATGTATGTATGTATGTATGTATGTATGTATGTATGTATGTATGTATGTATGTATGTATGTATGTATGTATGTATGTATGTATGTATGTATGTATGTATGTATGTATGTATGTATGTATGTATGTATGTATGTATGTATGTATGTATGTATGTATGTATGTATGTATGTATGTATGTATGTATGTATGTATGTATGTATGTATGTATGTATGTATGTATGTATGTATGTATGTATGTATGTATGTATGTATGTATGTATGTATGTATGTATGTATGTATGTATGTATGTATGTATGTATGTGTGTATCTATGTGTGTGTGTGTGAGTGTGTATATATATACAGTATATATAAAGATAGTCACATAGCAGATACAGCCGAAGGGTAGTGTGAAGTGTTAGAGACCACTTTACTAGGTCCAGCATCGAGATGTGGGGCCACCTGTTCCTTTCCTCTCTACCTTTTCCTTCTCTAACTCAAGAGCAAAGATAGGTAACCATTTACAGCAGGGTAGACTGGAGCGTGACGTTACCGTGAATTGAACCCGGCACTTTTGCTGAGAGAGACCAGCGCTCTAACCACTCTGTCAATCGAACGCACACGGCTATACAGTATTTTTGGGTACTTGCATCTTTTCTTCAGTTAGGGAAGGCAGAAGCAGCGAGGAAAGCAACCTTTCACTCCTGCCTCCTAACGTGGAGTCTAGTGTATTGAAGTCTGTAACACTTCACTCCCTTACGGCAATATGTGCAATGAGAATGCCTTTACATTTTATTTATTTTCTTTAGCCTCGTGCAACAAGGACACAGGCATGTCATTCATATTGTTTGCATCTTCTTTCGACCAAGAAGGCCAAAGTACGAGTAGTTAATTTTGCATGAAACTAAATTAATGATGTCATATTATAATCGGGTGACCATCTGTGGACAGAAGGGTGCTCACCCTCCATTATAGAAATAAAATGTCCTTTAAAATGTATGTTTTTAAAATCGTTTTTACATCAAAAATTAACTATGCACATATTAATCAGTATCGACAACATTATTATTATTAGTATTACTTTTTTATTATTAATATTATCATTATTATGTGAACGTAATAATATTGATAATTAAAAAGTAATAATAATAATAAATATTTCCGCTGGTATTTGTCTGGTTTAACAGCTAATCCAATACCATAATTCCCGCCGTAAGTACGTCGGTCGGTCACATCATGCACACGGTCATTTGCGCACTTTTCTATTTTCGAGAGAGAATATTAACTTTCAACCACAGCTGAGGGGGTGCAACTGTAGTTGAAAGTTAGACAATAATTGTATTGTTTCCCTTATATGTTACTCTCCCGAAAATAGAAAAGTGCGCAAATGACGGTGTGCATGAACAGTTTGATTATGGAAAGAAGCCAACAACACAATTGATAAACAGTACATGAACTGGAGAAAGGAAGGTGCGGAGATGCAGATTAAATCAACAGACAATCAAGATACTCTTCTGTCCAGTTTCATTCGGGAAACGGATTTAACTCATCATTTTCTTAAAAATAACTTTAAAATGTAAGTTTTTGATTGTTGTTATGATACCTTAAACTACATTAAAGTGTATTTTTCTAAGGCACCTATTTTCAGATTGCCTAAACCTCATATTAGTCGACAACTTACACCTACGGAAACCAAGTATCCCATCCTTGAGAATGAATTGCTTGCAATACTCTGGAGTGTAACCAAACTTCAACGATATTTAATAGGCGCCCATTTCACGATCGAGACTGATCAGCGGGCCCAGACGTCGACTCTAAGAATAAAAGGAAGTTGAGGATTAGGCAAAATTTTAATTTAAAGTATTGCAGACTTATTATTATGGATCAAAATGATTCTATGTCTGTAATTAAAAACCTGTCAATTTTGACGGATTGTTGCTAGTCTAACGTAAAAATAAATATTTTCACTGCGTCCCGACACGCAAACACTAAAATAAGGCAGACATCAAACCAAGTACGTGGGAGGACGAACAAGACAGGGCCTAGGTTTTATTTATTTAGTAACGCCTGATACCCAACATCTTTATGTTTTCCTAATAACCTAAACAACATTAGCAGTGGTAATAGGGCGATATAACATTACCTCCCAGTCAATAACTTCTGTCACCATAATTGGACGTAAACGCCGGATTGAAAAATAAAGCTTGAATAACACTGTACTAATTACACCGTACACAGGAAGAGTAAGAGAGGCCAGGATTTTAGTTTTGTCCTGAACATTATTTTTTTAAGCTTGTGTATTCCAGGGAGTGTTCAATTGGTAGAGTGGTTAGAGCGCTGGCCTTTCGGGGCAAAGGTGCTGGGTTCGAAACACGCTGGAGTCACGCTGTAGTCTACCCAGCTGTAAATTGGTACCTGACTCTGCTAGTGAGTTAGGGAAGGCAAAGGCAGTAAGGAAATGAGCTGGTCATCCCACTTCTCGAAGCTGGATCTAGTATAGTTAAGTCTCTAATACGTCACTCCTATACGGCAGAATCTGATATGGTATTACCTTATTCCATGATGCGTAATCCTTCGAGAGATGCCACCTTGCGTGTTCATTCGGGCAATATCGACTCGGTGATCCTTACACCAGCCTCTAAAGTCCTGCGATTCCCAACCGAGATACTGCGAAACCCTGGGGTTCCACGAGGCGTCGTAAGGGGTTCTGCTAGCCCCCTGTATATATTATTAGCAATTTGAAATACCGAGGACATTTTATTTATCCAACGATTGTCAACACTGAACTCATAATGTAAAATAAATGGCTATATAAACAACGACTACGAGAGGTCTTGAATGCTTTGATGCATGCTTCCATCCAAGGGGTCAGTTGCAGTGGTAGTTCCATGATCATTAAGAGCGAACAAAATACCTGGGAAACGATTATCAACCCTGGATCAATTTCCCTACGTTTCATTTTCTTATTTACTCGCTCACTTGGTATGTAATTTGATTTGATTGTTTGTGTCCATACACAGTAAAACTGGTATTTGTCTTTTGCATGGAATACCCGGTTTAACTCCATGTCGGTTATGATTTGGGTATTTAGTGGTCTTTACTCTATATATATTTATTGGGGAAAAGGCTCCGACAGCAAGGCGAGCCCTGACCCGGCAAGAAATGGATCACTCACCACGACTTTCTGAACCTCGTGTTTGTCTTTCTGTAGTTCACATTAAAGAAATGTGTTTCTTTGTTTTTCGCTACAGACTTCTCGGTAGAATTATTATCTTTTCTGGTGGTCTTTATATTGCTTGCTTTCCTGACAAGTTATGTTTTGTTTTGTTGTATTTTTAATTTAAAGGATAAGGATCAAGAACAAAACAGTTTTTAATAAGGATTTGATAGCAGTTCTGGCGGGTCTCATGATAGTGATTCATTCATTACCTTTTCAACTCCCTACCAAGCAACGGCCTTCAACAAATTAACGCCAAGCCTTCCTTTCCTGTGGCTCGTCTCAAGGTCGTTCGCTGACTTCTGTATCCCATACATGTCTGTCTACTGCTGTTTTCGCGGTGTGAATGAGTGTGTGTGTGTGTGTTTTGTCTCCATCTTTCTCTCTTACCCCTGGAGGTTCCAGTTCAAGGACTGCCTTTTAATGCTATCAACAGATGTCCTCAACTTGTCCTATCTAAAGTCGGCTCCTTCTGCACACCTTTAGTTCCTCTGGCACTGACAGTGATTCTCCGTGTTTTACGTCCCGGAGTGACTTTTCGACTTACGTTTAATATATAAGAACTAGTGTAAAAGCCCATCATAAGACGGGAATAAATATTTTTGTGCACACCTGTCACGGGATTGCCTCCCCTTGCTTTGCAGTAGTGGTCCACTAAAGGTCACAACGCAAGCGTTGTGATAGTGTGCTGTAATTTTATTTTTCCACAGGCCCCATGTTTCTTCTCCTTGTATTATTTACGTTTTTTCATGAGCGATTACTGTGGGGTTTTATTTTATCCGCCCCACGTTTCTTCTCCATGAATAGTTTTGGAGTTTAGTCTTGTTCTGTAGGTAAATTAATTGCGGGTTTTTTTTTTCGATAGGGATTACTGTAGGTTTAAGTACAGATTTGCACCAGTCTTCCTTTCCCTAAATTAATCGCCATCACGTAGTCCCATTTTCTTTGTTAAAATAATTGCGGTCATTTTTGTTTTATTAAGCAGTTGAGCGCGTAGTTATTAGAGGGCTGAGCATTATCTCCCGACGATTAGGAGATAATTCCGTACTCCCGTACATTCTATGTTTAAACGGGGGATGGGGGTGATGAACTTCTACCCAGGTACATAAAAACGGGCGCTACAACGAATCAAAATTTATTTTTCTCACGCGAACCGGCATTAGATAACATGACGCAAGACACATGCGCAGACAGTAACAAATATGACTCACGAGTTGCTTACAAATCTAATTGGCGGAGGTAACCGTTGTTAAATTTTGTAGTGATTCCATTGGTTATAGTGGGACGCCAAGCAATGACGTAGGGCGTAGGTCAGCGTGGTTTTTTTTTTAATGATATGTACTCGCGCATATTCATAAGCGGCTCTCTTTGTCTGCAGATATTTTCAGCCGCTAAAATCAAAGTCATATCGCTTGCTCTTAAGTGAGATATTCGATAAAATTGGGTATGTCTATAATTTAATTAAGCGTAGTACTTATAATTAGTTTCTTAATAGAATCTTAGCCCGATACGTAAAGTTTCCATTCTGGGAGTTTAATTTAATTTCGTAACGAAAGTGCCCTCAATTACTATCTTCGAGAAAGTATTTAATGTAAGAGGTGCCTAGAATTCTTTCTATGAGAAATAACAGTATCCAGGAGTGATTAAAGATTTTGAGATATTAAGTGTGTGCTCTGTAGATTTAAAAGAAGGGCTGGAAAAAAAAAACCGCATCTTTGATTTATGATAAATTACAGAATATATACGGGAGCGGATTTTTGTAATTTTAATCACGTGCGTGCTGTTATTTAATTAAGTATTAATTCGGGATGGTAGTTGGACAAGAGGGGGAAGTTAACATTATTGAGAATACAGGAATGCGTGTATTTAACTACAGGGGTTAAATTTGATAACCTCGATTGTTTATAATTTTTGCAGTATAAATATACTAATGTAATTTTTGTACGTTATTTATTGTGCATTTTATTGTTGAGTAGTCAGAAGACAAGAGATGTAATTTACATGTCTGTTAAGGGAAGTTTTTTTTATTACATAGAGATGTAATTAATATTACGGAGATGGAATTTAATTATTCCTAGAGAGTTCTAATTTAATTTTGTGTTAATCAATGAATCATCAAGGGTCAGGAGTAGAAGTAGACCTAAAAATTCAGTACAGGGGTTTCTCCGTGCATGAATGTTTTGATACCTGTGGCTAGACGGCGTAACAAAAGATTTAGGTCAGCTGCTTTTGGGGTTTCCTAAACAGACAGGTTGAAGTGGGGTAGTTTGACTTTTAGTAGAAATGTTGTCTATTGCTGTGCATAGTTGAGGAAGGGGAGATGGGAGAGGTAGTTATTTAGGGAGTTAGGTGTTAGAGATGCGTCTATTTTGACGTGTTGTATAGTTGTTGTTGTTATTTGTTCCACAGCAAATTTTCACGGCACAAAGAGTGTGGGTGCCATTTAGCCTTAGAGCTTGCCAAAAGTAGTCGGTCTTCTCAGGAGAAGATGAGTCGAGGCAGCGCCAGAGGAGAAAGAGGATTGGTGACGCGGTGGTTACCGGCGCCAAGTCCGTGGGCACCAGAGAGAGAGAGAGAGAGAGAGAGAGCAGTTCGCTGGAAGCGAAGCATTCTTCAGATAGAAAGGATTTCTTAAAATCCTGAGTTCTACGCTCATATTCACACACCGAACAAAGGCACGTGGCCTGGTGTTGTCGTTTAAGGTCGGTCATAATAAAACCGACGCCCCTAAACCCAAAGAGGGGTAACCGGGCATGTAAATTCAGATTCGTCAGTAGTGAAGCAGCTACATTCCGAGTCACGTATCCAGTCTATAAACCCAAGTCATCAGCTACAAGATTTGTTTGGAGGAGAGAGAGGGTCAAAATTCCTTCCAAATGCACTAGAGAGAGAGAATGGGCGTAGCGGAAAAGTCTCTCGATAGAAACCAGGAGTGTCAGACAGACACTGAACATAGATAGAATTCATCAATCAGTCAGTCAGTTCGTTTAGGACTGTAAAAGGTTCAATCAGCTTTCGGTGTAGAAGTGGTGTTAGTTAGTGGCGGGTATATCGCCTAAAGCGTTGAAGCTGTGTAGGCAATTCAGTTAGTGACGTCTGCAGACAGACAGTGGAGTTAGATTTTGTTTAACAAAATATTAGGTTACTTAGGAGTGGTGGATCTGATGGTAGAGACCTCACCAAACAGGTTGTTGTAATCCTTAACTTTCTTCCATGCAGGTTGAGGGGAGGGTGACATTGTGGGTTTACCATTTGAAATCATTATAATTGTTTGTTCTGTTTCAGATGTACGAACTTGCACGTTATTCATTTTATTATGTTATCTAAATTTTGTGGTGTAAATAAACTATAAACTTTAAACTGGATCAGGCTTTTCTCACTATACTGTACGTATATGTTGTCTGTATAGTGGTGTCTGTGGTAGTTAATCAAACCTTATCTCCTTTCTTGGTAGTAAGAGGTGGTGAGTCTATAGCTATACAATACGTCACAAGTGGCGAGGGAGAGTCAATCTAGGTTCTAACCCTCGAAGCTAATAGTCTCATCTTTCTACATTCCCTGTCATTTTCATCTAAAATTTATCTTCTCAGACTTTTGTACCACTAGTGTCTTGTCTCTATATTAAGACAATCTCTAGTCTTAAATCCACTTCGTGACAAGCGTATCTAAAAGTAGGTCGTCCAAGGTATCTATCTTTGCGCAAGATTACTCTTGGCAAAGATGTAGACAGAAGATGAATGGCGTTTCTACCTTAGGGGAGCCTTCACAAGATATTCCCAGAAGTCAAGAACAAACGCTGCTTAAGGGCTGAGCAAATTTGTTAACTTATTATCTGGTCCGTCGCCTTTTGTGAAGGGTTTATGCTATGGTTCTGGCCCGTCAAGTACCCAGTTGGAGTAATCCAACAAATGCCCTCTTATAATTAATGGCTAGCTATATTATATATATATATATATATATATATATAATATATATATATTATATATATATATATATAATTTATGCGATGTTTCTGGCCCGTCGAGTACCCAGTTGGAGTAATCCAACAAATGCCCTCTTATAATTAATGGCTAGCTATATATATTTATTTATCAATAAAGACTGGCTCATACGTTTGCTTTCGTACACATAAACTGAATCAACTATTATTGTTTAGTTTAAAATAACCCACAACAAATTTAATAGTCAATTAGTCTGTAACATGGGATAATAAATATGGAAAATTGTGTGAAAATTGAAATTAAAGTTTCCTCATTGAGGTTTAGAATGGGCTTTAGAATGTCTTTGATTTTTGCTGTAGCCTGTTTATAAAACTTAGCTCCAGGTGAGTTCTGCAGCCGTGGTTTTCGTCACTTCTTGGTGATGAGGTCACTTCTTCACTCATTTCGTCCACTGTAGGCGGTTGGTGGTGATACTCTTCTCTCACACTAGTAGCGTAGGAACTTCAGTACTTAAGTCTGATGCCTTGTAACCACGAACTGTGACAAATAGACAGAAACAAATGCCTTCTGCTGAGTTTATTTGTTCTCCGCAAACTAACAGGCCCATTTTCATGCGTTCCACCCACCAATGTTAACCTCTCAGAAGAATTAAATTCCCGAGCATACAATGTAACTCAGGGAATATGATGAAAATTCACCAATATCCTTCTGAGTGTCAACTAGGAAATTGCGTCTGGAGTGCATGAATTACAATTAAAAAGGTATATAAATCTCACAAAATGATTCTATACACTTTAGGCACCTCTGATGTAATTATCACTCGTTACTCGTCGATACTTCCGTCGGGTTTCCCGCACAACTAGTCAGAAACAATCACCAGCTCTTGCTGTAGTATTTCATGAATATACTATTTTCATATGTTGAGGTTGCCAGCCTCATATATAACCACTTAGCAAGAAACCTGTAGATTTTACGTTACTAAATAATTTGTTTACACTTACCCCAAAACTTTGGGAATACACACTTCTCCTGGCACAGATTTAGAATGGACCCACAGCCCTTTAGTTAGATGCTGTTCGAATCACTTAGGTCTGGAAATATAAGTTAATTCCTCTGACGGCTGGTGTTCTGCAAATTCCTGGCCTGAGAAAACTGTTTGTATAATTCCTCTTATGACTTGGTCTGGGAAATATGAGTTAATTCCTCTGACGAATGGTGTTCTGCGAATTCCTGCCTGGGAAAACTTTTTGTATTATTCCTCTTATGACTGGGTCTGGGAAATGTGAGTTAATTCCTCTGACGGCTGGTGTTCTATGAATCCTGCCTGGGTAAACTTTTGATAAAATTCCTCTCTGACTCCTTGTGATAAAATTCCCAAGTTTCCAGTCTTGTATTAAAATGGCGGGTTTACTTGTGAATTCCAAAGTTGCCCAATACTCGATCTGGTACTTATAGTTGTGGAATTGTAAGTCCTATCCTCTTTCCTCCGGCTTTTTTTTCGGAGGTGCTTCGTTAACGCTGCGATGCAGTCTGTCTGTTCTGTGTCTGATTTCTACAGTATATCTCACAATCCGGATTTTCAAATCCCAGCTGTGTTTCCTGCTGAATGTTCCAATCAATTCATTGTAGCTTCTGGCAAACCAATCAAATCTATCTAGCACTGTTTGGGTGGGGAAGTTTATCATTACCCATCCCACGCGTATTTGAAAATATTAAATTTAATATACACGCGTGGCCTCTTACAACAGTGATGTCATATCGTTACCTAAGACTTCCCGCGCACCTCTGTTTATCACAATATTGTGACAGTGTTTTTTTTTTGGCGTAATGACTTCCACCCAGATGTCTATCCCGACCGATTATTTAATTATCCCCTTTATCTGCGTGCCTCCGCCAGACAGATGTCTGGTCAGACAGTGTTGTCTTCTTTCATCGTAGCACAATGCAAGCTTGTGTCTACATGATCAACAGCTTTCCAATGGGGTCAGACGTTGGACCGACACGTTTCCAAAGGTGGTCATACGGATTCAAAGAGATAAGCGGGTGACCGGTATGACGACTGGGTATTGTTACGATAATACGTCTGAGGAGTGGCAAACAATAAGATACGAATTACTCCCGTAGCAAATACTGCCATAGGGGAGTGGCGTGTTAGAGACTTCACCATGCTATGTCCAGCATAAAGCAAACTAGTGGAAATAACGAATGAAAAGGCATGATTTATGCCAAATAAATGCGATGAGTGAGAAAAATGAAGAAAAGGAAAGGATACTGCCGGAGGGCTGAAGGGGTGAGAGATCAAACAAAAGAGCATGTTCAGGCGTTTTATCACAACACCGTCATTTGCGCATTCGTCTTTGGTAAGCGTTACTATTTTCGGGAGAGTACATATAAGGGAAACAATACAATTAATGTCTAACTTTCAACCAAAGTTGCATCCCTTAGCGTTATGCACTGACAGAAAAAGCTGGGATTTTATATATAGGATGTCAGTTGCTATTTCTTAAACTTCGTTTTTACCGAAACCGCGACTATGTGTGTGTGTTTTTATTTTTTGTTTTAAAGGTTAAGGTAGTCTCATATCAGATACTGTCGTAGAGAGGTAAAATGTTAGAGACTCGCAGCAATAAGCTTAAGCTTTATGAGGTAGGGTTACCTGTTCCTCTCCTCGCTGCTTTTGCCTGCCCTACCTGAAGAGCAGAGTAAATTGCCTTTTTTACAACAGGGAAGACTGGCGCAGAATGCTACCAGGTTTCGAATCTGGTAACATTGCTTCTAGAAGCCCGCGCCCTAACCACTCGGTTCATCGACGCTCTTGTACCTGTCTGAAATTCTAACCATATAGTAACGTGTTCATAGGTAGGGGTTCCGTGGGTTATGACAACTTTTGTTATGTGTTCAGCCATAGTAAAATGTTGAGAAACACTGCTCTATAATCTAATATTGATGTTTCTTTGTCACTCACCTCTCTGTCTCTTCGGATCCAGGTCAGTGTCCTATCTCCGTATGGGTATGCATGACACGTTGACAGTAAACAAACAATTGGAAAATAAAATATATTATTGGCAACAGGATGCAGCGATGTAGAAAATTGAACAATACAGATTTTAAAACCATGAAAGGCTTAAAAATAACCAAAAAAAGACTGCTATAAGAGCATGTGAATTATTGGTGCAGGCTTCTCGCAAGGGGATACGTTACAGTGGTGACTCTATGCTTCGTAAGAAGCGCCAACGAAAATTATGATGATGAAGAAATGCGCACAGTAGTAACGAAAACCAGAGAAAAAGGGATGTAGGGTTTTGTAAATTGAACAATGAAGTCAAATTAAACTGACATATATTATCTTTTCATTAAAAAAAAACACACGCTCCAATATTATTGTGGCCAGGTTGAACGATGCGTGGCTCGTTCATACTTTTAGTTAATAAACACGAAAAAGTGGAGAGAAAGATGCAAACTCTTTTGAGGAGCTGATCTGCGTTCATTTGAGTTTTTGATGAATCCATATATATATATATATTCAAGGCCAACCACATTTGGTGATATTTATGTGTCTCATTAAGGTTGTTGTTGTTCAACTAGGGCTGCTGAGCTTTACGCTCTTTTGCAGCCAATACCAAGTTGGTATTATCTACACCAGTGCTCTTCAACCTTTTAATACTTAGCGCCCACTTTTGTAACTTTCGTGAGGGTAACATTTCCTTAATTCAATCAATACCCTTTAGCTCCCCAAGGAGCATAGGCCTTCAACAGACACATGCCAAGTCTTCCTGTCCTGTGCCATCCGCTCAAGTTCTTTCCATGTTTTCCTCATCATTTTCACATGTTTCCAGTTCTCTTCTCCATGTGTTTTTGATCTACCTTTGCCTCTCTTTCCCTGTGGATTCCAGAACAAGGACTGCCTTGTAATGCTATCAGTAAATTAATATGAAACAAATATAAAGGTATGTTATCAGGCACTCACAGGAAATAAAGAAGTAGAACACCAGACAACAGAAAAACAACAGACATGAGTGGCTTACCCAGGATTTGAACACTGGACCTTCCGTGCGACAACCCCGCCTAGCCATGCAAGCGAATCACACTATCCGCTCTGCCATCTACGCATCATCAAAAAATGATGTTTCAATGGCAGGTCAATAGTGCGAACCACAATACACGACACCAGAAGTCCTCCATGGGCAGTTCAGCCTATTAATGACGCAATCACTTCTGTTGTATTTCTATCAAGCAGTATAGGCCGAATCCAACAAGACCCTTAGGACCTTAATACTGTGTCCAGTAAATGATAGTAGACTAGAACAGTGAGAACAGGATAGTGGGTAGGTTTGGTATTGTACAAACATTTATTACAAATAAGGGAGGGAAACCTGAGGCCTGTAAACAGTAAATTAATATGAAACAAATATAAAGGTATGTTATCAGGCACTCACAGGAAATAAAGAAGTAGAACACCAGACAACAGAAAAACAACAGACATGAGTGGCTTACCCAGGATTTGAACACTGGACCTTCCGTGCGACAACCCCGCCTAGCCATGCAAGCGAATCACACTATCCGCTCTGCCATCTACGCATCATCAAAAAATGATGTTTCAATGGCAGGTCAATAGTGCGAACCACAATACACGACACCAGAAGTCCTCCATGAGCAGTTCAGCCTATTAATGACGCAATCACTTCTGTTGCCTCAGGTTTTCCTCCCTTATTTGTAATAAATGTTTGTACAATACCAAACCTACCCACTATCCTGTTCTCACTGTTCTAGTCTACTATCATTTACTGGACACAGTATTAAGGTCCTAAGGGTCTTGTTGGATTCGGCCTATACTGCTTGATAGAAATACAACAGAAGTGATTGCGTCATTAATAGGCTGAACTGCCTATGGAGGACTTCTGGTGTCGTGTATTGTGGTTCGCACTATTGACCTGCCATTGAAACATCATTTTTTGATGATGCGTAGATGGCAGAGCGGATAGTGTGATTCGCTTGCATGGCTAGGCGGGGTTGTCGCACGGAAGGTCCAGTGTTCAAATCCTGGGTAAGCCACTCATGTCTGTTGTTTTTCTGTTGTCTGGTGTTCTACTTCTTTATTTCCTGTGAGTGCCTGATAACATACCTTTATATTTGTTTCATATTAATTTACTGTTTACAGGCCTCAGGTTTCCCTCCCTTATTTGTAATAAATGTTTGTACAATACCAAACCTACCCACTATCCTGTTCTCACTGTTCTAGTCTACTATCATTTACTGGACACAGTATTAAGGTCCTAAGGGTCTTGTTGGATTCGGCCTATACTGCTTGATAGAAATACAACAGAAGTGATTGCGTCATTAATAGGCTGAACTGCCCATGGAGGACTTCTGGTGTCGTGTATTGTGGTTCGCACTAATGACCTGCCATTGAAACATCATTTTTTGATGATGCGTAGATGGCAGAGCGGATAGTGTGATTCGCTTGCATGGCTAGGCGGGGTTGTCGCACGGAAGGTCCAGTGTTCAAATCCTGGGTAAGCCACTCATGTCTGTTGTTTTTCTGTTGTCTGGTTTTCTACTTCTTTATTTCCTGTGAGTGCCTGATAACATACCTTTATATTTGTTTCATATTAATTTACTGTTTACAGGCCTCAGGTTTCCCTCCCTTATTTGTAATAAATGTTTGTACAATACCAAACCTACCCACTATCCTGTTCTCACTGTTCTAGTCTACTATCATTTACTGGACACAGTATTAAGGTCCTAAGGGTCTTGTTGGATTCGGCCTATACTGCTTGATAGAAATACAACAGAAGTGATTGCGTCATTAATAGGCTGAACTGCCCATGGAGGACTTCTGGTGTCGTGTATTGTGGTTCGCACTATTGACCTGCCATTGAAACATCATTTTTTGATGATGCGTAGATGGCAGAGCGGATAGTGTGATTCGCTTGCATGGCTAGGCGGGGTTGTCGCACGGAAGGTCCAGTGTTCAAATCCTGGGTAAGCCACTCATGTCTGTTGTTTTTCTGTTGTCTGGTGTTCTACTTCTTTATTTCCTGTGAGTGCCTGATAACATACCTTTATATTTGTTTCATATTAATTTACTGTTTACAGGCCTCAGGTTTCCCTCCCTTATTTGTAATAAATGTTTGTACAATACCAAACCTACCCACTATCCTGTTCTCACTGTTCTAGTCTACTATCATTTACTGGACACAGTATTAAGGTCCTAAGGGTCTTGTTGGATTCGGCCTATACTGCTTGATAGAAATACAACAGAAGTGATTGCGTCATTAATAGGCTGAACTGCCCATGGAGGACTTCTGGTGTCGTGTATTGTGGTTCGCACTATTGACCTGCCATTGAAACATCATTTTTTGATGATGCGTAGATGGCAGAGCGGATAGTGTGATTCGCTTGCATGGCTAGGCGGGGTTGTCGCACGGAAGGTCCAGTGTTCAAATCCTGGGTAAGCCACTCATGTCTGTTGTTTTTCTGTTGTCTGGTGTTCTACTTCTTTATTTCCTGTGAGTGCCTGATAACATACCTTTATATTTGTTTCATATTAATTTACTGTTTACAGGCCTCAGGTTTCCCTCCCTTATTTGTAATAAATGTTTGTAATGCTATCAACAGGTTTCCTCAATGTGTATCCTATCCATCGCCAGCGTCTTCTTCTCTTGTTCCACTGGCACTTGTCTGGTTCTTGTCATCAATTCCACAAAGTGCACAAATTATAGAGGAATAATGTTACTATCAGTGCCAGGAAAAGTATTAAACAGAATCATCCTTGAGAGATTAAAAGAGTCCATAGACAAGCAACTGAGAGATGAACAAGCAGATTTTCGACAAAATAGATCCTGTACAGACCAGATAGCCACATTGAGAATAATAGTTGAACAAAGTCTGGAATGGAATTCACCGCTATACATCGGATTCGTGGACTATGAAAAGGCATTTGACAGTGTAGACAGAGAATCGCTTTGGAAATTGATGAGGCATTATGGAGTTCCCATGAAGATCATTAACTTAATAAAGAAGACCTATGAATACATGACATGCAGAGTTCTTCATGAAGGACAACTTACAGAACCGTTTAAAATTTCCTTACCGCCCATTAATATTTAAATTGAACAAAAAAGTTACATACCCTACATAAAACAATAAAATTAATTGAAATCACCTTTAATTTAACGAGATCCTTGAGCCTGATGCTGAGAAACTAAATGTTGGATATCTGGTTCGATTTTCGTAAAGGAACAAGCAAAGGTCTCCTCTTTCAGTGATTTTCAGACAGTTTCTCTGTTTGGTGACAGTATGATTTACAGCACTAAAGCCTGATTCCACTAGATATACTTTTCTCTAAAATGATAGTAACTTTTTCTTTTCACAAACATTCTCTCACAAATTTGAGTTTGTATATTTTGGATGTTTTTAATACAGCATGTAATTATTCTGCCGCCCACCTGAAAGCTTAAATCGCCCACTAGTGGGCGGTACCGCCCAAGTTGAAGAGCACTGATCAACACTGTAGATCTAAGCTTTTCCTGTGGCTTTTCTGCCATTCCGAAACGCGTTGAGTTGAAGTTATGAGCTCCAGTTTCTCCAGCTTGGCTTGCATTTAAAGAACCATCACATCTGGTCTCAAGCTAGGAGAAAGAAGCGTGTGGCATACTGTGCATTGCCCGCCATCCAAGGGGGCTCTCCGAATATGCAGAGCTAACATACCGTTCTCTGGTTCTGGGCTCTCCCAAGGAAATCGACACGTCATACACAGAGCCACTTCTCATCTCCCCCTGCCTATTGTGGGATCTATAAGAAGATCCTCATGTATGCAGCCAACCAGGTAAAAGCCATTAAGGTAACGGTAAAGGTCGTCTCATAGCAGATACTGCCGTAGAGAATGGATGAATGAATGAGATCTTCTTTGGAAAACGTTGAAGCACTTTCTCAATCGAGAATAAATCTTCTAGATCAGAAAACACAAATAAAAACATTAGACAAACTGTTACGATTGTCTGATAATTTTCCTGTCAAATTTGAAGATTTGCGGAATCAAAAATCGTGTTTTGATGCTCTCTTTAACCTTTTAATGGCTGACATAATCAACAATGGTTTTCCCATTTCAAAATTGTTGCTGAAGCATCTGCTACTGAATCGTAACAGCTTAACATGCGAAGATGATTCGCTTGACAAAAATATGTGTGGTTGTGTATGTATGTATGTGTGTGTGTGTGTGTGTGTGCGTGCGTGCGTGCGTGTGTGTGTGTGTGTGTATGCGCGTGTTCTCACCAGCTTATTATAATTTTTAAGTGGCCCTTGTGTTCAGTAACTGTGGTCACCACTGACTTTGTACTGTACCAATGTTTGAGAAATTTCACACTTGAAGAGGAATTACTCCGGGAAGGAAAAACTCAGTTAACGGATCAAAAGAGCAAAAAACGTAACTCAGTTGTTAGTCCGAGGGAAAACTATTAAAAAAAAATCTTTATAACATAAAACACAACAAAACAAAACAAAAACAACGCAGTGTGATTGAACTAACTTCGACAATTGCGCAGTTTGTAGCAAGCGTGTCCCAAATACAACCATTTTATCTAGGTCAGGAGAGCTCAGGATTTTTTTTTTTAATTTGAAAGCTAAGGTATTCCTCCACACGTAGGAGCGAGGCATTCTCTCCATATAATTGGGAATAATCTAGAGATGAGTCATCAAGGACACACATTTAGAGGAAAACAACCCATTTATGGAGAGAAGAGGGTTAGAAGTCACTTCGCATAAACGCAACGAAAACGCAGACAGGAAGGAAAATACATTATTTTTTCTTTTCGTGTATCCACTGTTGGTGCATTTAAGAATCGCAGATGTGGATTATCGGTATTCGATTCGATGCATGTAATGCGGCCTGGTATGCTTTTATGTTGCGTTTCTTTAACATTACCAACGGGCTGATCACCCGTTTGCCAGTCACTTCGATTACGGAAACAACAGCAGATGGATTGATTTGCCGTTGCCCTAAAGACGCCAATAGGCGTGATGGGAAACAATGGCGAAGAAAACCTATCTGCTGTTGCCCTAAGACGCCACTAGGCGTAATGGCCACTGACTGCTTTGACAGTCTGTGGCTAAGGACGGAAGAAGAAGAAGAATCTTTAACATTGTTTGTTACACCCTTGCTCCACTGTATTTTGGATCCTCCCCTTAATTCCGTGCTTCCGTTTTATGATCACAAGCCCGTGGCACTTACTTATGACCCCTGTCTACGAAGCACTATTTTTGTGGTGCCTAGTTGGCAGGAAGGATAGTATCATTCGCTTCCGTAGCTAAGCGGTGATGCCGTTCGGAAGGTCCTAGGTTCGATTCTCCGGTAAGCCTCTCACTTCTGTTGTTTTTATGTTGTCTTGTTTCAACTTCTCTATTTCTCACGAGTGCCTGAAACTAAGGCAGTACCGAATATCCGATTCGTATTCAATTCGGTGCCGAATAGTGCCTTCAATGAACTATTCGTATTCGGCCGAATATTACGCTTCCGTGAAATCCGAATAGTGAATTTAGTTCAACCCGCGGCATGAAAAATTTAGACCCAAAAAGAAGGCTGACTTTCCGTTTCCATTGGTCATGCTGTCATCGAAGCATCATTTTTTGGTGATGCGTAGATGGCAGGGAGGATAGTGTGATTCGCTTGCATAGCTAGGCGGGGTTGTCGCACGGAAGGTCCAGGGTTCGAATCCTGGGTAAACCACTCATGTCTGTTGTTTTTCTGTTGTCTAGTGTTCTACTTCTTTATTTCCTACGAGTGCCTGATAACATACCTTTATGTTTGTCTCATATTAATTTACTGTTTACAGGCCTCGGGTTTCCCTTCCTTATGTGTTATAAATGTTTACTAACAACACACCACGCCTTGCGATCAGTACTTTAGCGTGTAGGCGCCAGCCGGTTAAAACCAGACGTGTAAATATTAATGTCTGCATTAGTCCTCACATTGTGACTGTTGTATTGGTTTAAATCGTGCCTTGTTTTTTAATACTTTATAGTTTAATACTAGTCCCGTTTAGTCCCGGTTGGTCACGTATTTCGAACTTATTACTCGTCACTTTTTAACAACTGTCTAGTCATTGTGATCTGTTCTAAATTTCCGTTACTTCCCTAATACTTTTATTTAACATTACCTAACTAATGCTAAGCGTTTTTTGTTTTATGTTATCTTAGTAAAGTATTCTTTTTATCATATTCGCCATCCTCTAACTTCGCCGGTGCTTCACACACGGCAACACTTAATAAAAATTTCAGTAGACCTATTGAACACAACTTTGTATGTCCAACATTCACTCACTATTCGTATTCGCATTCGGCCGAATAGTAAAATTCACTATTCGGTACTGCCCTACCTGAAAAATACATTTATGTGTATAATATTTATTTATTGTTGATCGGGATTCGAACCTCACTGTGTCCAAACCAGCTTATTTTTTTTTTTTTTTTGTAAATGTTTATCGCTCTACTTAGACCATCACAGATTACGCTGGCTTGGCTATGTTCGCCGCATGGAAGGTGGTCGCATCCTTAAAGATATTTTCTGCAGACAACCTGGCAGATGGCAAAAGAACTGTCGGATTAACCGCAACTGAAGCTCAAAGATGTGTGCAAGAGAGACATGAAAGTGCTGGACATAAATCCAGCATTCTGGGAGAACGATTGCTCCAAGTGAAGATGTGTGAGGCGCCGCTTCAGATTGGACGAAAAGAAGTTCTTACAACAAAGAGAAGCTAAAAGAAGACGTCATAAGGAACACCAGGCAAAACGTAGCTGAGGATCATCACTCTGTGGGCACTTCATCCCCATAGTCAGTTTTGACAGGATGGAGCTACCATACTGTGCTAAATATTTACTACTTCATTTTTTTTTTTCCCTTAACCAGCGGCACTTGGGCTTTTAGCCCTCGGCCCAATGACATGTCATTGCGAGGCTGGGGAGCCTGTGGACTTTCCTTCCAACCCGGTCAGGAGCTTCGCTCCTTCCCATCCACAGAGGGTTTATCTCAGGAGCCGTTCAGTTTATTCAGTCAAAATCCCGGTCGGTGATACTTCTTCAAATGCTCACGCTCGGGCTTGAACCGTGAACACCTGATCCCCAGCGCAATGTGGTAACCATTACACCAGCGCGGCTCCCCTTACTACTTCATAGATACTTTTTCAGCTGTGACTCTGATCTCTTCATTTTTCACTAGATCTTTTCGTGTTTGAACTGCCGCTTTCCTCAAACGTCTCAATCGCTGATGATTTTTGTCTTTCTTTTGTGAATATCCTGAATTCAGATGTGGAAGAGCAACAGTTTGTTATTATTATTTTTGTTATAAGCTAATTTTTTTTGCAATAAGCTTATTTATTATTTTTTGCTCTAGTAAATAAATAAATATTACACACATAAAGGTATGTTTCAGGCACTCGTGAGAAATAAAGAAGTAGAAAACTAGACAACAGAAAAACAACAGAAGTGATAGGCTCGCCGGAGAATCGAACCCAGGACCTTCCGAACGGCAACACCGCCTAGCTACGGAAGCGAATCACACTATCCTCCCTGCCAACTAGGCACCACAAGGAGGATAGTGTGATTCGCTTCCGTAGCTAGGCGATGGTGCCGTTCGGAAGGTCCTGGGTTCGATTCTCCGGCGAGCCTATCACTTCTGTTGTTTTTCTGTTGTCTAGTTTTCTACTTCTTTATTTCTCACGAGTGCCTGAAACATACCTTTATGTGTGTAATATTTATTTATTTACTGTTTACAGGCCTCGGGTTTCCCCTCTTTATTTGTTTATTTGTTTTTGCTTGTAGATTAATAATTTTAATTTAATGATCATTGCGATTGACATTAATAAATGCGCAAGAATTGGCATTTTACAGATTCAAGGTTGTTCATACTTTTAGGATCGCTATCTACCCCAACTTGAGGATGTCAGTGATCACGTGGTCTATCAGGTCAAAGCTGGACACTCTTCGCGACTGACGCAGCTTGAAAATTATGTGAGATTACCGGCATCGGTCCGCGGAACACCACTTTATGTGTCAATGATACACAGTATCCGGAGAAACCCGCAATGCCAGTGTCTCCTTGACCCTGAAACATCAATATGACCCATAAATCACACATCAACAAGATGACGGTATAGAACTTCGATTATGGTCTTCTGTGACCAATCGAAATGCTTAAATGCGTTTGTCCAATCAGCTCGCAGATATTTCTATGATTTCAAGGGCTTGCACGTGGAAGCACGAGGGCGTGCCAGTGTAAACAAATACAACTATTTACTATTTCATTAATTCAAATGAATTTAGTTATGGTCTCTGTGGAGCATAGGACGCCACTCTGCCATATAAAAAAAAAGGATCCCGTTACACGCCATTGAGGCATATTGGGAATATGGTGTTAGGTCCATATTTTCTTGACCATCGGCACACTAGGGGTGATGTGGTCAGCATCACGCCGGCCGCCTTAACCTTCCCAGAAGTTGCTCTGGTACCCAGATGGGGCTGGGTCCACCCAGGAGCCGTTTGCGGCCTAAAAAAATCCCACCTCATCTGGGGATCGAACCATAGACCACTGAGCTAGGAAGCCAATGCACTAACTACTTTGCTACCGCGGCTCCCACTCTGCCATATACCGTGTGTGTATTTTTTTTTTTTTGGGGTGTTTTTTTTTTTAATGGAAGGCGGTGAGTGAGGGGAGTTAGCGATACCATATTAACAACCAGGGTGTAGGGGAGGGAAATTGCATTTATGGAGAATAAAAAAACATGGCGCGTGATGGTGCTGGGAGTCCCCCCCTCCCTCCCCCCGGGCCGCCGCCGCCCCCCACCCCCCTCTCCCAAGAACTACGTCAAACGAAAAGGAACAAAATCTTATACAGGAAAATAAAATTCAGGTGAAGTATTGAGCAAAACAGATATGTCTCAAATATAACGGGTATCAATAAGTACATTTTATATATATATATAATCTCTCCGTCCATCTATGTCTTCTTAAATGTGTGTATTGTTTCGTAACTTGTTCCCTAGTACTCGGGCTTTGTGAATTGCATGTCCTCATCTTAATGGTAGAAACAAGTAACAGATTTCAGGTCACGCGCGCGTGCAAAGTCTTGCACATGGCCTTGACCCATGAATTAGTCAGAGGTTTCCTTGCTTAGATAGTTTTTCAGCCAGTATTTTTGTGAACAACAAATTCTGGCAAGGGATGAAGTTTTCATTGAATATTTCAAATATATTGACAACTTTAGAAATTCTACTGTTTTTTTTTTTTAATGGTTTTAATCCTTTCTTTTCGTGCGGATAAGTATCATGCGCTTCCGACTGGCCAAGCGGATAAAGAGTTTTCCTGTCGCGGCGAAGTAACCAGGTTCCTGGATAGAAACCCGGTATCGTCACACTCCAGTCTACCCAGCTGTATATGGGTATGTTTCTCTGCTTGTGTGTTAAGGAAGGCAAAGGACAACTAGGAAGGGAACTGGTCCCCCGACCCCATAAAAAAGATTCAGTGCCGTCTCTAACACTTCACAGGGTCGGCTGTTTGGCGGTGTGCGTGATGTGGCAGCACCGAGCGCCGACTTGGGGGCAGGCGCAGCGATATTTTTTTTTTTTAACTTTAAAATCTTAAAAGAACAAGAAAAGTGAAACGGAAAGTTTCCAAGTAAAAAATTATTTCCTTATATGACACTAGTCGTTTTCCTACATGTCTATATTATTCCATTTTCAAAATGATGTACTGGACACTCATCTGTAATTCAACGGGAAAAGATAAGAAAAATATTATCTACAATCAGATTTTAAAAACACAAGTGTATTGAGTATGTTTGTTTAACTGCTACACTGACAGTCAATAGTACAAATTACAATGAGGAAAAAAAAAGGTAAAGGATCCCGTTACACACCCATTGAAGCATATTGGGAATATGGTGTTAGGCCCATATTTTCTTGACCATCGGCACACTAGGGGTGATGTGGTCAGCATCACGCCGGCCGCCTTAACCTTCCCAGAGTTGCTCTGGTACCCATTTGGGGCTGGGTCGACCCAGGAGCCGTTTACGGCCTTAAAAAAATCCCACCTCATCTGGGGATCGAACCATAGACCAATGAACTAGGAAGCCAGTGCACTAACCACTATGCTACCGCGGAAATTACAATGAGAGTCAACACAATAACATGAAATCGAGTCTCGTAAGAAAGGGAGCTTATTCCTCATGTTAGAACGAAGCAATCCACTGTCTTTGGGCACGCTATGAGAAGAAGGAATCTGGAGTATATCGTAACAAAAAGAAAGATAGAAGGATAAAGAGATGGCGGACGACAAAGAGAGAAGATATTGGACAGTTTGGCGTCGTGGCATGGTGTAGTGGTATTGATGGTATTGTATGATGATGATGGTACTACATGTAAATTGTATGAGGCCAGCTGTGAAGGCTCCTGAGATAAAATGTAATTGAGAATTGTCAGAAGGCCTTTCTTGCTACCACTACGACCTCACACTTAATTTTTTTTTTTATTGAATGTAGCTACGTAAAGTGTCTAGGGTAATGATGTGTACTGTGGTGTGATAGTTATAAATATCCCCATAAATATTTAACAAGACTAATAAGATTAACAAGTGTTAAAATACACTGAACTAACTCACGTGTGTAAAGTTTTTGATATAATTATATTACATTTATTTGTTCTGGATCAAGTTTTATTTTGACCAGAACTTGTTTTAAAAGAAGGATTTAAAATTTATAAAAATTATGCATGGAATGTTACATAATAAATGCAAAAGTGAACATATTTAAGTACTAGAATAGTTAGTTTTATTAAAATGTTCTGGTAATCAGCTACTAAGGAGGATATTTATTGTCTGTGCTGTTGGGGTGGTCTCATCACACCTGTCTATATTGACTACATAGTGTCCAGAAAATGGTGGGAATTTTTATGGGGTATCTGCAACTAAATGGGGTTGGTGAATATCCAGCAGACCAGAGGCTCACTCATCTGGTATTTGTAGCTCTGGTGCTGAAATCAGGCGGTCCCACCTCTCCGTGCTGGCGGGCAATAATGGTGGTCTCTGTCACAAGGACTGCACAGATACACTTGTGTAAATCACCACCCGAATAGATACTTCTTCGTGGACGACAGAAACTCGCAGCTCTGCAATCAAAGTATGGGCCATGTGTCAAAATCTATTCTCTACCCACGTCTGGACACCACACTGACACAACAACCACATTATACAGACAGGTCAGATCTCTCTGACCAAACAGCACAGTTACCATGGTGGGTTTACATCCGATAGATCCTCCCAGACTATAGATTCTGAAAATTAATTATTAGTTTTCTACCCTAAAAGAGGATAGGTAATATGTTTCCTTATTCTCAACTCTTGCTCTGTCTTGCATAATCCTTGCTGGTGTTTAAGTACATTGTTAGTCCCTAGACCCTGACTTGGGCGGGGGGTCTAGAGCAAAATCCCTACTTGTTTGTAAGGCTAGATTATGATATGGCAGTATCAAATCACTCGAACATGAAACAATATTCAAAATATATAAAGAAATAATTTCAATCTTACCAGATTATGAATAATGACAAAAGACAGTGTAGTTTACATCAGCCACAGACTGCATTGAATCTAACATATCGTTATTTGCACACAAAAACACGACCTTGGACACAGATGTTCAAATTTACTTGGCATAGAAGTGAAGGGACATTGGTGGAAGCTGTGTCTAAATATAACTTTTTACAACAAAAATTTGAAGGGGAGAGAACGGTTGGGTCAAAAATCGAGCACAATTTTGTAGAAACACAAGTAGAGACGGACAGACTAACAGATAACCATCCATACGTGACTGAAGCTTGACTGAAATGACTTTAGTGAGGAAATTTGAAATTAAAAATAAACCTCGGCAGTGATTGGCCACAGACAATCATATCATTAGCGCTCAGAGCGCATTTGGGGTCATTCTTCAATAATTGTTCAGTGTTAGACACAGATTTTAAAGTGTGGTGTTTTCCCATATGAAAGACAGTGAGTTAAATTTAGGGACGCCATCCTATAGCCAGCAGCTCAGCTGAGTTTTGCTAGCACTTCTGTGTTAATTATTCATAATCTGGTAAGATTGAAATTATTTCTTTATATATTTTGAATATTGTTTCATGTTCGAGTGATTTGATACTGCCATATCATAATCTAGCCTTACAAACAAGTAGGGATTTTGCTCTAGACCCCCCGCCCAAGTCAGGGTCTAGGGACCAACAATGTACATAAACTCCAGCAAGGATTATGCAAGACAGATCAAGTGTTGAGAATAATGAAACATATTACCTATCTTCTTTTAGGGCCGACAACTAATAAATATTTTTCAGAATCTATAGTCTGGGAGGATCTATCTGATGTAAACCCACCATGGTAACTGTGCTGTTTGGTCAGAGAGATCTGACCTGTCTGTATGATGTGGTTGTTGTGTCAGTGTGGTGTCCAGACGTGGGTAGAGAATAGATTTTGACACATGGCCCATACTTTGATTGCAGAGCTGTGAGTTTCTGTTGTCAACAAAGCAGTGTCTATTCAGTTGGTGACTTTACTCGAGTGTATCTGTGCAGTACTTGTGACAGAGACCACCATTATTGCCCGCCAGCACGGAGAGGTGGGACCACCTGATTTCAGCACCAGAGCTACAACGACAAGATGAGTGAGCCTCTGGTCTGCTGGACATTCACCAACACCGTTTAGTTACAAATACCCCATAAAAATTCCCACCATTTTCTGGACACTGTGTAGTCAATATAGACAGGTGTGATGAGGCCACCCCAACAGCACAAACATTAAATATCCTCCCAAGTAGATGACTACTGGAACATTTTAATAAAACTAACTAGTCTAGTACTTAAATATGTACACTTTTGCATTTATTATGTAACATTCCATGCACATTTTTCATAAATTTTAAATCCTTCTTTTAAAACAAGTTCTGGTCAACATAAAACTTGATCCAGAACAAATAAATGTAATATAATTATATCAAAAATTTTACACACGTGAGTTAGTTCAGTGTATTTTAACACTTGTTAATATTATTAGTCTTGTTAAATATCTGTGGGTATATCTATAACCTATTACACCACACTACATATCATAACCCTAGACACTTTACGTAGCCACATTCATTAAAAAAAAAATTAAGTGTGAGGTCGTAGTGGTAGCAAGAAAGGCCTTCTGACAATTCTCAACTACATTTTATCTCAGGAGCCTTCACAGCTGGCCTCATACAATTACATTTAGTAATATCACCATCATACAATACCATCAACACCACTACATATATTGGGGTCTTGTCCAGGGATAATTAGCCCAACAGTAATATTAGGATCTCCTGGTGGGAGAAATAAAAGTAGGGAAATAAATTGTAAAATTTCCTTTAAAATTAAAAGTGTCCCTGCAGATAAAAGTTGGTGAATCTTCACAGCCAGTAATAATTAATTAGTTAACTGGTTAGTTAGAATTAGTTAGACTATAGTCATAAGAAGTACTTAGGGTATTTACTGGTTAGAGATTTAGCTTGTATATTATTATATTGTCTAAAAAGTATGGCGGAGCTAGCAAAATTCCGATCAGCTGCTGTGCTCACCGCGAAGGAGATGGGAATGGATGGTCAAATTTTAATTCAATACGTAACGGCTGAATGTGATAAATATATTGAAAGGGAAGATAGAAAGGTAGCTGAAGAGAAGAGGTTACAAATTGAGGCTGATAGAGAAATTAAGAGGCTGCAGATTGAGGCAGAAGAAAAACGACAGCAAAGGGAGGCAGAAGATAAAAAGGCCGAAAGGGAGGCAGAAGATAAAAAGGCCGAAAGGGAGGCAGAAGATAAAAAGGCCGAAAGGGAGGCAGAAGATAGAAGGTTGCAGAGGGAGCACGAATTACGACTAAGGGAGCAGGAGCTACAAGGCCAGGCTCCTGAAAATGGTGCCAGCCCTTTTGCCTCAGATGCTACGCCCAGTCTGGGAGCCTCAACATCAGCTATGGGGTTTCATTTAGACCATTTTGTTGAAAAAGACGATGACATAGAGGGGTACCTAGGACGTTTTGAGTTATTAGCTACTACATATGGGTTAGAGAGAGAGAGGTGGAGTTTAAAGCTATCACAGGGATTGAGGGGTACTTCTTATGAAGTATTTGCCAAAATGAACAGGGAAGACCAAGACAATTATGACATGTTAAAGCAGGCTTTGTTATTAAGGTACGAGAAGAATGGTGAATTTTATCGTAAGAAATTTAGAAATGCTAAACTGTTGTCTGGGGAGACATACCACCAATTCTCTGCTAGACTAGAAACCTATTTGGAGAAATGGACGGCTCTGGGGAAGACCCAAGATCTTAAAGAAATGATCATGATTGAGCAATTGAGAGAGTCCATGGCTCCAGACATGAGAAAATTTCTCATGGAACAAGGTGCAGAGAAGTTGGGGGAAATTTTAAATGTTGCTGAGAGGTATCAGGCAGCCCAGGCAGAGGTAAGTGGTGCTAAAAAGAAGCACATAGACAATTTTAAAGCTCCACAGCAATTTAATAAATTTGATAATAGAGAGCAGGGAAATAAAGGTAGGACAAACTTTGAGCGGCCAAGAAATGACTATCGCGACAGAAACTCACAGTTCAATGACCAAAAGTTCAATGAAAGAAAACCGTTGAACCAAGGAAAAAGATGGTGTAAATGGTGCAAGAAGGATAACCATAACACCGAATTTTGTAGAAGGAAACCTTCAAACATTGCTGCAATGAAGTCGGGGACGCAAAGATTAAAGGTTAATCCTAAGGGACAACAGGAACCTTATCACCCCCCAGTTTGTGAGGATGTTATTTGTAATGGGGTCACCATAAGGTGCCTTTATGATACAGGTTTGGATTATGATTCAGTTGTGAAGTCTAGCCTAGTGGACCCAAGTCAGTATACCACAGAAACAGTGGAAATACAAGGGGCGACTAAGGACATACCACTCATGACACTTCCCATCGCAAGGATAACGGTGAAAACTCGCTATGTGGAAGGAGAAATCAGAGCAGCAGTGATAGATGAACCAATCTACCCTCTGATATTGGGGTGTAGATACGTCTTCTTGGGGAATCCCGAGAAACCTGTGATCATGGCGACAGTGCAGACCAGGTCACAGAAGAAGGAGGAAGAAGGTGAACCTATAAATGCTCATCCAGAGGAGATGAGGAAGGCGCAGGCTGAGGATAGGACACTCAAGCCCTGTTTTAAAAAATTGCCCAAATGCCACACACCTCCGAGCAAGGGGGAATATTTCATGAAGAACAAACTCTTATACAGGAAGACAGGAACTAGATCCACTGGTCACGGACAGTTAGTTCTTCCCAAGAGATATAGGGCAAACTTGATAAGGAGCTTACATGTTGGAAAAGATGGTGACCATGAGAAAGTCGGTACCATCTGCCAAAAGATTGCTCGAAAATACTATTGGCCCGACGTAAATGTCGATGTTGAAAACTTTGTAGAAGCATGTGGCGTATTTCATGAGGGAACACCCACAAAGGGAAAATATGTGCAGGACCTAGAAACGCCACGGGGCAACTTTAGGCCTGAAAGGAAAACTAATTATACTCGGGTAGACAAAGTGGAATGGGAGCCCCCTTTTCACACCCAGTCTTCACTTGAATGGATTAACATGGCCACTATGCGAAGAGTACAAAGAAGAAATTTAACCCAGGATAGGATGACAATCCCTCGGTCAGACTTATATAAACTGGAGGAACAGACAAGAGAGCGAAGATCTCTCATAAACAATCTTAAGTGGGGAGACAAACCCCAGAGAAAAATTGGTAGTGGTCGATTTGTGAGTGATGATTCTAGGAAGAAAAGTCCTCATTATAAAGCTTCTAATGGACGGGACCAGATGGGTTCCATGAAAAATAAGTATGATAAATTAAAGATCCAGATGTAACTCTATTAAGGACCTGGACAGATGAGAAGGCGGAAGAGACTGTTACCTCATCGTATCAATATGTGAACGAACTGACCACTCGTTTGAAAGCTGGATGGAAACTGGCAAATGATAATTTGAAACAAGCCAGGAAGAAACATGCAGCATATTTTAATAGGAAGGCAAAGGACAGGGAACTGGCAGTCGGAGAGAAGGTGCTGCTTCTACTACCCGGAAGCCAGAATAAATTACAAATTGGTTGGCAAGGTCCATATACGGTTCTAGAGAAGGTGTCTAGAACAAACTATAAAATTGACAAAAAGGGGAAGGAAAAAGTTTATCATGTAAACCTGTTAAAGAAGTATCTGGACAGACCACTCCAGGAAAGCACCCCCTTATTGACCTTGGCTATTGCAACCCAGATGCAAAAAGAACCACTCACCTCACATGAATACCCATTACATCCTTGTGAAACAGCAGCACAGGTAAAAGTCAGTAAGCACCTGACTAAAAACCAGAGGGAGAGAGTTCAACAAGTTCTGGAGGAACATACAGATGTATTAACAGATAAACCAGGCCATACAAATTTGCTACAGTATGACATGAAACTGGTAGACTCAAACCCAATCTGTATGAGAGCCTATTCTATTCCGTTCGCGAAGGAGAAGGCATTGAAGGAAGAAATAGAGTATTTGTTGAAGGAGGGGATTATTTCGCACAGTGAATCATCTTTTAGTTCTAGTGTCGTTTTGTTGAGGAAACCGTCTGGGGAACACAGACTGTGCATAGATTACAGGAAACTGAATGCTGTCACAGAAGGACAAGTGGATCCATTACCAGACACAAAACAGTTATTTGCCAGACTGAACAAGGCAAAATACTTTTCAAAGGTGGATCTTAGTAAAGGCTATTACCAGATCCCAGTGAAGCCTGAAGTGAGACCTTATTTGGCTTTTAGCACTTCGGATGGACATTATGAATTCAATATGCTACCATTCGGACTGAAAAATGCTCCGAGTGTGTTTTCAAGGATGATGCGAAAATTGTTGGATCCCCTGAATAACCCATGTATCACGAATTTCATGGATGATATTCTCGTCGCCACAGAGACATTTGAAGAACACATTGAAGCTCTGGAGATGTTGTTTGATAGACTTCGGGAGGCGAACTTAACTGCTAGGCCAACAAAATGTGGTATTGGATGCAAAGAGTTGGAATTCTTGGGACACACTGTATATCAGGGTAATATGACCCCTGATCCTAAGAACTTGGAAAAACTGCAGAGAGCACCTAGGCCGCAAACAAAAAAGGACGTGCGATCATTCGTGTCGTTATGCGGATTTTATCAGAAATACATCAAAAATTTTAACGCTATTTGTGCTCCTCTGACTGATCTGACTCGCAAGGGACTTCCAGATAAAATTATTTGGACTGCACAATGTGAACTAGCGTTCCAAGAGTTAAAGGAAAAACTCACTAGCAAGCCTATTCTCAAACTGCCTGATTTGACACAGGACTTTGTCTTAAGAACCGATGCAAGTAATGTAGGACTCGGAGGGGCTTTGTTGCAAAGATCATCTTCACCTGATGGGGAACTGAAACCAGTCGCTTATGCAAGCCGCAAATTGAATAAGGCGGAACAAGGATACTCCACAAGCGAAAAAGAATGTTTAGCATTAATCTGGGCAATAAAGAAGTTTCAAATCTATCTGTATGGTAGGACATTTGTGGTGGAGACGGATCATCAGCCTCTCGTGTTCTTGTCTCAGGCTAAGCATGAAAACGCAAGATTGCTGAGGTGGTCTTTATTGCTTCAACCTTATCAGTTTAGTATCCAATATATCCCAGGCAAATTGAATGTCGGTGCAGATTTCCTCAGTCGGCACCCCTGTGATCAAAATTAGAGTAGTGGCAGACGTGAGGAGTAATTTTACCTATGTGTATCGCTGGTTTTGGAACTTGCCATAGGCATGTTTTCAAGTGGGGAGATGTGTAGTGAAATTGACAGAGATACAACGGTAAAATACCTCCAAAGATAACATGTAAGGATAAAAACATAATGCGTAGGCTGCTGATAGTACATGATCGCCCAGACCGCGGGTCATCACCCTCCATAAATTGACTTGCTAGACAGGAGGGGAACGGCGGATAAAAAGGAAAAAATATGACTGGAAAGGCTAAGGAGACGCAATTGGGGGGGGGGGGGGGAAATGGATGAAAGTAAAAAATTCAAACCCCCAAATTGACACGAGGTACGGAATTGGACGTTTTGCAATACCAAGCGCTTGATTTGAATTCAGCGGAAGAACGCAGCTGTCTGAAAAATATTACAAAAATTAAAAAGTACTTTTTTCTTAATATTAATGTTAGGAATATAAAAATTAGCTGGCCGGATGGCCTATTCTGAGCAGTGAACTAATATGGTCTTAATTTTACAGACGGATAGATAATATTGAAGATAATGACAAAAGACAGTGTAGTTCACATCATCGACAGACTGTATTGAATCTAAAAGTGTCGCTATTTGCACAAAAAAACACGACCTCGAGACGCAGGTGTTCAAATTTACTTAGTATAGAAGGAAGGGACATTGGTGGTAGCTGTGTCTAAATATAACTTTTAACGACAAAATTTTGAAGGGGAGAGAACGGTTGGGTCAAAAATCGAGCACAATTTTGTAGAAACACAAGTAGAGACGGACAGACTAACAGATAACCATCCATACGTGACTGAAGCTTGACTGAAATGACTTTAGTGAGGAAATTTGAAATTAAAAATAAACCTCGGCCGTGATTGGCCACAGACAATCATATCATTAGCGCTCAGAGCGCATTTGGGGTCATTCTTCAATAATTGTTCAGTGTTAGACACAGATTTTAAAGTGTGGTGTTTTCCCATATGAAAGACAGTGAGTTAAATTTAGGGACGCCATCCTATAGCCAGCAGCTCAGCTGAGTTTTGCTAGCACTTCTGTGTTAATTATTCATAATCTGGTAAGATTGAAATTATTTCTTTATATATTTTGAATATTGTTTCATGTTCGAGTGATTTGATACTGCCATATCATAATCTAGCCTTACAAACAAGTAGGGATTTTGCTCTAGACCCCCCGCCCAAGTCAGGGTCTAGGGACTTACAATGTACCTAAACACCAGCAAGGATTATGCAAGACCGATCAAGAGTTGAGAATAAGGAAACATATTACCTATCCTCTTTTAGGGTAGAAAACTAATAATTATTTTTCAGAATCTATAGTCTGGGAGGATCTATCGGATGTAACCCACCATGGTAACTGTGCTGTTTGGTCAGAGAGATCTGACCTGTCTGTATAATGTGGTTGTTGTGTCAGTGTGGTGTCCAGACGTGGGTAGAGAATAGATTTTGACACATGGCCCATACTTTGATTGCAGAGCTGCGAGTTTCTGTCGTCAACGAAGCAGTATCTACTCGGGTGGTGATTTACACAAGTGTATCTGTGCAGTCCTTGTGACAGAGACCACCATTATTGCCCGCCAGCACGGAGAGGTGGGACCACCTGATTTCAGCACCAGAGCTACAAATTCCAGATGAGTGAGCCTCTGGTCTGCTGGATATTCACCAACCCCATTAAGTTGCAGATACCCCATAAAAATTCCCACCATTTTCTGGACACTGTGTAGTCAATATAGACAGGTGTGATGAGACCACCCCAACAGCACAGACAATAAATATCCTCCCTAGTAGCTGACTACCAGAACATTTTAATAAAACTAACTATTCTAGTACTTAAATATGTTCACTTTTGCATTTATTATGTAACATTCCATGCATAATTTTTATAAATTTTAAATCCTTCTTTTAAAACAAGTTCTGGTCAAAATAAAACTTGATCCAGAACAAATAAATGTAATATAATTATATCAAAAACTTTACACACGTGAGTTAGTTCAGTGTATTGTAACACTTGTTAATCTAATTAGTCTTGTTAAATATCTATGGGTATATTTATAACTATCACACCACAGTACACATCATAACCCTAGACACTTTACGCAGCTACATTCATTAAAAAAAAAAAAAAAAAAAAAAAATTAAGTGTGAGGTCGTAGTGGTAGCAAGAAAGGCCTTCTGACAATTCTCAATTACATTTTATCTCAGGAGCCTTCACAGCTGGCCTCATACAATTTACATGTAGTACCATCATCATCATACAATACCATCAATACCACTACAATCCATCAGCTTTGCCACTCCTAGGTGGGTTCACCTAAATCTAGGTTTTGTTTGGTCCCGTCTAGGTGTCATTTTCCTATATTAGTTGAAGAACGCCACCTAGATTTCGGCCAAAAAAGCTCAGAAATCAACCAAAGTAGCCCAAAAATCGACGAAAGTAGTCAAAAAATCGCCCAAAATAGCCCAAGTCGACGATATCTAGTTTTTTTTTTTTTTTTTTTCAAAATTCGTGCTGGTATCCATCATTACTTATTCTACATTGACCTTTGACACAACTAATCTCAATCTACATCAATAGACTGAAATTTTAGTTTTATTCTTGTTTTTCATTGAGTAAGTAGTACTATAATCTGAAAGATTATTCTTTTACTGAATTATTGGCACATGAAAAGTGGACCAAATTCTTTGAACAATCAAGAAATTAGAGTTACTGAACTTCTGCTCATTGCTCAATATTTTCCTCCTGTTCCAAGACATAATGCTAATACTGAGATGCTTTTTTCTTTAGGCCCTAATGGAAAGTCAGTGGACAAAGGACAGATACCGATTCACAGTTGAATGTATTAAATGAATATTACAAGTTCAATACAATTATAAGAATGTTTCATGTACAGAGCCTCATGAGTATTTAGCTGGAAATTCAGACTTACTGAAAAAAATAATGTCAAGTGAAATTTACAATGTTAGAGACTGAATATTTAGTGGTGTTGAAAAAAAAAAAATGCTTGATGGAAAAATTATATTATGAAGATTTTTAAAAATGTTGTTGAAAAATTGCTATATAGTTTATCATGACTCTTGACATAAATGTATTAAGTTAATGAAATTAATGTGCCCTCCTTTTCTTAAAAAGTGTCCTCCTTTTAGTCAAAAAATCAATAAATGTCCTCCTTAAAAAAAATAATATGGTCACCCTGTGCTAGGGCTATGTGCAGCAGCGGTTCTTTGCGACAAAGGGAGCAAACAATGAAATTGATGATAATGTAAGCACTTGTTGGCATTCCCTTTATCCTGAAAATTAGACTGTTTACATATTCCAAAGGTCTTAAGATTTGAAATCCAATGCATCGGTTCTAGGATAAATAATGTGTCTCTCCTTAACGTCTGGGACGTATACACAAACAGTTATGCACATTTGCCTTGATGGTTTCGCTGTGAACTATGGGATCGTCACCATTTGACGTCACGCAGTGAGGGGGGAAAAAAGGGGGCGGGGGTTCAAAATTTTGTAGCGAGGTGTGAAGATAGGGGGGGGGAGAGGGGGGAGGAAGGGTGAAAAAAAAGGGGGGGGGCAGAATGGGGCCTCACACAATAAGAGAAAAAATAACAAATGAGGCACACTTTTTTCATAAATGGTGTCGGAACAAAATACTGTAGATTATGTAACCTCCATCGTCACAGCCTACTTTTATCGGCAATAGTTTACCATCAATCTCCCTCGTGGACGACTTATTAATATTATAATCTCAGCTGAAATACCCAGGACGTATTTTAGACTGAATACTTAGTTACCCGTTTTTTGACCCAGATGAGCATTAATACGTGTTTTGTTATAAAATTATCATATATATGCTGGTTCATATATGGGCCACTGGGCTTTAAGGGATTGATATATCATGCATCGTACAAAAATACTACTACTGTGAGCCCTCGGGCAGCGCAAGAAATGCTAGAAACGCCCAACGCTTAGTCCGTCCCCAATATAGAGACATAAAATTAAGTGGTTTGGCCATCTCCTGAAAATGGAACACGATTAATTACCACTACGATCAAATAACAGAAGATGATCTGGTTTGAGGACACAAGGAAGAGTAAGAGGCAAATGGATAAACAGCATCATAGAAATCCTACAACAAGACGAGCTCACAGCAGCTAATATAAGATACATTTGACTCAAGAACACAATCGTCAACTTCCCACACTTTTCACGGCAAGACTAAGCCGGCAAAGTAAGTAATAAATAAAATTTAAAAAACGGAAGACATATAAGATAAATGACCCAAATATGCTAACTCACCTCCCCTTCCCCTACCCAGTCGTCACAATCTAAATAGCCAAAACCAGCACCACGTCGTCGGGATAAAAATACCATTATTCATTATCATATTCCCCTTTTTTGCATTATCCTCCAGCCTCATTTTGACACTACATTTAGCGATCCTTGATAGAGTTGATTAATGAAAAAAAATGTATCACCATCGCAATGACGTAGTAAAATGCTACATAGCAGGGGTCGGCAAACTGCGGCCCCTGGCCGAATGGGGTCTGCGGCTTCATTTTATCCGGCCCACCAACGATATATCCGTCTTTTGAATCCGTGATCCATGTCTTATAATGTCACAGCAAACTGGAGAGTAGAGACAATTTTAATTTATTTTGTTTAATCTGTAGTGAATTAAGGGTAATTTTGTTTCAAGAATTTAAAAAAAACACAAGTTCATGTCTGTGACTAATTTCATTTGATCATCAATAACATTGTGCAGATGTTCTTTTCTGATCTTATCTTTGATATTAGTACGTCCTCTCGGCCCATGAGAACTAAAATATGTTTCTTAATATGTGCGTAAGTGGGGGCTCAGGCGTTTTTTTGTTCGTGTTGCTTATAAATGTAAGATTACAAACTTGTTTTAAATTTTGTTTCTTCGCTTTCAAAACAATATCATCATCATCATTTTCCGTTTCGCACCTTATGGAGCACGGAGCCCACCACAGCAGTTAGTTCCCTTGCAGAAAACCTTGCAACAAGCATTCTCATGTTCTTGCATGGGTGATTTCCGCAGCAACGTGTTTTGCTATACATGATGAGGTTGCTAGTCCCACGTACAACCTCATATTCGTCACCTTGTACGACATGCCTTGTGGTACAGTAGTCCTGTTCTTTCTTTTCTCTCTTCAGAGACCCCCCGGAACTATATGCGGCTTTTTAAAGAAAAATTAAATTGTGCCTCCTTTTGGCGAGACGCGCCGCGTTCAACCTAGACACTGGGTCCATCGGTTATATTAGGGCGCCCGTTCAAATATTGAATTTAAAACAAAATGCGCATTGCATTTGAGAATGCATTTTAAGAGAATTTCTTATCGGAAAAGCTTCAGAAGATCCACGAATAGGCGCCCCCACCCAAAAAGCCCATGGCGATTAAAAAATATATATACATACGCCACTGCATCGCCATCTTTAATTAATAAAAATAATTAACCCAGAAGTAATGAACTTCCTTTATAGTCAACCAACAACTCAGACGTGGACAGCCGGATGTCACTTGAGATAACTGACCCAGAAATGGGTGGATCGGATCAACAGTTCCACGGTAATCGCAGCGAGTCAAGCCTCGTCTGCAAGCGGGACAGCTGGATTTGGTTTTCACCGGAAATGCGGCCAAGCGTGGAAGATTTCACTTCCAGACAGAGAACGTTCAAAAGTCGTGATCCGAGAGTGGCTGAACTGGCCGTGGAGATAAGGTATGTATATATACCACAATTCCCGTTTTATGAACGTTTTATGACATAGGATGACTATTGCTGTTTGCGTTCTTGCAGGAGATCTGAGCCGTAGCCTTCATTGAGGATTCACTTTGGTCGTTCTTGTAGCAATTAAAGAAATTGAGGTTTTATCCTTCTGATGGTGAAGCCCGTTCGTTTCAACCTTGACCATTTCGTCGGTTATCATCATCGTCATAAGCTGTCATCGTCATAGGCTGCAATGGATCTCCAATGTCTCCTGTTTTTGGTCTTGATTGTGCACTCTGATAGACTCTTTCCTCTTCATCTCTTGGTGTTATCCTCCCACTTATAGTACTGTCTTCCTCTTGCACGTTTGCTTTCAGTTTTGCCTTCCATTATGATCTTCAGCAAGATGTTATGTCATTTTAGCTGCCTAGACGTGTGTTGCGTGATAAATTCTCGCAACATCGTTTTATTTCAATATCTGTTTTATAACGCAAGGGCAACAACTGCTTGTAATTTATAGTCACTTTTCTCGGTAAGCATTTGTCTTCTCGCGTTGGTATCGAATGCAGTTAACTTTTGAGCTGTGGTCATTTTTGCGCTGGACTGCGCATGACTTGTCTTGTTGTTTGGTCGATCGGTTTCCGCCCACCACTAGTGGGAGTGAGCGATTTGGAATGGCGAAAGAGATGCCTCGTTGAAGAGGGGATCTCCGCTATTTTTTGTTCTGTCAGGGATGTGTAGTCCTCTTATGGATATTTCGTTTAGTCGAGATAATACCTCTAGTGTTTTCCCACATGTCGGGAGGCGTGATATTTCTGTGTATTTCATGAAAGCAAGGTAAATTGACTTTTTCATTAACTCTATCGATTTTGGGTCGTGAGCGATTTCGATTCATAGCCTGTCTCCGAAAGTCGTCGTCACGAGATGTTCTTTCCCAGCTCACATGTCGCTGCATTGTACTGCATCGGTTGATGCATGTACCAAGGACCATTACTTGCTACTTTGTTAAATGAACTAGGTTTAGAAAACCTTTATTATCTAGAGGATATTCTTGAGGACATTATTTATACTTCGGCAGACGTGTCTGTCTTGCTGAAGTCAAACTAAGGAGAGTGAACTGATCTCATACATCTGGTTATCTCCTGGCTGTTATAGAAAAGGATGGAGTTGTTCACCTGACTACATTTACAGCACTTTGAAATATAACATGCATCTGACTCATCATTGTAATGCTGTCTACCGTTTATTGCTGTATTGAATGTTGCTGTGATAATGACTGTTTGATGTGCCTACACATTTGCGTAACCATTTTGTCACTGTGGCGTCCACAATAAATAATGAAGAAAAACGTCAACGGCTGTTTCAAGACTCATTGACTTTATACGTCGTGAGTTTACTGACGTCCTATGTGGATTGCCCTGTTATTGTTGCATGAACATTGTTTTGACTGAACACATCTACACACTACACAAAACCAGACATGCGGATGCCATCCATCATCATTGTGGTGAAGTGGGATGTTATAAATACTTATAGGGGACTTAGTGTACTGACTGAGATCAGCTGTGAAGGTATCTATATCTATTAAGAGTAGTGTATTATAGATAACCTTACTTGCTACCACATATCTATATATCTCAGTCAGAATTATTCTGGAATAGTGTGATGCTACGTTATGTGTCTAGGGTATGTGTATGGTGAAGTGTAAGTCACAACAACAGACAGATAAACAATTTAATTTAATCCACTACTCTTAACAACACTGTGACACTCACATACATATAACACTCTATGAGAATATCTTAAAGAAGTCACTCGTAACTTTTCAAATAACAATATGTATTCATTACTGGCATGAATGAATATGTGTCCTGATTCAACTACAAGGGAACCAGGAATCACAATCAATTTAAATTACAAGTTATGTACAGAATGTATTTAATATGAATATTGTAGTGACATATATTATTACAAATGTTCTATGTGTGTCAGTTGTGTAGTAGTAAAATGAGGTAATACTGGTTTTGTTTTGTTCAAGCTCTGTTGGTATTTGTCATCATGACTTCAATAGTTTGTCTTTAGGGACCAGTATTGGAGATGTTCACAGTTCCTGATTTTAAGACAAGTAAATTCCCCTCTGAATAGTATTTTTATAAAGTTATTTCAAGATGAGGGGACATAATGTTGAGCTCAGCTGGCCAACTCTGCTTATCTTGAGTGATGGCGGCAGGAAAGGACTCCTCTGCTCGAATTCTCCTCTGGGCTCAGGAGACACCTCACTGATAGCTAAAAAGACCAAGGAGTATGCTGTCCGACTCTGGATTCAGCAAATCTCTGACCAGATGCTGCTCAGTACCATCAAGACCACTGTCCCTGAAATCAAGAAGGATGTACCTTCTACTTCATAACTAATTTATATTCTCTTTTACACTGATCACAATACAGCACAAACATTGCGTTCAGAGCGTTAGGCCAACAGTCAGCTTCATCTGAAATACTTTATTCCAGTATTACCCTTCTTAATGGTTACTACGCCTCTGCACTTCCAGCATTATTTCTTTCTAGTCAATCATCCAGGTGTCAGTGTACTGTTTGGCCATTCCATGCCGTTTTACTTCTCTCCGACACCCTCTGTTCAGGCTGGAGCATTATAGGCTTTACCTCACGTTTGCCACTGAACTACACATATATATACAGGCATAAATCAACAATTCACATTCAATTTTCATTAAAAGATATTGAATGGTTCAAGCTTACCACAATTCATACGAATAACACAGATACGTTGATTAGCAATGAATTCTGGCACAAACTGGCACAAATTCCATCTGCTTATGTTCCAGGCTTTTATTTGAGCACAATTGTGAGCTCGCTTCAGCGCACTGATTCTTTCTCCAGCTTATTTAAACAAGTGGTTTCGAACTAACGCTCCCAAGTGTGTATATCAGCGAGTCTAGCCAATGAGCCACGTTTCGACAAGTGTTTGAAAAAATGTTACCTTTTCCCGTCTCCCCTAACAACCAAGATAGTATTTATAGCCCGACCAATCGTGGTTAGGCTTTCATTTGTTGCGCTCCAATCAATTTGGAGTTTACATGGTAGGCTATTTCTGTAACGTAAATTTTTTTCAAACACGTTAAAAAAAAATCTTATGAGCAGAAATGATTTTATGCTGTCAGGCACCCCCAATATTTTATTTTGGGTATAATTTATTAATTCCTGGACTATTTGCGTAACGTTTTACATATTATTTGTCAGCAAGCCCTAAGGAACCCAAAAATACTAATTTAAAGGAGCTACGTGGCTGCGTTCAAAATATGCAATTTCTTCTACCTCCTGTTTCGAAGATGTGCTGTCTGGGTACTGTTATGTTTTCAAACGTAAACCCATCTAATGTTATCTTTTCTAATAAGAGTTTTTTATGATTTATAAACCTAACTCTGGGAAAGGGTAGTGTATTTTATCACTGTCCGTCTGAACAAAAGTTAGTGCATGTAGTCTTACACGCGTGATGGCAGCATTTGTGTATCGCGCGACGCGTGTTGCATGCGTTCCTGATTTTCAGCCCTCCCTCTCGCTATCCTTTTGTCCATCTGTTCGTTCGTTTTGGTAACGTAATATAATTAATGTTAGGATTAATTTAGGTCATTACGCAGTCGGCATCTCAATGTTTTTCTTGGAAATACAGCACACGTTTCATTGAAGAAAGCGGGTAATAATACAGTAGGCTTTTACTATCAACGTGAAAGCGTTACAATTTGCAGACGAAGCAGAAAACAAGGGGGATTTCGAGTACATTCTTTGTGACAGCACTGTCATTTTACCATTGCTCTTCTCTTTATTAATTTTATTTGTTAGGCTTTATATTTACCTAATAATTTATATATGTGGATTAGAATATTTCATGACACCTCCCCTCTTAAAACAGACATTATATGTCAGTCCTTTATTCTATATACACATAGAGAAATTTATTATTATTTCTGGGGTTTACGGTGATTCTCATCACACGGATGGCGGCTTAAAAAATCCGCTCCCAGATTGGTTTTTCCAGATATATACTCAATGCTAAAATTATATGGAGCCAGAAGCAAAGACCATCGGAGTAACCTAGAGTTCTCATGCTTAGCCTGTGCTAAAAACGATAAAGGTTTGTGGTCAGTTTGCAACTTAAATGCCTTCCCATATAGATAAATATTGAATTTCTTTATTGCCCATATTACTGCAAGACATTCTTTTTCGCTAGTTGAGTAGTTGATTTCAGCTTTATTCAACTTTCTGCTAGCATATGCCACTGGGCTTAATTCCCCATCCAATGCATCTGATTTCTGTAGTAAGTTGCACCTAACCCAATATTACTTGCATCCGTCCTTACTATGAATTCTTGACTTAAGTCAGGTAATTTCAAAATGGGTTTACTTGTGAGCTTTTCCTTCAATTCTTGGTAAGTCATTTCACATTGTGGTGTCCATGTAATGCGATCTGGAAGTCCTTTACGTGTCAATTCAGTTAACGGTGCACATATGGAATTAAAGTTTTTGATATACTTCTGGTAGAAACCACATAATGAGACAAAGGATCTCACGTCCTTCTTGGTTTGTGGTCTCGGGGCTTTCTGTAGTTTCTCTAAATTCTTTGGGTCAGGGGTCATGTTTCCCTGATAAACTGTGTGTCCCAAAAATTCCAATTCTTTACATCCAACGCAACATTTGGTTGGTCGGGCTGTTAAATTTGCCTCCCTAAGTCGATCAAACAGCATGTTCAGAGAGTCAATGTGTTCCTCAAATGTTTCTGTTGCTATAAGGATATCATCCATAAAATTTGTTATACAGGGATTATTCAGAGGATCCAATAATTTTCTCATCATTCTAGAGAAGACACTAGGCGCATTCTTCAATCCAAATGGCAATCTATTAAACTCATAGTGTCCTTCTGAGGTACTAAAAGCTAGGTATGGTCTAACCTCAGGCTTTACTGGAATCTGATAGTATCCTTTACTCAGATCCACTTTTGAGAAATATTTAGCTTTATTTAGTCTGGCAAACAGCTGATTTGTATCCGGCAATGGATCCACCTGTCCTTCTGTAATAGCATTCAGTCTCCTGTAATCTATACAGAGTCTATGTTCTCCAGAGGGCTTCCTTAAGAGTACAACACCGGAACTATACGAAGACTCACTGTGCGAAATAATTCCTTCCTTCAATAGATAGTCTATCTCTTCCTTCAAAGCTTTCTCCTTAGCAAACGGAATCGAATATGGTTTCATACAGACAGGTGTGGAGTCTATGAGTTTCATATCATATTCCAATAGGTTTGTATGCCCTGGTCGGTCTGTTAACACCTCTGCATGATTATTTAGAACCTGTTGCACTCTCTCTTTCTGAGTTTTCGTTAAATGTGTACTGATTTTCACCTGTGCTGCTGTCTCACAGGGGTGTAATGGATATTCAAATGATGAAAGTGGTTCCTTTTTCATCTCCATGGCGATGGACAAGGTCAACAAGTGTGTCTCTTCCTGATGTTCTCTTTCCAAATATTTCTTCAGGAGATTCACATGATAGATTTTTTCTTTCCCCTTCTTATCTATCTTATAATTTGTTCTAGACACCTTCTCTAGAACTGTATATGGACCCTGCCATCCAATTTGTAACTTATTCTGACTCCCAGGCAAAAGAAGCAGTACTTTCTCTCCCACAGCCAAATTTCTGTCTTTCGCCTTCCTGTTATAATAGGCAGCATGTTTCTTCCTGGCTTGTTTCAAATTTTCATTGGCAAGTTTCCAGCCAGTTTTTAACCGAGTGGTCAGCTCATTCACATATTGGTATGAAGATGTAATGTTTTCCTCTGCCTTTTCATCAGTCCACGTTCTTAACAAAGCTTCAAGTGGACCTTTTATTGGCCTTCCAAACAATAATGTTGCCGGGGCCATACCGGTTGAACTATGGGGTACCTCCCGATAAGCAAAGAGGGCGGCGTGCAGGTACTGGTCCCATGTATCTGGTTTTTCGTGTGCCAACTTTCTCAGGATCGACATCAATGTGCCGTTAAATCTTTCCACTTGGCCGTTCCCTTGGGGATGATACACACTACAATGGAAGTGTTTGGCCTGGAAGATCCTGAAAACTTCTTCAGTTAGTTTCCCCTTGAACTGAGAGCCATTATCAGTCAAGATTTGATTGGGAAAGCCTAACCTTGTGAAAATTGTGAGCAATGCCTCTGCCACATGTTTTGAATCAATCGATGACAGGGCTACTGCCTCTCCCCACATAGAACAAGTGTCCACCAGAGTCAGAATGTAGCTGTTCCTTCTCTTGGTTCGGGTGAGAGGTCCCACAAGATCCACGGCAACTCTCTCAAAGGGTGTTCCCACTATGGGCATTTCCCCCAGAGTTGCTGGTGCAGTCCAATGTTTAGGTGCTACTCGTTGGCACTCTGGACAGGATTTTACATATCGTTTGATATCTTCAGTTATTCCTGGCCAGAAATAGTGACAAGCTATTCGCTGTCCTGTTGCGCTGATTCCCATATGACCACTGAAGGGAATCGCATGCCCTAGTTCCAACACTTTAGTCCTATATGAAGTGGGAAGGACCAGCTGTCCGTGACCATTGGATTCAGATCCAGCCTTCCTATATATCAATTTGTTCTTCATATAAAACTCTCCCTTGCCTGGAGGTGTATGAGATTTGGGCAACTTCTTGAAACATGGCTTGAGTGTTTTGTCCTCAGCCTGTGCCTTCCTCATCTCATCTGGGTGAGTATTTATTGGATTATCCTCCTCCTTCTTTGTCTGTGATCTGGTCTGCACTGTTGCCAATATCACAGGTCTCTTGGGATTCCCCAAGAAGACATATCTACACCCCAATATTAGAGGGTAGATTGGCTCATTTATCACTGCTGCTTTTATGATTCCTTCCACATATCGCGTTTTCACTTTTATTCGGGCGACGGGAAGTGTCATGGTAGCTACATCCTTGGTTGCAGTTTGAATCTCCACTGTTTCTGTGGTGTATTGATCGGCCTGCACCAGGTGAGAACTCACAACGGAATCGTAATCTAAACCGGTATCATATAAACATCTTATAGTGACACCATTACAAATGACATCTTCACACACTGGGGGGTGGTATGGTTCCTGTAATTCTTCAGGTTTGCCCTTCTTTTCCTTTTTCCCCGATGTCATAGCAGCAAAATGAGGAGGTTTCCTTCTACAATGGTCAGTGTCATGATTGTTCATCTTACAATTTTTACACCACCTTTTTCCTTGGTTGAAAGATTTTCTTTCATCATATTTCCTTTCATCGAATTGTGGGAATTTATTTTTATTTTCATACCGTGGCCTATCAAATTGGTGCTTACCTTTATTTTGATCCCTAGGATCAAATTTATTAAAGTTCTGTGGTGCCCTAAAGTTATCCACCTGTTTCTTTTTATTACCTGTTACCTCTGCTTGAGCTGCTTGATACCTTTCAGCAACATTTAGCAACTCACCCAGCCTCTCTGCACCTTGTTCCATGAGAAACTTTCTCAGGTCTGGAGCCATGGACTCTCTTAGTTGCTCTATAAGGACCATTTCCTTAAGATCTTGGGTTTTCCCCAGAGAAGTCCATTTCTCCAAGTATGTCTCTATTCGTGCAGAGAACTGGTGATAGGTTTCACCTGACAGTAGTTTAGCATTCCTAAATTTTTTTCTATAAAATTCTGCATTCTTTTCATACCTTAACAAAAGAGCCTGCTTTAGCATGTCATAATTTTCCTGATCACCTCTGCTCATTTTTGCAAAAACTTCATAAGCTGCCCCACGAAGTCCCTGAGATAACTTTAAGCTCCACCTTTCTCTCTCTAACCCATACGTGGTAGCTAATAGTTCATACCTATTTATATAGCTCTCAATATCATCGTCTTTCTCAACAAAATGATCTAAATGAAAATTCATAGCTGAGGTTGAGGCTCCCTGAGTAACCGTAGCATCAGAGGCAAAGGGACTGGCACCATTTTCAGGAGCATGGCCTTGAAACTCAAACTCCCTTAGTCGTAACTCATGTTCCCTTTGTAATCTCTTCTCCTCCTTTTCTGCTTCCCTTTCTGCAGCTAATCTCTTCTCTTCCCTTTCTGCAGCTAATTTCTTCTCTTCTCTTTCTGCAGCTAATTTCTTCTCTTCTGCTTCCAATTTCTTAGCCTCTTTGTCAGCCTCAATCTGCAACCTCTTAGTCTCAGCCTCAGCTTGCAACCTCTTAGTCTCAGCCTCAGCTTCAAATTGTAACTTCTTAATTTCCCTGTCAGCCTCTAACTTTCTTTCGGCTTCAAACCTTCTTTCTTCGCGTTCAATAAATTTGTCACATTCCGTCGTGACATAGGCAACCATAACTTGCCCATCTAATCCTAACTCTTTTGCAGTCTGAACCGCAGCAGATCGAAATTTGGCCAGGTCCGCCATTGTCTATCAGGTAAATTTATACAATGTCTAACCAACAATTCAATCTCTAATGGACAACACAGGCACCGTGAGCTCAACCTTATTTAATTCCCCCCAAGGATACCTTTTAATTCTTATATTCCCTGAAGTGAATTACCCCCAATATTTTTAATAGTTAAAGATTCAAAATCCCAAGAGCGAGACCCCAATATATGTGGTGAAGTGGGATGTTATAAATACTTATAGGGGACTTAGTGTACTGACTGAGATCAGCTGTGAAGGTATCTATATCTATTAAGAGTAGTGTATTATAGATAACCTTACTTGCTACCACATATCTATATATCTCAGTCAGAATTATTCTGGAATAGTGTGATGCTACGTTATGTGTCTAGGGTATGTGTATGGTGAAGTGTAAGTCACAACAACAGACAGATAAACAATTTAATTTAATCCACTACTCTTGACAACACTGTGACACTCACATACATATAACACTCTATGAGAATATCTTAAAGAAGTCACTGATAACTTTCAAATAACAATATGTATTCATTACTGGCATGAATGAATATGTGTCCTGATTCAACTACAAGGGAACCAGGAATCACAATCAATTTAAATTACAAGTTATGTACAGAATGTATTTAATATGAATATTGTAGTGACATATATTATTACAAATGTTCTATGTGTGTCAGTTGTGTAGTAGTAAAATGAGGTAATACTGGTTTTGTTTTGTTCAAGCTCTGTTGGTATTTGTCATCATGACTTCAATAGTTTGTCTTTAGGGACCAGTATTGGAGATGTTCACAGTTCCTGATTTTAAGACAAGTAAATTCCCCTCTGAATAGTATTTTTATAAAGTTATTTCAAGATGAGGGGACATAATGTTGAGCTCAGCTGGCCAACTCTGCTTATCTTGCGTGATGGCGGCAGGAAAGGACTCCTCTGCTCGAATTCTCCTCTGGGCTCAGGAGACACCTCACTGATAGCTAAAAAGACCAAGGAGTATGCTGTCCGACTCTGGATTCAGCAAATCTCTGACCAGGTGCTGCTCAGTACCATCAAGACCACTGTCCCTGAAATCAAGAAGGATGTACCTTCTACTTCATAACTAATTTATATTCTCTTTTACACTGATCACAATACAGCACAAACATTGCGTTCAGAGCGTTAGGCCAACAGTCAGCTTCATCTGAAATACTTTATTCCAGTATTACCCTTCTTAATGGTTACCACGCCTCTGCACTTCCAGCATTATTTCTTTCTAGTCAATCATCCAGGTGTCAGTGTACTGTTTGGCCATTCCATGCCGTTTTACTTCTCTCCGACACCCTCTGTTCAGGCTGGAGCATTACAGGCTTTACCTCACGTTTGCCACTGAACTACACATATATATACAGGCATAAATCAACAATTCACATTCAATTTTCATTAAAAGATATTAAATGGTTCAAGCTTACCACAATTCATACGAATAACACAGATACGTTGATTAGCAATGAATTCTGGCACAAACTGGCACAAACTTCCATCTGCCTATGTTCCAGGCTTTTATTGAGCCAAATATATGCTGGCTTCAACGCACTGATGCTTTATCAAGCTATTTTAAACAAGTGGTCTCGAACTAACGCTCCCAAGTGTGTATATCAGCGAGACTGGCCAATGAGCCACGTTTCGACAAGTGTTTGAAAAAATGTTACTTTTCCCGTCTCCCCTAACAACCAAGATAGTATTTATAGCCCGACCAATCGTGGTTAGGCTTTCATTTGTTGCGCTCCAATCAATTTGGAGTTTACATGGTAGGCTATTTCTGTAACGTAAATTTTTTCCAAACACGTTAAAAAAAAATCGTATGAGCAGAAATGATTTTATGCTGTCAGGCACCCCCAATATTTTAGTTTAGGTATAATTTATTGATACCTGGACTGGTTGCGAAAAGTTTTACATATTATTTGTCAGCAAGCCCTAAGGAACCCAAAAATACTAATTTAAAGGAGCTACGTGGCTGCGTTCAAAATATGCAATTTCTTCTACCTCCTGTTTCGAAGATGTGCTGTCTGGGTACTGTTATGTGTTCAAACGTAAACCCATCTATTGTTATCTTTTCTAATAAGAGTCTGTTATGATTTATAAACCTAACTCTGGGAAAGGGTAGTGTATTTTATCACTGTCCGTCTGAAAAAGTTAGTGCTTGTAGACTTACACGCGTGATGCCAGCATTTGTATATCGCGCGTCGCGTGTTGCATGCGTTCCTGATTTTCAGCCCTCCCCTCTCGCTATCCTTTTGTCCATCTGTTCGTTCGTTTTGGTAACGTAATATAATTAATGTTAGGATTAATTTAGGTCATTACGCAGTACGTCTCAATGTTTTTCTTAGAAATGCAGCACACGTTTCATTGAAGAAAGCGGGTAATAATACAGTAAGCTTTTACTATCAACGTGAAAGCGTTACAATTTGCAGACGAAGCAGAAAACAGGGGGATTTCGAGTACATTCTTTGTGACAGCACTGTCATTTTCCCATTGCTCTTCTCTTTATTAATTTTATTTGTTAGGCTTTATATTTACCTAATAATTTATATATGTGGATTAGAATATTTCATGACAATCATATGGCATCACGCATCATTTGGTGGCCATAAGCTGGTTTGATTCTGGTACTAGCAAACACGGGGTCCCTTACCCACTTCATTTTCAACAAGAATTCATCAGCATCCTTCAAGAAATTAACATTCTTCAATACAGTCAACATCTTCAAAATTTTCAAAGTACTCGGCGTTGCCCGGTAAAAGTCAAAATTTCAACTTTTTGACGGAAACAAGAATTTGACAGTACCCGGCGTTGTTACATGTTGCCGGATAACTCGGACTGCTGTTATCTTTTACGCAAGTCAAGCAAGTTGCTGCTGTCAAGGTTCCAGTGCTGTCGTTTTTTGAGAAGGTCAAGTGCCGGTTGAAACGGGTTGTTTTCTGAAGAAGGCCAAGTACCGATTTCCATCAACTTACTTTTGGATTAGAAGGTCAAGTGCCGAAACAACTCAACACACAGTATTTCAGAAGCTCTTGTACCATCGTGTTAGCAGTGGAAGCAGTTCAGATGTGCCATCATCGTTGGAGCTTCGCTCTTTAGGACGTTGATTGACATCCGTTTTTCTGCTGTTCTACGATTGGAAGCCTATAAGTTAAGTGGCCTGTTTGTATGTAAACTGTGCCCTTATACTTCTGCTGAGTCTTCTGTGTATCATCTCATTCTATATGTTATATGTTTATATGTTATTTGTATATTTATATGTTTATATTTCAGCGGGTTCTCGGTTGGGTGGTGTCTCCGTTAGATTATGCCACGTCATAGAGGTCGTCTATTGTGAGCGTTTTCTGTAGGGTTTGCAAATTTCCGATACTGGAATTTGCTAAGCGACTTCTGTTGCTATTTATGTTAGCTGTGATGACATGTTTTAATATTGTTTTCGTTATTATTTCGCATTCTTTAGTTTTGTTTTGATTTGTTTGTATTTGTTAGCCTACTCTTGTCTATAATTTAGTTTCATACAACATTTTTGTTTATACACTGTGGTGTCATGTATTTTGTTTAATTCTATCGCAGATATCGTCACATTTTTTGTGATATTTCATTAATTTCTGCTTTATTTTTAGTTGATTTCTGCGAAAGTTTTTGTATTGTTGCTGATCTTTGTTATTGTTTACATTGTTATTGTTTACATTGTTTGTATTGTTTACATTTTCAATGTTTACATTCTGCATGTGTTTACATAGTCATTGTTTACAGTTATAGTAATTAGTTAATGGGCTATGCTAATGCACTGTTACTACTACACTGATGATAAATGAATGATGAATAGTGTCGTGCACTATTGAATGAGAAGTGCACTTATGATCAAGAATTGAGTGCTGATATTTCATATACAAGTTCTTTGATTGGAGACTTGTTTCCCACAGAGACTGGGATAATATAATGTGATGTGAATATACAAGTGCTTAATTAAGACTTGTTACACTTAGGTTTGAAATAAATTAGTTAATTATTTCAGGTTTTGGACTCATATGTTAGACAACATGTCTACATTTGAGCACTTTATTGAGCAGGGTAAATTGCTTGGGAAGACTGGTGATAAGTTAGAAGAATTTGCAACTGCTCGATATGATAAAGCAATGGAAGCTGAACAAAAGAAACTGCATATGGAAGCTGAACAAAAGAAACTGCAGATGCAGGTGGATGAAAAGAGATTCCAAATGGAAATGGAAAAACAAAAAAGGGAATCAGAAGCTGAGGAAAGAAAGCTACAGCTAGAGGCTGAGAATAAAAGACTTGAAAAAGAAGCTGAAAATAAAAGACTTGAAAAAGAAGCTGAAAATGAAAGACTTCAAATGCAGGCTCAAGCTGAAGAAAGGAAGTTACAAAGAGAGTCTGATGAGAGGAAAGCAAAAATGGAACATGAAGAAAAACTCTTAGCTTTAGAGTTGGAAAAATTGAAATTGACGAGCATGAGTAATGGTAATGATTCAAACAAGGGTTCATCTTCTGGTAAGGCTAATAATGATACTTTTAAGATTAAGTTACCAACATTTAGTCCTTCCAGTGATGACATAATGTTCTATCTGGACAGATTTGAACAAGCATGTACAGCTCATAACATAGACAAAGCAAAATATGTTTATCAGTTATCAGGGATACTGACAGGTAAAGCTCTAAGTATATTAAATATGGTGGATGAACCTGACAAGAACAATTATGAGGTTGTCAGGGCCGCTTTGTTAAAGAAATATCAGCTTAACGAAGACGGCTATCGTCTACAATTTAAAAACATGTTACCTGAAAATGGAGTTGAATTCTCCGAGTTTATTGCAAGAATACGCATTACTTTCTCACGATGGGTTGAACTATCTAAGACGGAAAAAACTTATGAAGGACTTATGGACTTAATACTTAGAGACAAAGTCATGTCGTCTGTCAATGAGTCTTTCCTTGCTTTCCTTCATGAACGTAAACCTAAAACAATAAAAGAAATGGAAGATTTCTGTTGCCAATACGTAACTGCGCACCCACACATAACCATGGGTAACTCTAAGGTGAAAGAAGGTTTACCAGTTGCTTCGGCAGCTCCGTATGGTCAAAACTTTGCTCGTAGATTCCAACAAAATTTTGATAGAAAGAGTAGCGGTAATTTCTGTCAAAATCATGGAAATCAATTTCATGGTGATTCTTCTTCGAAGAATTGGAGACAACCTGATAGTACTCGTTACTATCACCCTAATAATTATAAGCATTTCAAAAGAGGATATGGTAATAGAGGTTATTCCTGCCGAAGACCTCAGAACCAAACAAATAGATGTTCGCATCAATGTGAACATGATAGTAATCGTGGAAACTGGAATTCGAACCAGGATAACAATTACAATAGAGACAATAATAACTGCAGAGATAATAATAACTCTGATAACTTCAGAGGTAATAATAGTCGGGGTAGATCTCAACACAAAAAAAAGAGATATCAGCAGGCTAATGCTGTACAACAGGAAACTGAGGGAGCCTGTAATCATGTTGTTGATAGTAAAAACTTTGACGCTGTCACTAGTTCTGCTTTTGACTTTGAGAGAGCAAACAAATGCCCCCAATGCAGTACTTTATTCGAACCGGGTACCATAACTACTTTGAGTTGTGGTCACCCACTTCCCGCTCTTCCTGCTGCTGTTGCGCATGACGGGAGGGGTTCTTTAATTCTACATAAGGGTCTTGTTAATGATACTCCGGTCTCACTACTTTTCGATTCCGGATGCACCACTATTGGTGTTAGACAATCGCTTGTAGATCCATCTTGTGCTACAGGAAGGGTTATTAAATGTGTCACATTTGGCGGCACTCTAGAAAAATATCCTACTGCTGTAATTCGCATTGCCACTCCTTTCTTTACTGGAGATGTGCATGCTTGTCTCTTACCTAATCCTATTGCGGACCTTATTATTGGTCGTATTCACGGAGTTAGGGAGTGTACCCCACAGCAGATTGCTGCTTGGGAAGATAATAACATGCAAGCTACAAATGCAGTAGTTACAAGAGCACAAGCTCTACAAACACCCGAAACTTCACTGAATAGTGATAATGAAGTTGATAGCCAAGATAGTCACTTAGTAATCACTCGTGACTCTTTCATAAAATTGCAAGAAGAAGATCCTTCTTTAAAAAAATTCTTCGTTCTTGCGAAGAAAGGTGATCCGAATCAGGATACAAATAGAAAATCTTGGATTGCAATGAGAAACGGCGTACTTGTACGTATGGTACAAGATTCGACTACGTCGGCACATTCGCAAATTCTTGTTCCCAAGAGCATGAGAGTCCAAATATTACAACATGCTCATGACTCGCAATGTGCTGGACATATGGGTTTTGCCCGTACGAAGTCGAGAGTCCTTGCGGCTTTCTTTTGGCCTTTTGTCAATAAGGACATTCGTATTTACTGCCGATCATGCAAGGTATGTCAGGAGGTCAAATCTAGAGGACCACGACATGCTGCGCCTATCCAGGCTGCTGACATTCCTATTCGGCCGTTTCAGAAAATGGCCATAGATATTATTGGCCCTTTTAAGGTCAAGTCGGCCAGAGGACATCAGTTTATCCTTACATGTGTCGATATGTGCACACGTTGGCCAGAGGCTATTCCTCTTAAGAGCATATCTACTACAGATATCGCAGATGCTCTTTGGTTGATATTTTCTCGCTTGGGGTTCCCCAGAGAAATATTGTCAGACCATGGCACTCAACTCATATCTGACACTATGTCACAGGTAATGTCTACCTTACATATTGAACGATCTCTCAGTAGTATCTACCATCCTATGTCTAATGGGTTAGTTGAGCGTCTGAATAGAACGCTCAAGACTTTGCTTGGTAAGATAACTGAAGATCATCCTCAAGATTGGGACAGGGTTTTACCCGCGGCTCTCTTTGCCTATAGAGAAGTCCCTAATGAACACACAGGATTTTCTCCCTTCGAACTTGTCTTTGGCGCGCGTCCACGCGGCCCTATGTCTTTATTACACGATCTCATCACTGCCGATGATATTAGCGATGAAACTCAATCCTCATATGAGTATGTCATTGCTCTTAGACAAAAGATCATTGAGGCATGTAAGCTAGCAACTGCTTCATCAGAAATTGCTAAAGAGAAGGCAAGGCAGTTTGCTAACAAGAATAGATGTCTACGACAACTTTGTCCAGGTGACAAAGCATTCGTCCTACTCCCCAGTAGGGAAAATAGACTTCTTATTGCATGGAAAGGTCCGTATGCAATAGTCTCTCGGATTTCCGATGTTGACTATGTGGTCGATATTGATGGAAAGCATAAAACTTTCCACATAAACATGCTTTCGGAATTTCACGAACGTCCGGACTATTTGCTGCCTATTTTCCAGGCAACGGATGATGCTCCTGCACCTCACGGTCATTATTCATCCCTGTCTGTCATTCAGGATGAGGAAGCTACCTTCTCTGATGTCAACCTTCCCCTTCCAGTGGTTCCATTACATTCCACGGAATCTTGGAAAAACGTTTCTGTTTCTCCTAATCTTTCTGGTGACGAACATCGACAAGTCTCGTCGATGTTACAAACATTTCAGGATGTTCTCACTGACATTCCTGGACACACAGATGTCATAGAACATGACATAATTCTTACCGACAATAATCCAATTAGGGTTAGGCCGTATCCTATTCCTATACACTTTCAGTCGCAAGTGGAAAAGGAATTGGATGAAATGATTCAATTAAATATAATTGAACCATCGACTTCACCATATTCTTCTTCCATGGTTATTGTCCGGAAGAAGGATAAGAACATACGAATTTGCGTTGATTATCGCAAATTGAATCAGGTCACAAAGTTCGACGCTGAACCGATGCCTTTGTTAGAAGATCTACTGATTAGACTTTCTAATTCTAGATTCTTCACTAAACTTGACTTGTCTAAAGGTTATTGGCAAGTGCCTTTAGCAGAGCATGCCAAACCTCTTACTGCTTTTTCTACACCTAGGGGTCTATTTCAATGGAATGTTATGCCTTTTGGTCTCATGAACGCCCCTGCCACTTTCGTTCGCATGATGCGTCGAATTCTGTCACATCGTTCGGATGTCATCGCATACTTAGATGACATCTGTCTCTTCAGTGATACCTGGGAAGATCACTATTTAGGGTTATATGACTTACTGTCCACTCTACGTGAGAATAATTTGACAGCAAAACCTTCTAAAGCTTTTGTTGGTTTTGGTGAAATCTCTTTCCTGGGTCATCGTGTTGGTCATGGTCTCTTGAAGACAGAAGACCACAATACTTCCAAAATACTGAACATCTCTGTTCCTAAAACGAAGAAACAAGTTAGGAGTCTCTTAGGTTTAATTCAATTTTATGGGAGATTTATTCCAAATTTATCTTCGATCATGGCACCTCTCTCAACATTGTTGAAGAAAGGTTCGCCTAATCTGGTCCGTTGGTCTGAAGAATGCCAATCTTCACTAGACCAAATCAAGAATATATTTTCTTCTCCTCCCATCTTAAGATTACCTACTCTTGATAGGACTTTTGTTCTTCGGAGTGATGCTTCATCCACTGGGATTGGAGCAGCACTGATGCAAGAATATGCAAATACTCTGCATCCTGTTATGTACATTTCTAGAAAACTAAATGCGGCAGAGAGGAACTACTCGGTTTTAGACCGTGAGTTGTTAGCGATGGTTTGGTCAATTCTAAAGCTACAAAGATTCCTCCTGGGCGCACATTTCATTCTAGAGACTGATCAGAAAGCTCTTACAGCTATTCAGACTAAGAATTTGAAGAGTTCGAGATCCACTCGATATGCTATAGCTCTTCAACCTTTTCACTTCACGGTACGAGCTATCCGTGGTGCGGATAATGTGATGGCTGACATTTTGTCTAGATGCCCACATGACTCCAACTAATACTTCTGTCCTATATTTCTATATATTACAGAGTCATAACACACCTATATTTCTACAATAGATTAGCACATCTGTACTTACTTTATATGTACACACTATCGTGCTTTGTTGTCATCTTCTTCTGTTCGTTTTTTAAGATGATAGAGGAGGACTGAGTAGTTAATATAAGGGCCGTTAGTTTACTAAACAGCCACAATTATTAATAATGTATTGTACCTTATGAAGCATATTAGTTATTAATTAGCATTATATTGCTTGTACTTTCTCAGAATGTCATTGTTGAGCTGAGGACTTACCTTACGAGTTCTAGATTGTGTACTTACCCTCGGAATACCAGAGCATATGTCCTGGATCGTCATGTAGTTTAACTTTACTATGTACTTATGTCATTACATGTCAAAGAATGTACTATTTAAATTTTCCTATCAGATTTGTACATCCATTTTTAAAGACAATATTAGAGTATGCTGTTTAATGATGATTATAGTAACTTGCATACGTATATTGTGTTTACATGCTAACGTGATGTGTGTTGGTGACACCTCCCCGATGTGAATATTTTTTGAGACATATTTATTTTTCTGTTGAGGTATATCCTCACAGACACTCTATAATTAGCCTATTGTTTGGCAATTTAATTAATTATCAGCGCATAATTCGTGCGTTTTGAGCCGCTTATCGCTTGCTCTTTGATATTGAAAAAAAAATATGTTCCACATTTTTTTTTTTTTATCGGGAGGAGGTGGTGATATGTTGCGTGATAAATTCTCGCAACATCGTTTTATTTCAATATCTGTGTTATAACGCAAGGGCAACAACTGCTTGAAATTTATAGTCACTTTTCTCGGTAAGCATTTGTCTTCTCGCGTTGGTATCGAATGCAGTTAACTTTTGAGCTGTGGTCATTTTTTGCGCTGGACTGCGCATGACTTGTCTTGTTGTTTGGTCGATCGGTTTCCGCCCACCACTAGTGGGAGTGAGCGATTGGAATGGCGAAAGAGATGCCTCGTTGAAGAGGGGATCTCCGCTTTTTTTTGTTCTGTCAGGGATGTGTAGTCCTCTTATGGATATTCCGTTAGTCGAGATAATACCTCTAGTGTTTTCCCACATGTCGGGAGGCGTGATATTTCTGTGTATTTCATGAAAGCAAGGTAAATTGACTTTTTCATTAACTCTATCGATTTTGGGTCGTGAGCGATTTCGATTCATAGCCTGTCTCCGAAAGTCGTCGTCACGAGATGTTCTTTCCCAGCTCACATGTCGCTGCATTGTATTGCATCGGTTGATGCATGTACCAAGGACCATTACTTGCTACTTTGTTAAATGAACTAGGTTTAGAAAACTTTTATTATCTAGAGGATATTTTTGAGGACATTATTTATACTTCGGCAGACGTGTCTGTCTTGCTGAAGTCAAACTAAGGAGAGTGAACTGATCTCATACATCTGGTTATCTCCTGGCTGTTATAGAAAAGGATGGAGTTGTTCATCTGACTACATTTACAGCACTTTGAAATATAACATGCATCTGACTCATCATTGTAATGCTGTCTACCGTTTATTGCTGTATTGAATGTTGCTGTGATAATGACTGTTTGATGTGCCTACACATTTGCGTAACCATTTTGTCACTGTGGCGTCCACAATAAATAATGAAGAAAAACGTCAACGGCTGTTTCAAGACTCATTGACTTTATACGTCGTGAGTTTACTGACGTCCTATGTGGATTGCCCTGTTATTGTTGCATGAACATTGTTTTGACTGAACACATCTACACACTACACAAAACCAGACATGCGGATGCCATCCATCATCATATGGCATCACGCATCAACGTGTCAGTTATATCAGAGCGCAATAGCCCATTAAAAGATTTAATGAACTCTGTCAACTCCGGCGCAGTGTTGATAAATAATAAGCTCTAAAAAAGACTACACTTGTTTATCAACACTGTATTTTCCCTCTCAACTAGACCTCAGAGCTTTAAACTAGTACTAAACGGAGTAAATCTTCATTTAAATGAAAATCCGAACTACCTAGGCATTATTTTTGATCGCCGTCTGACTTGGAAAAAACAGGTTAACAGAAATCGAATGAGAGCAAGACAAAGAATGGCAATTATGAAAAAATTGCTGGAACAACTTGGGGTGCAGATGAGAAAGTGCTAAAGACGTTGTACACAGGGCGAGTGAGGCCAGTTCTTGAATATGGCATGGCAGCATGGGCAACAGCAGCTAAGACAAACTTCGATAAAATTAGCAGACTCCAAAATCAAGCAATGAGAAGTATAACGGGAGGCATGAAGTCAACACCTATAAAAGAACTCGAAAAGATTACATGCCTCCAGCCAATGACAGATAGAAGAGACTGCAGGGCTCAACAACAGGCCGAAAAATTCAAAAGACTAACAGACCACCCAATGTGCCATATCATAAATGCTCTTAGAAGGCAAAGACTCAAACGAAGTAATTTTGTAGAATCAACCAAACCACAAATGAGAGCAGTATCCATAGATGAAATATCCACTGTTAAACCCATCTATACTGCACACAAGCTTCCAGTTTGGAAACAAAATCGTTTCCCTAACATGATAGAAAACATTCCTGGAATTGAAAGTAAAAAGAGCCAAACTGCAACAGATAGAAAATCCATAGCGACAAAATACATAGAGAAACATTATCCACGCAACACCTGGACCCATGCATACACAGATGGATCAGCAACAAATGCAACAGAAAATGGAGGTGGGGGTGTCTTTCTGACCTTAAGCACTGGTGCAGAAAAAAGGCTGTCATTGGCGACAGGACGATTCTCCAGCAACTTCAGAGCAGAGGCAGAGGCCTTGAAAACTGCAGCAGAGGTTATATTGACAGAAGAAACGGCAGAGAGACAAGTTGCTTTCTTTACTGATGCACAGTCAGTAATTGCAACGTTGAAAAGACAAAATAATACAGACCTGGATGATCTCAGAGTAGTGCTCCACAAACTTTGTCAACGATTCAAAAGTGTTGTGATCCAGTGGATCCCATCTCATTGTAACATCGCCGGCAATGAAGAGGCTGACAGAATGGCAAAAGAAGGTTCACATCTACCTCAGCCTGATGCAAGCATAACTTTTGAGGAGGCAAAGAGTTTTATCAGTTACAGAAACAAATAGAATGTAGAACATCCAGGGCACACACAGAATGATGCTTACTACCAGCTCCACAGAAGAGAACAAGTGGTAATCTTCAGACTCCGCACTGGCCACAACAGATTGAGATACCATCTATTCAACAAGCTAAAGATAGGAACTACTGATCAGTGTAACTGTGGCACTGATAAAATGACTGCTGAACATCTGCTTCAAAGATACCCCTTATATGTGGTACAGAAAAAGTGCATATGGCCGACGCCAGCTCCTTTCATGGAAAAGCTTTACGGGGATTCAAATAGCCTCAAACTGACTACTGCTTTCTTTGAGAACATTCAAGTGGACGTCTGAGAGTGTACGAAGAAGAAGAAGAAGAAGTTTATCAACTAGTATGTCGAAGCCCTGAAAAAGGAAAGTTCTGAAAAGAACCTCTATCACTTGCAGCGCTGATAAATACTAAGCCTAAAATATACTGCCCTTTGTAGTTCCAAAGGGGTCTCTGAAGTAACAAAGAATGAATAGAACTAACCCTAATGTCATACAAGGCGAATAATATAAAGTTGTACACGAGGTAGGCAACCTCATGACGTAAAGTAAACTACACTGCTGCAGAAATCACCATTTGAAAAGTATGAGAATGCTTGGTGCAGGCTTCCTACAAGCGGACCAGCACGAGTGGCGGTTCACTGCTCCGTAGGGTGCATAAAGGAAAATAAAAATGATAATAATAGACTATTAGAACCTATCCGCTAGCGCAATGAAGCCCTGATAAGGGCTGGTCCTTAAATGGACTGCTAGCTACGCTGGTGCTGTTTACGCTACACAGAGCTTCCAAGTAAATCTACTTCTGTGTTGCCGGTTTTAAGCAGCTCAGAACTGTTACCTAATGGTGGAAAGAGAAAGGAGAAATAATAAGAATACATAACTATTTAGCTAGTTCTCATGTGTCTTAGTTAACCCGTGAAAAACCACGTTAAAAGTTTAGGTTAGTTTTTTTTTTCAACCGGGCAACGCCGAGTATCTCTGCGAGAAATAAATAACGTATTATGCAAAGGAGAGATCTGTTAATTTTCTCGAGTCACTATTTATTTTCGCATTTACTTAACATGTAAATTATATTTAACATGTTCTTTGGCTGTAAAGATAATTGGGTATTAAAGCATGCTCTTTTTTGCTGTGTGATGCGAAAATATGAACTGTGAACAAGCATTTGGAAAAGGGCGACATTGAAGGCATTACGAATGTGGGATTATGGATATGCAAAAGAACAGGTACAATATATGGTCATTTTTAGAATGCAGAAACTGGTAATGGAAACATTGTTAATAGAATTAATAGAAGAAAACGGTGCGTAGGAGAAATAGTAATGTCCACAGGACATGAGAAAGGAAGCGCATCTCACAGTGAAGGTGTATCACTAATGGTGTCAAAGGAATACCAGAAGGCACTCATAATTTAATGTGGGACATCCTAGATGAGAAGAAACAAAGGAATAGTTTACGACAACGGTATCGGATAAGTACAAAGTGCTTCAGCAACAGCGTGACAAAAAGACAACAGAAGGCCACTGGCTACAGAAAAGGGCACAAGAAGTTCAGCGAAACTGCGGAAAGGGCAACATGCTGGCTGTGGAACAACCGCAACGGGCTATGGAACTCGGGACAGTAGTTTGTTTTTTAACATAGGGGTTACTTTAAAAATTGCCTCCTGCTGGCAGAAAACAGGAGTGAAGTTGAAAGCTGCAACCAAGGTGAAGTGGGTTCAGTTCTCTGCACAAGACAACAGGAGGCTGAGACATGTGAGCCATGACCTAAGTGGGGCCGATCCCCTTAGAGTGTTAAGGAGATTAAGGGGCTGTAACACTTGATCGACGCGGGGACAGCTTATGATGATCAGATTGCCTCCTGTTGTATCGCTCTGCATAGAGTTTCCTATCTATGCAACGAGAGAAATTGAAAAATTCGTCGCTAAAAGGTGACACCGGCAAAAAGCATGGGTTAAAAACAGAAACCATCAAAATGATAAGAATATTTTTTTTTTAAAACAAGCAAAGTCAGAAGTTCCAGAGACGTGGCTCATTGACTATGATGAGGTCAGAAGTAATCAGAAGAGACGATGGGTAATATATTGGTGAGTTGGCAAGAGAGGCAGAGCAACTACAATCAAACGAAAATATGAAGGACTTGTACAACAATACATTGTAAGCAATGGAACAAGTCTGGGTAAAAAAAGCTTGGTAGAATACAAGAAGAAACTTAGAGATGGACGGAACATTTCGAGAATTTTCTAAAAAGACCAGTAGCACAAAATCGCCCATGCATTTAACAATAAAAAAGGAATCACAAGTTAACTATGAATAACAAAATAAGGTAGAAATAATAATAATCATCATCATCAGCTTTTATCTCCACAACTAAGGTCGGCTGCAATGGATCCTGTCTCTTCGTCTTACTGGTGCACTCTGATAGACTTTCCTGTCCCATCTCTTGATGTTATCTTCCCACTTTTAGCACTGTCTTCATTTTGCACGTTTGTCATAAACTTTTCCTTCCATTATGGTCTTCAGCACGGTGTTACGTCTGTTTATGTGGCCAAAATAATGTATCTGTCTAATTTTGATCTCCTTCATTAATTCACTATTTTTTCCTAGATTTACATATCTATTTGTGTTCTTCTTTTTCCATGAGATGTGCCCCGTTCTTCTATGCATCCACAGCTCAAGAGCTTCAATTCTTAAAGGTAGAAATAAGGAAAACCACAAAACATATAAGAGATGGAAAAGCTGTTGTCCCAGATAGCAATCCAGCAGCAGAGGCCATCACAGCAGTCATAAGACACCTCTACAGAGATAATAAACAAATTAATTGGTAAAATCTAGAAGACAGAAGGAACACCGCTGTCGTCTAGTTGCGGTTCTGCTTCAGAACTGTCCTACATATAAGATATAATTTGCAATTCACTAAATCGAGATCTCAAACATCGTCACTTTCCGTATTTGAAGTCTTCTTCTTCGACGTTCGCTCTCAAATAACCACATCTTTCTCTCTTATAAAGCTGGCAGTCCGTCTCAGGCTTCTCTCGTCACCAGACAGTTTCTCCCTCAACTGGGTTGGAGAAGGCCACGCTGCCACCCTGCTCCTCTCATGGAGACGACAGTTTTGGATTACATGTTCTACTTCTGTTTGTCCTCCCCACATGGACACTCATCGGTTTGTCCTCCCCACATGGGCACTCATCTGTTTGTCCTCCCCACATGGGCACTCATCTGTTTGTCCTCCCCACATGGACACTCATCTGTTTGTCCTCCCCACATGGGCACTCATCTGTTTGTCCTCCCCACATGGACACTCATCTGTTTGTCCTCCCCACATGGGCACTCATCTGTTTGTCCTCCCCACATGGACACTCATCGGTTTGTCCTCCCCACATGGGCACTCATCTGTTTGTCCTCCCCACATGGACACTCATCTGTTTGTCCTCCCCACATGGACACTCATCTGTTTGTCCTCCCCACATGGACACTCATCTGTTTGTCCTCCCCACATGGGCACTCATCTGTTTGTCCTCCCCATATGGACACTCATCTGTTGTCCTCCCCAATGGACACTCATCTGTTTGTCCTCCCCACATGGGCACTCATCTGTTTGTCCTCCCCACATGGACACTCATCTGTTTCACCTCCCCACATGGATACTCATCTGTTTGTCCTCCCCACATGGACACTCATCTGTTTGTCCTCCCCACATGGGCACTCATCTGTTTGTCCTCCCCACATGGACACTCATCTGTTTGTCCTCTCCACATGTACACTCATCTGTTTATCCTCCCCACATGGGCACTCATCTGTTTGTCCTCCCCACATGGACACTCATCTGTTTGTCCTCCCCACATGAACACTCATCTGTTTGTCCTCCCCACATGGACACTCATCTGTTTGTCCTCCCCACATGGACACTCATCTGTTTGTACTACCCATATAGACACTCATCTGTTTGTCCTCCCCACATGGACACTCATCCGTTTGTCCTCCCTACATGGGCACTCATCTCTTTGTCCTCCCCACATGGACACTCATCTGTTTGTCCTCCCCACATGGGCACTCATCTGTTTGTCCTCCCCACATGGACACTCATCTGTTTGTCCTCCCCACATGGGCACTCATCTGTTTGTCCTCCCCACATGGACACTCATCTGTTTGTCCTCCCCACATGGGCACTCATCTGTTTGTCCTCCCCACATGGACACTCATCTGTTTGTCCTCCCCACATGGACACTCATCTGTTTGTCCTCCCCACATGGACACTCATCTGTTTGTCCTCCCCACATGGGCACTCATCTGTTTGTCCTCCCCACATGGAAACTCATCTGTTTGTCCTCCCCACATGGACACTCATCTGTTTGTCCTACCCATATGGACACTCATCTGTTTGTCCTCCCCACATGGACACTCATCTGTTTGTCCTCCTCACATGGACACATCTGTTTGTCCTCCCCACATGGGCACTCATCTGGCTGTCCTCCCCACATGGGCACTCATCTGGCTGTCCTCCCCACATGGGAAATCATCTGGCTGTCCTCCCTACATGGGCACTCATCTAGCTGTCCAATTTCAGTTTGTTGAATAGATGGTATCTGAGTCTGCAATGGCCTGTTCTTAGTCTGAAAATTATCACTTGATCTTTTCTTGGTAATGTATAGTATGGTTCAGCATTATTGGTCTCTGGATGTTTCTTCTGCCATTTTTCTCTATAGTTATTTTTTATTATTGCTTTTATCTCTTCATATGTAGCCCTGTCTTCTGTTTGGGTTTCCTTTCGTCCCTTTTTGGCAAGTGATTAACCCGGAATGAACCCTCGCCTTGATAATATATCTTTGTAGTGTCCATTGTTTCTGTGTTAAATGTCACAGCATGTCACTAATTCTAGAAACAGAAATGAAAGGGATAAAGAAGACATTGAAAGATCTTGAGTAGATGGCATAGGCCAAGTGGACCAGCCTCAAATTTGGTGAAGGCATATGCCTATTGTGGAGCTGAAGGGTACTAAAGATGATGAAGTATATAGTTACATTTTTTATGCAGATGTGCCATAAATTGATAATAGTTGTTGAGCCCAGTATGAAAGAAGGGCCCCTTGTGATATGTACCAGGTGCCTCCTACATCGCAGTTACGCCTCTGAATTGTAGTCTATATATTTGCATGTATGTAAGCAGTAAAGTAATACATTTTGTAAACATTTCTCGGCTGAAAAAAATATATAACTCATTATTATTACCTTACAAGCTCTCCGTGGAGCAAAGTCCTTCAACAAACTTATGCCAGGTCTTCCTGTTCCGTGCCATCAGCTCAAGGTCTTTTCATGCTTCTTTACCCCCCCCCCCCTTGTCTGTCTCCAGTTCTCTTCTCTATGTGTTCCTTGTCTCCCTCTACCTCTCTTCCCATGTGGTTTCTAGAACAAGGACTGCCTAGTAATGCTATCAACAAGTTTCCTCAATGTGTGTCCCATTCATCCCCAGCGTCTTCTTATCATCTCTTGTTCCGCTGGCACTTGTCTGGTTCTTGTCATCAGTTCCACATTAGTGATCTTGTGTAATTACTAAATCATTTCAATGTTGCTTGTTCGTTTAACAGCAGGCAAGAAAAACTGAACAGGGACATCGAAAGAGCAGCCGAATCTTTGATTGACAGTTCATCGCCGTCCACATGCAAACTTCAAGACGCGTCAATTAGAGTCATCTGTTTGCCTGACAAAGGACGTTGTGGGGCCATCAGAAACAGAGCCGGAAGAAAGTCTAGAGTTGCGCCATACATACTTCCTGATAAGTACAAGACGCTCAGTTCTCCGACATCACTCACGCGATCGGCTACTGATGACCATGTCAGGTACGAGAGTAACGAACTCACCGATAGGCCTTCAGCCCTGGAAATATCGTCCACGTACAAGCAGACAAAACTAGCGAAAGCATCTCCTGACAAACATGACGGAAAAGTTCAGGGCTTCAGAACACATTCCCCTAATCACCGAAAAAATCGTCAGAAAAATGGGAGCCAGCCGGCTAGAAATAAAAACTACATAGTAAGCTGTACGGAGTCGGTTTCTTCGAAAAATGTAAAACATAGTTTGCGTGAGCAACAAAACCCTTTAGTGGAAGGTTCTCAGCCACATGGCGCATACTGTTACAATTCTCCAGCCGCAAAAGTAATTAGACAGCCATTAATATCTGGTACGTACTCACCGCTGTACGACAACACGACACTGATTTCAAGCACGCAGTGCTCAGCGTGTTCTCTAGAGTCCAACCTATTGGAGCCTATAAAACCTGCATCCAGCTATGAGAAATTTCGATTCACCACAATCGAATCGACATATGAGAATTACCAAAGAAGTGTCCAGACTCACAAACAGAACTTTCGAAGTGGTTCCAGTTCACCAATTAATCTCATACACTCTCCCGGTGTGACTAACCTACACAGGGAAGGATCTTTTGGGCCCGAGACAAGACCGACATCGCCAAAACGAAGGAAACATGTTGATCAGATCACTCAGAGTCCTATGTTGTCAAGCGATTTGGCAGAAAATTACTACCCCGCATCGCCTTCTGATGTACCAGACAGAACTGGGAGTAAACAATCCCCAACACGCAGATCTTCAAGATCGCCTGGAAAATACTCTCCCAGAAAAAGGCGATTGCCGGATCGGATGATTCCAAACTCGAACCGTTTAACACCAGAAAATCGATCTGACTGCATTAAAACTACAAGGAGAAGTCCACAATGGACTTGTTCAACAGGGGAGTCGGAATCTGAATCTGTTTACAGAGATAGGTCAGGAGGGCCTGATGCGAGCTACAGGCAATGTTTGATTAGCAAAGAGGTCAACACTACTGTCCAAAGACTGCTGTTTGATACAGAAAGGAGTTCTTCTTCTCATAGTCCATCCAGCCGATCAAAAATTCCTTTCGCGGAGACAAACACTGATGAAGAATTAAATCGTGTGGGTGATCGTGAACATAAAACCAACAAAAACGCCTCGCAGTTAATTCACAGATTTACTGACGAGGTAAATTTTACTGGAGATTCCCCGCCAAGCCTTCACACAGACGTACAAGGAGACAGACGAGAATTTGCTAGTGAAAAACGTAGTTCTAATGAGCAGCAACATGTTGACATGTCGTGTCCGCCTGCATCTTTGAATACCTGTCCAATAGACTCAAACAGCAGCGGCCCTAAGACAGCACACAAATTTACTAATATTTATGCACGAGACTACTATCTGGGAAAGCGAGTGGCTATGAAAAAGCAGCGGGAGTCAAAAGTGAATAGTAATTCTTTACGGTGGAAAAAATCAGATCTAACAAGTTCCAGATCTACGTCGATTCGTTCATATTCTCCACCGAAAAAATCAAAGTCATCTGGAGCCAAGCGAGAGATTAACAGATTTGCAAGAGATGCAGTTAGACGTAAGCCTTGGCTGAAACCGATGCAGTGCTCCGCTCGGCAGCTGTCAAAACTACGAAACTCAACTACAGAAGTTTGTCAAACTCGGCATGTCAGTTTTATAGGCAGTTTTTCAAAATTCCAGATGATAGCAGGTAAAGTAGATGAAAAAGAATTAAATCGTAATGAAAGCCAGTCCCCTCAGGTGAATGCTTGCAGCGCACAGCCGACTCCAAACAGACAGCAACGTGAGAATATGAAAGTCGCTTCCACTGAAAGACCAGATGCGTTTTGCCAGACAGGTGCTTGTGCTAAAAATATCATTTTCGGGAAAGCAGTTTCTCAGACTACTAGCCCCGGAGTGTTTGAAAATCAAGCTTGTTCAGCTGCATCTCCCAGCATAAAACCCCAGAGCACAACGCGCTCTGTAACTGCCATGCATCAATACAAGAAAGAACAAGGTGTGCGGCTAGAGCCCACTAAACTTCTAACAACCGGATCAACAAACAACTCGTCCAGCAATTTGTCTTACAGCAGTGATAAGTCAGAATGTTCTGGAAAGCAAAATCTGTCTACTAAGACAGCACAGTTTTATTTTGTAACTGAGGCAAAACTGAATCCTGAACTAACGTGCACAGAAAATAACAAATTCGGGCATTTAGAGCTTGCACAAAATACCCACATTGATATGTTTCAAAAATCTCTAATACCTCTAAAACCATTTAAATCCTGTATGTGTATGAAACCAAACTTTTCCGCAGTAAATTCGGATTTCAAGAGTGAAAACAGTTCAGAATCCAAAGACACGCCGCTCAAAGGATGTGTGACGAATACCGTGAAATCAGCTTACTTGGCAAAATCTGTCACAGAAGGTCTGAGTGATTTGATTTTTAAAAACTTTCCCGAAGTAAATGTCCACCTCGCAGCTGATGACACTCCTGGGTACAATCAGCAAAGTAAATGGTTACAATGTCAGGAGGGGGTGTTAACTGTTGATGATTCATGCGCTCACTCGCTGGAGTTTACGCCGGACGAGATGGGCCATTCTATGTCACATGCATTGTTTAATTCTAGCAAGACGCAGGAAGTACCCAAGCAACAACTTGGACCTTCCACAGGCGAAGAGGAAATACCGCACACGAGCAGATGTCAAGTCGAGCAAAACGATTATACATGCAAAAAAGAAGAGTCAAAGCCAGCTGAATTTGGTGTAAGCCAATGTGACTCTTCGACTCCTATCACATCATCGGCCGTTAAGAACAATTCAAATCCTGATTCAGGCTATGACGAGTCCTTGTCGGAAAAGGCGAATTTCGACTGCAGTTTTCAGCTGTCCTCTACTCTCGCTATGGACTCATCTAAAACTGTTTCAAGCCCGCAGTGGCCCATGACGCATACTTGTGGCGTAGAGCACTGTGAACTGAAATGCAAGTCATTGTCCCCTTGCTCTGATGTTTCCCGTAGCTCAGATCTGGCCCACAGAAGCAGAGTCTCCAACGAATGTGATTCAGAGCAGGACACTTTACCATCACTTTCTGACGATGCATTTCAGTCCTCAAATAACCTTGACACATTATTCATTCGATCTCCAAACAGATCTTGCAAAGCTATCCAAGGTGCTCTTTCCTGCGCTTTCAGCATGGACGTTGTGAGAAATGAGATTTATGAAAAATCACCAATAAACGAAATCCCCATAAACAGTGTAACAGGCGAATTTTCATGCGAAGATGAGAAATCGTTCAAGAAAAATGAAGCAATCAGTAAATGGAAATCGCAGCATGAAAATTGCGTAGAAACGTTAGACAATACGAAAGACAAACTACGTCTTTTGCCTGATAGGATGGATTATACCCCCGTGAACACAGTATGTACCACCACAAGGACGGCTGACTGCAATATAGCACTCAGCTCTTTGAATTCTTTGCCAGAAAGCAAGCAATGTAAAGAACATGTCATAGGAACAATGAATATGCCTAAGGAAACTGAAAGATTGCTTTGTCAAAACTTTGAAATAAGAAATGCTGGAAGTGCAACCAGCGATTCCTTAGATGTTCATGTTCCCGGTCTGTCTCAAAATCTGAAAGAATCCTTTAAAGAATCCACTGTGGAAAAATCAGCTTCAGTTACTAATTACGTATTTCCCAATTGTGATGCTTATGCTATGCCGCTGTGTTTGAATGCGATAGAATACACTTCTGAATCACCAACGGCCGAACTGTCCATGTCGTTGCATAATACTACAAATACATCTCATACAACGAAATCAACAGCTGTGATTTATCCTCAGCCTACTGAAGACATTCAGAGTTGTTGGCGTGGACCAGGAAGTAATGAAATTTTGGAGTCTTTGATATCTTCAAAAATGTTCAACTTCCTGAACGCCACAGAAATATGTCCACCATCTAGATCAAATACTTCTTTGACAGCAAACACGCCTTCTGATTGGTCCTCACTGGATGAATCAAATGCTGAAGAGACACAAGGTGATTTGTTATTACAAGAATTTAAAACAACCCCTAATAAAAATTACACGTCTACAGAAAATTGTCAGACTAAGGAAACTTTAAAACCAAGTGACTCACGGACATCCTCGATCACTTCTGCTAATGCAGAAGGCGAGCATGCGCAATGCATCAGCTTACCTGCAACGTCTTCAGATGAAGAGGATTTTGAAAGGGAGCAATGTCAAAGCAGGATACATAAACCTGCACAAGAGCCCCAAAGTGAGACAAATAAATGCACAAAGAACAGTACTAGGATGACGCTATTATCGGATAATGGGAAAAACGAGCCACTGACCAGTAATAAAACAGAAAATGTGGCCGGTAGAAATATACAATATTCTAAGCACGAAGAACATCGAAGTGAAAATATTACGAATGTGACGAAAAGTAAGGTGTTTATATCATCTAGAGTAATCGATAGCAAAATTAAAGTTCATACAGGGAGACCGGAGTTTGGGAGACAGTGTCCCTTTTGCTAAAATAACCTTTATACAAACGATGTCACGAAAAATTAAAATCAAGGCGTTCAGTTCGTCCTGCCCCAATTTAAAAAAAAAGAAAAGAAATATTCTCCTTTAAAAAAGTGCCAAAGATTTATTGCTTGGTTAAACTCCTGATAAGTGTGGCCACATGAGAATCTCATGAACGCAGCAGCGTCTTTGGGTAATAAGTATATGATAAGATTTTAGAGACAGGCATAAAAGCTAATCCTGACGTAAAGCGAGACAGAGGCGAGATTATTTTGTTAACTATCATTTTTACAACTCGGCGACTTTGACAACTTTACTACGATCCACATTTATATGTTTGCTTCTCACACAATTATACAATAAACGTTTGTAGGAAGTACGTTTGTGTGTCCTTTTACCCGTATAAAAAATTATTATATTTTACTACTGTGCATGTATAATTTTCCAAACGCGTTTTCATTAAACTATACAATAAAAGTGTATATATTTTCTCAGCATAAATTAGTCAGTTCACTTGATTTATAGATGTTATAATAATAATTGCCCGTTCAGTCATAACTGACTATGGGAATGCTAATACAGACCCTGACCATAAGACCCGTAGGAATTTTGAGGTGGACGAGTTTTCTCTTCAGATCCTGTTAGGGCATGCCTAAAGGAAGGATAAAATCTTGGGTAGGCATCTGGCAACCCGGGCATAAGTTTTATAAGATACTATTTTGTTTTTTGGCATATACGTGCAGTGGCTAGTATTGAATTTCGTAATTTTCTGTTCTTGTCAGTACAACTATACCAAACCTGACATGTTTTTTTTTATTCCATATAAAATTTTCGGCACTCCTCCGAATAGCGGTCCCAAATGAATCGATACGGTTTGTGTTAGAAAATATCCCTTACAGGGCCTCATTTGGTAATGCCGGTTCAGGGGCGACCTAACAAGGTTGAAAAAAAAAAAGGTAAAGGATCCCGTTACACGCCCATTGAGGCATAGGCCTATTAGGAATATGGTGTTAGGCCCATATTTTCTTGACCATCGGCACACTAGGGGTGATGTGGTCAGCATCACGCCGGCCGCCTTAACCTTCCCAGAGTTGCTCTGGTACCCAATTGGGGCTGGGTCGACCCAGGAGCCGTTTACTAAAAATTCATATTTATGCTGCTGTGAATATTTTCATAAATAATGAACATTGAAAGTTCAGCCCAGGTTATAAACACCTGTCATTGTGTAGCCACGTGAATGTAGACCTAAAAAGGGGAGAAAAAAAAATCTAAAATTACAAGTTTTTTCCCACTGTAACATTATCATTTCGATATTCCGATACAGTGAGTGAAGTCAACCATTTCTTTTCTTCCAAAGTTGTGAATAAATTGATATGATGATAGGAAACTCTTTACAGAGCGATACAACAGGAGGCAATCTGATTATCAGAAGTAGTCCCCCCCATCCGACAAGTGTTTCGGCCCAGTATACTCCTTTACACCCTAAGGGGAACGGGCCCACTTGGGTCATGACTCCCAAGCGTCTCAGCCTCCTGTTGTCTTGTATCGAAAAATGAACCCATTTCACTTATGGTAGCAACTTTAATCCACAACTCCGCCAGCCGTGGAGGCAATTGTGAAAGTAACAAAGAGAAGACAAATTATTCCGTTCGTTCCGTCGCACACACTGAGACACCCACAATTTTTACTTTCGAATTTGTGCATTTGAGATAAAAATATTAATAATGCCAGGTAGACCATCAGCTCCGACACAGATCAGCAACAATGTTCTACCAGTTCAACAACTAACACCTGTAGATGTCAATCCTAGTGACTTGTATACGTTAATGAACAACAAACTCCAATGGTTACAGTGGCTTGCTACACACCGATTAATAAGAAACTCCGATTCAGTCTACCCAGCTGTAAATGGGTACCTGACTTCTCACTTGAGTTAGGGAAGGAAAAGGCAGCGAGGAAAGGTACTGGTCACCCCACCTCTCTATGCATGACCTAGTATAGTGAGGTCTCTAAAACTTCACTTCCCTACGGTAGTATCTGCTATCTGCTCAACTATAACTCTATCAATACATTGATCAGATTGGCAATTTCTGTGTTTCAAGAGTAGTTTCCCATTCATTTCTACTCGTATATTTTTTTTAAAAATTATATGTCAAAATGAGGCCCTGTAAGGGAAATTTTCTAACACAAACCGTATCGATTCATTTGGGACCGCTATTCGGAGGAGTGCCATCTATCAGATAAGTATTTTTACTCCACTGGGACCTTTGACTGAATATTCAATGAAAAAAACCGAAAAAAATGCATAAAAGATGGGAATAGATGACAATGTATTGAAGTATGAACATTAAATTCCGATACATTAAAAAACAGAATCACAAACTATGCACAGTTAAATGGTCATTTTCAGTACTTTATACATGTTCCTGAATGTGACAAGAAATTTTGCATTTGCGAAAGGACGTACAAGATACAATGTTTTTGCGGCACCGGCATCGTTGTGAATGACAGCTCTTGCAAGTACAGGTAAGAATCACATGTCCAGGTAGCTCACTAATGCAAGGGTCTGGCGTGAGTGATGAGTCATCAGCACTGATTATTCATCCAAAATCCGTTGGAGCTAATGGTTCGTCCATGATCAACTCTAGAGCATGAGTATACCAGGTAAAATTATCTTTTGAGGTGACCTTGCAATGAAGAGCTTGTGCAAGGTAGGTCTTGTAAGTTTGGAAGACTAGCTTGGGTCATCATTTCAAATCCAAGTGCGTCAAAAGTCTTGCACAGAGCCTGGTTTTAGAACCTTCACCAAGTATTCCTCGGCAAGCTTAAAGGATTGAGTACTTGGAGGAAGACGCCTACCAAAGTTTTGCAGATACTTTTCTGGTTCTGCCTTGAGCGATGACACTTACTGGTCTGTCTGCCTATCTTACTGGTCACATCAGCTCCTGTAAGAACATGGGCAGTAAGAAGGACGTCTGTGGTAGCACCTATCTTTTGTGAGATATCTAATGAGGGCATTGTGCAAAAATCCAGCAACCTGGGAGGTTGAAGCTGCTGATCGCACCAAGTGGCGATCCTATATACAGCACCACCTCAGATTTCTGAAAAGAAGCTCTCACTGCAAACATAAGAGAGGAGAAAACATCGAAAGAAACACCAGGAAAATAAGCAGCTAAGGACTGCCATCTCAGGTGCACATTCCCATAGTCAGTTATGATTGAAGGGGTTATTATTATTATAGTCAGAGAGAGGTACGGTATAAAAATTTTGGACTCCACAGATTGTCCAGCGCCATTGCAATAACGTTAGAATATTTACACATGACGCCAAGTTTTTAAAGGCATACCCGGGACGTTCACTATATAATTACAAGTCCTCCGATGTCCGAAATGGTAGCAAAGAATAGTAACAGCGCAACATATCAGGCATGCAATAAAAGGCGACTATGGAAGGTTGGGCAATGAGTCCGGTCACCCAATCCAGTCGAAAATTTAAGTCATCTAAACGCAACAACTGTACGGGTATAGGCAAAGGTAGTCACGGGCCAGATAAAACCGCTGGGGAGTGAAACTTAAATATACTAGGACCAGCTTTATAAGGTGGCGTGACCAGTCAGTACGGACAAGTGAACTTAACAAACGGGCACGAGGAGCTTTCACTGCAGTGGGAAAAGTGTTGGAAATCCAATTCAATTCAAAAAAAGGAATCTTCAACTAAGGTGCCGGGTCATTCCTATTGTACGGCTCAGAAACACGGAGAAGAAAAATAACAACCAGAAAGATAGAAACTTTCATAAATGGATACTTGCGTAGCATAGAAAGATTGAAATGGTATGACGAGATCACTAGCGTGGAACTGATAGAAACAACCAAACATCTGCAGAATAGGAGGTGAGAAGAAGATGCTGGCGATGGATACGTCACACATTGAGGAAACCACCTGATAGCACTACAAGGCAGTACCTATCTGAAATCCTGAGGGTATGAGAAACTGAGGGAGACCCCAAAAAACTCCGCATGGAGAAGAGAACTAGAGATGGACTTCAAAGGGATCTTCGCTCGCCCTCAGGCGTCACCTTGAATATGTTCAAAGATAGCAGTGGTCAGCTTGAATATGTTCAAAGATAGCATTGGTCAGCTTGAGGCTGTTGACGTCTCCGTAGAGGTTTGTTTCTCCCAGGGATGGTACTGGTGATGGCCATATGCGCTTCAAAGGTGCCCAACATATGAGGAACAGAGAAATCCAAGGGATAAAGAAGACACACACGGACATTTCTTGAACATATGAGTTGTTTCTCACTCTACCACTCAATTACATATCATGTGCATTGCTGGATCTACATATACTCATCCCGCTAAAGGTTCCCTTTAGACTAGTAAATTAAGTGGTCACTGAATATTATTCTTAGTAACCCCCCTTGGAGTTCTAACATTACAAGGGGATGTCACTCTAGTGTAAAGAGGACCCTTTACCTTCATCCCAACATATCCCATTTCTCGAATAACAACTTTTGTCCGTACTGGTAACTTAGTCGTTTCTCCTCCGCTGTCATTGCAGTTTATCTTATCTCACTAAATTCAATGAACTCAATTGCTTCCCTTTGTCCACCATATCACATGTAGGGCCTACCTGAACGCATCTCCGTACAGCCACTCTCAGCCACACACAAGTATTTTATGCATAGATTACAACAAGTGACCATTCATCATCATCATTCCTTTTCGTTCCCTGTGGAACACAGGGAGAAACAGTTGCTCTCCATCGATTTATATTCTGGGCTGTCTTTTTCAGCTGTGCTCAAGTCATTCCAATTTCACTAGCCTCCTCTTCAACAGTTTTTCTCCAAGTTCTCTTTGGCCTCCCTACTCTTCTTTTCCCCTGTGGGTTCCAGTCAAGGGCAATTCTGGCTATGCTTGATTTTTCTCTTCTGAGTGTATGTCCTATCCATCCCCACTTTCTTACCTTATTTTTATTTGTATTGGCTGTTGCCCGCATCTTATTCTTAGCTCTATATTTGTTATTACATCTGGCCATCTTATAGGGATGATCTATAGGAGACATCTATTTACAAATGTCTGTAGTTTGGAGGTGATACTCTTTGAGACATGCCATGTCTCTGAGCCATACAGCAAGACTGACTTCACATTTGAGATAAAGATTCTAATTTTGTTCTCTCTGGATATAGCAGAGGAGTTCCATATTGGTCGAAGGGCATTAAATCACATCTGGCTTTATGTATCTTTGAGCAGACGTCACCAGCTGTTCCCCCTCCTTTGTCAATGTTACTCCCCAGATATGTAAAGCTTTCTACTTCTTCAATGACATGATCATTGATCTTCATCGAGTCCATCTGCCTATTATTTATTCTCATTTCCTTTGTTTTATTTACATTTATGTAAAGGCCCATCTTTGTTGCTTCTGTTAATAATTTATTTGTTTTCTCCTGCATATCTTGCTGTCTATGTGACAGAAGGCACAAATCATCTGCAAAGTCTAGATCCTGCAGTTGTTTGTTAAATGTCCACTGTATTCCTGTTTTCTCTCCCTCTGTTGTCTGTCTCATAACCCAATCTATGACCATGAGAAAAATTGTTGGTGATAGCAGACATCCCTGTCTGACCCCACTGTGTACTGTGAAGGGCTCTGATAGTTTTACCATTAGTGACCATTAGAGTTATGTTATATAAACTGGAAGTTATGCATTGAGAATAAATATTGCTTTTATCCACACTATCAGTGTCAGTTGTAAAATACTACAAAGCCAGCTTACAGAGGCATCACTAAAGTGTTCGGTACCCGGGGTAGATCCTAACTTTGGAACCCCACCCCAAAGAAACATGCTTATATTTTTAACAGTAAGTACTATCATAATAGCGTCCGATAGTACCTCTTTCCTGGCTTTCACCTGGGTCAGACTGCCCCCTCGCATTACCCATAGTATACTACTGCCAGCTTGTGCTGTATTTGTAAAAGATAAAGGTAGTGCCATAAGTGAGTGAAGTGTTAGAGACTTCACAATACTGTTGTACTGATGGGCTATTTCCTGAAGGTTTGTCTTATCCATCCTCTTTAACCTCTCTGGTCAAGTAGCAATGTTGTCCACAATGGATTTCGGCAGCAGTGACATCAGATATTTCCACTTTTAGGTTGTATCATTTCTATTCATTTGTAAGTATTTAACTTAAGTTCCAAAGGTTGTTATTGCCGGGAGTTGTAGTGAGGATAAGCTCTCACTGCAGATAAAATGCTTCTATGGCACGCGTCTCAAACAGCCTCTGACAACCAAGTCCAGCTCCCGGCCTTCACGTGTGGCTCAATTTGAGCCCGGCGGAACTGTTTCCACTGACGGGAGAAGGGGCAAAGGCGAGCGACTGGCGCCTTAAAACCAGCAGCTTCGGGCAGATAGGGCTCGTGATCCTTCTTCTTCCGTCCTTAGCCAGAGACCGACCAAGCAGTCAGAGGCCATCACGCCTTGTGGCGTCTTAAGGGCAACAGCAGATTGATTTTCTCTGTTGTAGTTTCCCATCACGCTATAAAAAAAATGTAGTCCCGTAGAAAATACTGCTGTAGGGGAGTGAAGTGTTACAGACTTCACCATACTAGGTCCCGCATTGAGAGGTAGGATGACCAGTTCCCTTCCTCGCTGCCTTTTCCTTCCCTAACTCAAAGAGCAGAGTCAGGTAGACAGATGGGTGCTATCAAAGCAAGAATATAAAAAATAATGATGAAATATCACAGTCTTGACCTGATCAGATCATAATCAGGTCACAGCCAGTAATGCTTAGAAGAGGATATTAAAGCAAAGATCTAGAAGCCTTGTGCAGTATCACATACCTAGAACTGTTTGAAGCTAATAGGTAATCAGAGACAATATAGAGAAAATGACATTAGTCTTGTGTGAGATTGTTCTAGCGAGTGTTTTTTTGTTTCTGAGAAAATAAATGTCTATTGTTGATATATGTTTTTTGTTTCTCAGAAAATAAATGTCTATTGTTGATATATGTTTTTTGTTTCTCAGAAAATAAATGTCTATTGTTGATATATGTTTTTTTTTGTTTCTGAGAAAATAAATGTCTGTTGTTGATATATGTTTTTTTGTTTCTCAGAAAATAAATGTCTATTGTTGATATATGTTTTTTGTTTCTCAGAAAATAAATGTCTATTGTTGATATATGTTTTTTGTTTCTCAGAAAATAAATGTCTATTGTTGATATATGTTTTTTTGTTTCTGAGAAAATAAATGTCTGTTGTTGATATATGTTTTTTTGTTTCTCAGAAAATAAATGTCTATTGTTGATATATGTTTTTTGTTTCTCAGAAAATAAATGTCTATTGTTGATATATGTTTTTTGTTTCCCAGAAAATAAATGTCTATTGTTGATATATGTTTTTTGTTTCTCAGAAAATAAATGTCTGTTGTTGATATATGTTTTTTTGTTTCTCAGAAAATAAATGTCTATTGTTGATATATGTTTTTTTGTTTCTCAGAAAATAAATGTCTGTTGTTGATATATGTTTTTTGTTTCTCAGAAAATAAATGTCTATTGTTGATATATGTTTTTTTGTTTCTCAGAAAATAAATGTCTGTTGTTGATATATGTTTTTTGTTTCTCAGAAAATAAATGTCTGTTGTTGATATATGTTTTTTGTTTCCCAGAAAACAAATGTCTATTGTTGATATTTGTGTTTTTTTTTTTTTTTTTATGTACTGGGATATCCAAATAAAAAAGTGTTAGAAAAGCTAAGAATGAACAGAGAAATAATGTAGGAAATCAAAGTCAGACAGCTAAAATATTTTGGCACTTAAAAAGGCACAACACTTTGCTGAAAACCATAATGGAAGGTAGAGCTGTGAAGATAGATGTGTGAGAGGAAGACAGCGCAATAAGTGGGGAGATAACATCAAGAGATGGATAAGAAAGAGTCTATCAGAACGTACCATCAAGACCAGAGACAAGACATTGGAGATCCATTGCAGCTGACTTTCGTTGTAGAAATGGTAGCTTATGCTGATGCAAAACCAAGGTGAAGCATTCTAGGGTGCCATCCATTCATTATCCTTCTGTTCCCCATGCAGCATAGGCCTTCAATGAATTCTAAGCAAGTCTTCTTGTCTGTGCCATCTGCTGAAGGTCATTCTGAGTCTTCTTTTTCCTGTTCATTTCTGTCTACAGTTAACTTCTGTGTGTGTGTGTGTTTTGTTCTTCCTCATACCCTGTGGATTCCAGAACAAAGACTGCCTTGTAATGCTATAAACAGTTTTCCTCAATGTGTCTTTAGTTGATGTGTCCATACATGTTAAAATTTTGTTATCTTAAAGTTTCTACATGATGGAATAGCCATCCTGGGGTGCCAGGGGACCTACAAATTAAAAGCCCATATCAGGGATTTTAAAAAAATTTGTAGGCATATACCATTTTGGGATGGCTCCAAAGCTGAAAAAAATTTTGTTTACTCATGAATCATAAACTGGAGACAAGAGCTAGACAAGTACCAGCGGAACAAGAGATGAGAAGATGCTGGAGATGGATTGGACACACATTGAGGAAACCTGTTGATAGCATTAAAATATGCAGTCCTTGTTCTGGAATCTCCAGTTTGAGGTAGACCAAATAACACATGGAGAAGAGAACTGGAGATTGACATGAAGGGGATGATGAAAACATGGAAAGAACTTGAGCAGATGGCACGTGACAGGAAGACTTACTTAGAATTCATTGAAAGCCTATGCTCCTTAGGGAGCTGAAGGGTGATGATGATGACGTCATGAACTCGTTATAACAGTCTTTAGTAAACTGTTACAGAACAAAGTACACGAGGTTACCATACCTTTCAACCTCCTGAGACAAAAACCTGTACACCGGACCAAAAAAATCATTACAAACACCCAAAAATCCTTACGCAAAAAATATATTACTAAATTATACACAATACAGTTTTAAAACGAGAATTGACACATACAAATCTATTAGCATTTGAATTAGTGTGATATAAAACATGCTAATAGTCTCATGCTGTTCTTTACATATAAACAACTTAGTGATCGTGAGGTATTATTCTTTCGATGCACAGTGTTTTGTATTATAATCAACACATGCACTTTTAGCTTAAAGTCTGCACAACATGTATCAATGTTAATCTTACACTGTAAAAAAGAAGTGAGTGTGTCTGCATTCATGGACCTCCTGCAGTCTGTGTGCATTTTTTAATTGAAAAATTAAGCAGCGAAGTTTACGCAAACAAACTTTTTTTCTAGTTATGTAGGGCCGACACAGAATATTATGACATTAATTTATTGGAAATATTTAAATGATCAAAATATAACTGGAAAGATTAAGAGAATGACAAAAAAAAAAAAAAACATACAACGAAGCAGAGCAAACAGCTAACAGCAAAAATAAAATTTTTACCAAATTATGAACAGATTTCAATGCCAGAGTTGGAAATGACCATGCTAGATAGGGTGGAGTTATCGGAAGATATGGAGAAGAAACTCTCAATAACAATGGAAAGCAACTACTTAGATTCTGCAGTAAGCAGAATCTGATCATTACCAACACAAGGTTCCCCCATAAGCGCATACATGCATACACTAGGTGTGAACCAACAAAGAATGAGAAGTCAATGATCGACTATGCCATTGTTAGGAGGAGCTCATTCAAATATGTCCGGGATGCTAGAGTCTGGAGGGGGCAGAGATTGGAAGTGATCACTACCTGCTTACAATCAAAAGAACAACTGAAAGAGTTGCTCAGCCTAAGAACTGCCCAGCATCACGCAAGAAACCAAGTAAACGAACAGAAGAAATGAGCATTAAGACCTACAAGCTGAGAGAGCCAGAAATTAAGACCAGATATCAGGGGCTTATTGCTACAGCGGTGAGAAACACAGAAGAACAACCTGATGACTTGGAAACCCTGTGGCTTAAATTCAAGGACATCATAAAGACAGCTGCTGCAGAAGCATGTGGTGAAGTCCGACTTGGGAACAAGAGAAAGAGGACACCTTGGTGGACAGAAGAAGTCAAAGAGAAAATAAGAGAGAAGAAAATGGCATGGAAACAATACTTAGGAGCTAAAAACACTGCAGGACAAATAGAGAAATATAGAGAATATGTGATACTCAGAACAGAAGCAAAAAACAAGGTGCTAGCAGCAAAACAGAAGTCCTGGGAAGAATTTGGAGAAAAGCTAGAAAAAGATGCGCAAGAAAACCAGAAGTTGTTTTATAAGACCCTAAAGAACATGAGGAAGGAAAAACAATGCCCTCTCAAATTTATAAAGGACAAGCAAGGCAAATTGCTTACTGCCCCGAAGGAAGTAATGGAAAGATGGAAAGAATATTTCTCAGAACTCCTTGATGGTGAGCAAGGTCAAGCATCAGAAATGATAACCACTAGCACAGAAGAGGAAACAAATGGTGATGAAGATGACATAAAGATGGAAGAACTGAAGGCAGAACTGGAGAAAATCAAGATGGGCAAAGCAGCAGGGCATGATGGTATAACACCAGAAATGGTTAAGTACATGGGAGCATCAGCCGACCTATTACTCTTAAGGGTCCTACAGGCAGCATGGAGCAACAAGACCATACCAAAGGACTGGGAGATTGCCATCATAACACCAATTTTCAAAAAGGGTGACAATCGACAATGTGGAAACCATAGAGGCATATCCCTTCTCAGTGTCCCTGGTAAAATCTACTCTAGAATCCTAGAGCAGAGACTCCGACACCTAGCTGAACCACAATTGGATGAGGTCCGAGCAAACGAAAGTACTCACGACCTAATCTTCACACTCAGACAGCTGAGTGAAAAGGCCATTGAGTATAAGAGTGAGATCCATCTTTGTTTCATAGATCTGGAAAAGGCATTTGACATGGTCCCCTGGGGCAAACTTTGGGACTGTTTGGCAAGGAAGAACATTCCAGCACCTCTGATTCATGCTATACAGAGCTTCTACAAGTCTTGCAGAAATTATGTGAGGACAGCAAACCATAAGTCAGAAGAGTTCAGGACCACCACTGTTGTAAGACAAGGTGATATCCTGTCACCTTATATTTTCATACTCCTCATGGACGATGTTATCAAGTCATGTAAGGAGAGAACAAGAAAGTATTCAGTGAGGTACTGGAAGATGAGACAGGTCTGTATTTCAGAGCTGGCATTTGCTGATGATGTTGCCCTGATTGCTAAATCAGAGGCACATCTCCAATCCAACCTGCAAGTCTGGAAGGAAGAGCTGGAGAAGAGAGGGATGGTCATAAGCAGCTCTAAAACAAAATCCATGGTGATATCACGAGAAGAAAGAAAACATCAGATTAAGCTGGGAGAACAGGTCCTGGAGCAGGTCGACCACTTTAAATATCTCGGAGCTATTATAGACCGAAAGGGAGGCATCAAAGAAGAGTTGGCCACTTGAAAAGCAGCAGCTGGGAGACTTTTTCAGGCCATAAATCGAGGATTCCTCAGCAAGAGAGAGGTTGGTAAGAAAACAAAGATGGCTGTATACCGCTCCACTTATGTCCCAGTCTTGACATATGGATGCAAGTCATGGGCAATGACTACAACCCATAAAAGCTAGATCCAAACCTCAGAAATGAGGTATCTGAGGAAGGTGGTTGAAGTAACAAGAAGAGACATGGTCCGCAACCAGACGATACATCAAGGCCTAAAATCCCACCCCCTGCAGACCCAAGTAGAACAGTCCCAACTATGATGGTTTGGCCATGTCTGCAGAATGGGAGAAGATCGGCTACCACGACAAGCATGGGAAACAAAGAGCCAGGGATCCAGACCCCCAGGATGACCTAGAGTCCGCTGGGAGGACAACATTAGACAATCTTTGAAGGGCCGAGGACTAGAATGGAACCAGGCCAGGAGGAAGACAGCCGATAGGATAGTCTGGCGCTCTCTCTTCCAAACCTCTACACCTCACGGTAGAAGGGGAACGACTAAGTAAGGAAGTAAGTAAGAACAGAATATCAAATCTAGGAAGAAAAAAACGTACTACCAAAAATTTACAAAATTATTATTTAAAAGTTGGTAGCCTAGACCAGTGATAATAGATCGCCACTTTATTAAAAAATAAAGCAGTGAATCTCGACCGCTGGAATAAAGTAGGCCTACTCAACGCAAACAAACTTTTTTTTTCTAGTTATGTAGGGCTTACATAGAATATTATGACATTAATTTATCGGAAATACGAGTATAATGAAGGGCAAGATATAACTGGAGAGATTAAGATAGTGATTAAATTGCAACAAAGCAAAACAACAGCAATATTTAACCAAGTTATAAGTACTTAGCTTTTTTTAAACAAAATGGCGTCGAAGTGTCTTGGCAAGCGTGGCTGATAACAGGTAACTTTAAAAATACGTCATGTCACGCTGAAAATTGAAAGTGTTTGAGGCCGAATTCAAAGTTTTTGCCGAATTGTTGGGTATAAAAGGATTTGATTGGTTGTTGAGAGAGACCACAGTTTAAAAACAGATGCCGAGATTCCCGGAATAACAAATAAAAAAAATTGGTTTAAAAAAAAACCTGGGCTAGAAAAGATTTTCTGATTTAAAATTTAAAAAACTTGGGTTGGAAAATATTTTTAGAATTTAAAAAAAAAAAAAACATTTTGGGGAGGGGGGAAAAATCCCTACAACGAGTCTGTATGGCCATACACTGCTAAAAGTATCAAAAATATGTACATTGTGTGAAAAATTTGTAGGCTACAGGTTGACAGGTATGGGTTACCCACTGTTTATGAAGGATCTTCACACTGGTCCAATAACAATAGAGGTCAAAATGTGTAACCAGGTCACAGAATGGAACAAGGTCACAGCTGAAGGCCTGTGCTCCTTGGGGAGCTAATGGTTATTGATGATGATGAATCATAAACAAAGACGGAACTGTGAAGGACAGTCAAGAAAGTGGCAAGAATAAAACAATGGAATACGAAGTAAAACATTGTAGAGATAGCAGACAAGGATAGGCCAAACTCTCACTCAGGAAACATGCTACAAGATAGCAAGACAGCCCTTATCCTGAAACATAAAGAGAAGAAGGCAGAAAGTGTGATGGACAAGAGGTACTTCAAGTTTACATGTAAACTATGATACCATATGATGTGGTAATACAGGTAGGTAACCCAGAATCCGAACAACTGAAAATCAAAATATTTCAAAAATCTAGTTTTTTGAGCCAACTTTTGGGTGATTTTCAAACCAATTTTGGGCTACTTTTGGGGTGATTTAGGCAGTCCACGAGTATTTTGGATTCTGGGTTACCAGCCTGTAGCTGATTGCCCAGGAAAGGCCATTCTGAGTAGAAATCTGTAGCTAAGAACGACAGAGCAACAGAAAGATTTAGGTCAATAAATATTACTAATGCCTCATTTTACCTGATGAAACAAAGAAAGAATAGCACTACTGTCCTCTCAAGCATGTCCTAAAAGGTGACTAACATGAGACTGTGCATGGGGTTGGCAACCTTATTATGTAAAGCAAAGTGCTAGTACAGAAACCATGGCTGCAAGTACACATGCAAGCTTTGGGTGCAGGATTCCCCAGCTGCAGGAGTGGCTCCATGCTCCACAGAGGGCAGACAGAAAATTATGATGAAGATGATGAAGTAGTTCCAAGATGCACTGGACAGTTCACAGCTACTGCTATAATAGACATATTTTTAGCTTTGTTTATTCCCTAGCATGAAATTTATGAACTATGGCAATGCTCATGCTGAATGAAATCATAACTTTGTCCAAAATAAACTAACTGCTATGAACCTCATTTCAAGAAAAACACTTCTCCAGTCCAGTTAGAGGAATTCATCTCCCACAAGTGGTAGGAAGTACCAACTAATATATTGGCTGTGTAGTTGTAATGCCTCATAAAGTTTCTTATCTGCTCTGTTGTTTCTTGTGATTTCTGACTCCATTTCATCTGCACAACTTTTACGTTGATCCGGGTGAAGAAGTCATGTCCACAAGCCAGAGCATGATGTTCACTGTTGGCCACATCCATCTTCATAAATACTGCTTTGGATTTCACAAGAGGGATGAGGTTGTCAAGACACACTGACTGAATTGTACCTGGCTTTTGAGCATCCTCCACTATGAACACTCTGGCCATGTTATTTCTGTGGAAGATTGAAAACAAACATTACGTGTAAAGTTGTGTACAAAGTTGTGCTTTAATAGTATCTTGATTTATATATGGTCACAGATCAGCTGGCTTGACATAATCTGTGAATCCCTAGGTTCAAAATTACAATTTTGAATAAAAATGAACGCAAAACAATTATATGTTAAATACATCTTCTTTTTCATTATTTACATCATCCTACCTCAGGGGTGAGCAATATTTTCGCCAATTAACATATGTGGCGAATCAGCAAAAAAATTGTGGTGAAATTGATTAATTGACTAGGCATAATAATGAACAAGTGTTTCACGAAAAAAAAATGATCAAAAAAATTATTTATGCTGAAAATGCACTTGCTAATATTTCTGGCCTGTCCTGAAAACTCAGAGAGCTCTTCTACATCTGTATGATTAAACAGGGTTATGAATTTAAGATATGTAGCCACGTTTTGACAGTTGATCAGAGAGGAGCAGTCCTTGTTCTCAAATCCCCAGGGAAAGAGCGACAGAGGTAGACCAAATAAAACATTAGTAGAATAGAGCTGAAGACAGAAGTGAAGATGGTGAGGAAGATGTGGAAAGAACTTGAGCGGATGTCACATGACAGAAGAATTTGGCATGTGTTTGTTGAAGGCCTATGCTCCATGGGGAGTTAAAGGGTACTGAGTGATTGATTAGTCAGAGAGAAGGATTGCAAGGTTTTACATTGATTTTTTTTTTTTATCATTGAATTTCCTTGATTTGTTTTACTTACAGAGTCTGTAAGCAAGATTTGAATTGTAATTTAAAAGGAACTTCAGAATTTTCCTCTTTAATCAAAGTAGTTATGAACCTGTTAGAGACTGTCGTTTTGGGATAGGGGAGAACACACATACATTTACACAATTAGACACTTTATATTTACTCTATATGGACTGATTTTAATTGGGGGGGGGGGGGGGTGTAGAGAGGAAATAATGCCATATTCTGATATTGAAAAAATAAAATCATTATCTTGAATTAGCTACACTACATATCCAAATTGTATAACCCGTCAGAGATTGAACGTGATATTTTGTTATCATTTTAAAAAACTCCTGCCTTCTAATTTGACAGTTAAGCAGAGGCATATTTAAAGTATTTGGAATCCTGCGGTGAATCCTACCTTTGGCACCCCTCTCCCTTAAAGAAACACAGTTCCAAGTATATTTTTAACAGTAAGCACTATCATAAAAGTGTCTGATCGCACCCCATTCCTAGTTGTCACTCGGGGTGGTCCACCCTCCTTGTACCCCCCTTAGTTTGCCACTGTAAGTAAGCTTCCTTTGTGCACTGGCTTCCCTCAGAACATCCTCGTTACTCTATGTGGCGAATGCATCATGAAATTCACCACATTACTCCATGTGGCGAATGCATCATGAAATTCACACACCTGTGGCTTGATTTTAAATCGTATTGCCTGCCCCTGTCCCAACTCATTCATAACAGCTATACAGCTGACATTGCTGCCCATTCTGAAACATGGACATTGAGGGCAATTCATTGATGATAAAGTTGCCAAAGAAATAACTGGAACTCTTCAAGGCAACAAGACTGTTTTTAAACTGTAATGTCATGACATAACCCAAGCAACACTAGATAATTATTTAATTAGTCGTTCCTCGTCTACCCTACGGATGTAGAGCTGGTTTGGTTTTAAGGACCAATTTCATTGCATACAGACAACTCCATCAGTGCTGCGATCTCCTCCCTTAGATCACACAAGGAGGATCTCAGCACAGTGCACAGATTTCATAGCACCGGCAAGTATCCCATAGATAAATGGTGTAGAGGTAAAGGTAAACGAGGCATATTGGGAATATGGTGTTAGGCCCATATTTTCTTGACCCATATGGCACACTAGGGGTGATGTAACTTTCCCAGAGTTACTCTGGTACCCTTTCATGAGGATGGGTCGACCTCAGAGCCGTTTGTGGTCTAAAAAAAAATCCCACCTCAGCTAGGGATCGAACCATGGACCACTGAGCTCAGAAGTCAGTGCACTAACCACAGCGCTACCTTGGTAGAGATGTGAACACTAGATAATACAGTTTATTATCTGTAATATGGATAATTTGACCCATGTAGTTGCAGGCGGGTCTCTGATGAGACAAAGAAAGAACAGGACTACTACTCCATCAGGCATGTCATACAAGTTAACTAATAAGAGGTTGTACATGGAGCTGGCACCAAATCTTTTGGCCGAATACCATCACCAACCAAGATCTGCTTACTCGGAGCAAGCAAGAGGACATGCACACCATCATAGCTGGCAGACGCTGGAGCTGGGTTGGCCATGTCCTCAGAAGAGACCCTGATGCCATCACAAGAACAGCTATGCTTTGGACCCCTGAAGGAAAACGAAAGAGAGGCCGACCAAAAACAACCTGGCGGAGGACTGTGGAGGCTGAGATGCTAAAAATGAACCAGAGTTGGGGCACTGTACGAAGGATGGCCACCGACCGAGCAAAGTGGAATCAATTTGTTGTTGCCCTACAAGACGCCTCTAGGCGTGATGGCCACTGACTGCTTTGATGGTTGGCGGCTAAGGATCAAAGAAGAAGAAGAAGAAGACATGGAGCTGGCAACCTCATCATGTAAGACAAATTGCTACAGAAACCACTGCTACAAGAACATATGAATGCTTTGTCCAGGCTTTCTGCAGCAGTGGTGGTTCTATGCTCCATAGGGAGTAAAAAAGAAAAAAAAATGAATATGGATAATTTGATGTCCTTATAACAAGCTACACAGGTTAGTTGGTGTTGGTTTGTTATTAATTTTCTTCTTGTTGGTTTGTGTGGTTAGTTTTTTTTGTTGGTTTTTTTTTTTAAATTATTTTTTTAAGTTTTATTGGTTTTGTTATTATTGGGTGGTTCGGTTCCTGTTGGATTGTAAAGTTGTTTCATTTGACTGGTCTGTGAGGGGTTGCACTTTATGGTTAATGTTGTTTTCTTTTTTACTTTGTGGTGCAGATTCTTCTTCTTTTTGTTCTTCAAGTACTAGGCCTGGTGGCATAGGTTGTTGTTGTTGTTGTTGTTTAACTAGGGCTGCTGAGCTTCTCGTTCTTTTGCAGCCAATACCAAGTTGAAGACTCCTTGGTATTATCTACACTGTAGATCTAGGCTTTTACTGTGGCTTTTCTGCCATTCTGAAACATGTTGAGTTGAAGTCATGAGCTCCAGTTTCTCCAGCTTGGCTTGCATTTAAAGGATCGTCACATCTGGTCCCAAGCTAGGAGTAAGAGGCGTGTGGCAAACTGTGCATTCCCCACCATCCGAGGGGGCTCTCCAACTATGCAGAGCTAAAATACTGTACTCTGATTCTGAGTCTCCCAAGGAATTGTCACATCCTGCACAGAGCCACTTCTCAGCTTTCCCTGCCTATCACTGGTTCCACAGTGAGATCCTTCTGCATGCAGTCAACCAAGTCAAAGCCAAAGAATTACAGGCTCAAGTGACTTCTCCAAGCTTAGTGTACAATGCTGCGTTCTCAACAAGTTTAACCACAGGGGGAATCCCCAGAAGTGTGTGGATTATTTCAAGAGTCAATGAGGATGCAATTAGCCTCACAGACATAGGTTCACTTCAACATACATATATTGTTGCTTGTGCATAGCTGGTGGTCATATAAGGATGACTCCAGATATGCCTCCATGCATTGGTGGCATAAGTGATCATATCTCTCCACAACTTCTTGTCTCCTGTACTGTTTATCAATTCTGTTGTTGACGTCTTTCCTGGCCATGATGTCAAACTGTCTAGTATCTTCTGTCATTGTAATATTCTATCTCTTTTCCCTTCAATCTTTCATGTTGCCACAACATACGTGATCTTTCTTCTTCTCATAACATGCCCAAAGAAAGTTTATTCCATTCTTCTGCATACTGATGATCACAGATGAGTAGTGAACTGGGTGTCATCCCATCCTCCTCCCCCTTTTTAATAACATGACGGGTTTGAGAGACTTCTTTTGGAACAGGGGAGGACACACATACACATTTAAGCAATTAGACATGTTTAATTTATTCTATATGGACTGATTTGGGGAAGGGGGGGGGGGTGTGTGAGGGAATGATGCCACATTCAGATATTGAAAATAAAATTATTATCTTGAATTAACTACACTATAAATAAAATCCGTTCTTCTAATTTGACCAGTAAGCTTTCTTTGTGCATTGGCTTCCCTCAGAACATCCTAATTACTCCTTTCTTTGTGGTGCAGATTATCAAGAGAAAAACCCAAGCAATGCCAGGTAATACACCTAACACCACATGAAATGCTAGCATACTGAGTATTCTGTTCAAGAACATTCATTTTTTTTTTTTTTTTTCTGTATGGTTTTAAAACTTTTATTTCTGTGCATAAATCTAGTTTTATTAAACTCCTCATGCTCTGATTTGACTTGCAACTTTACTATATAAGCTCAAGCTAATGTGACGTCATTAGATGGTGTGGGAAGAAGGTAATTCATTGAACACTGTTGAGGATTGTTGCATGGGTTGCAAGCATTTTGGTTTGAACTTGATTCGGGTGGTTGCACCATGCAACACCTCACTAGATAAAATAATAAAGTTCGTGTAAAATCGTGGTATGACACGTGAGACCTAGTAACCGCAGAGTCTTTGTGTCGCCTTCGGGCATATAAGTGTGTCTTGGATTTGTGTGGTAGAACCACTAAGGATTATATATAACCGTCAATATAGTGCTTTCAAAAGCTTATGAAATAATAATGTGTAAGGACCAGTGAGTCCAGGATTTATGTAAGATGGTAGTATTAAAACGCAATTATTGAACGCGATATTTGTGAAACACGATAATGTGTAACGGCTGTTAGAGCCTGGCGAGCAATGCCAAATATAATATAGACAGAGTTTTGATATATTAGGCAGAGACCCTAATGAAACTGTAAGCAGAAATATTAATACTGCGTGAATATAATAATTATGCCAAATGCTTGGTAGATAGATTTGGTTGAAAGATAATGAACGTTAATTAAAACGTTAAAGTAACAGACTGCAATGTCTGATAAACGGTGACTCTACGCTGTGATATATAGAGTGTCCTTGAATGTGAACTATGTTATTGTTGTTTTATTCATAATGAAAGGATGAATAATTATTAAAGTATTGTAGGTCGTCAAAATAGACTTATTCAATGAAGGCGTTCAAAGTTCAAGTTCTGACTGTTTTTATGAACCATGACCGTTGACCTTCAAATGTTTTGGTCAGAAGAATACATACTCAGAACAATATATACTCTGTCAAACTAGTAAAATGCAATGAAATAAGACAGCACTGTCAGAAAAATATAAGAAGTTTTATTGAATGAACGTTTAGATACAACCATCTATAAGAATCACGAAACGAATCTATTGTTGCAGTACAAATCGATACTGGGTGTAAAGCAAAACAGATGAATAAACATTGCCTGAAACGTAATACAATATTAACCCACTCAATCAGAGAAAAGTCAGCAACAAACACAAGCAATCACAAACTTACTCATATGTTTTACAGCTGATCTTTGAGTTGTTATCCTTGTAGACTGCATTCTTGACCAGTGTAACCTGAAGAACATTCAATTCTTGTTTTTAATGTCAATAAAATACATACAGATACAGAACTTCATTACATGCTATAAATTTTGTTATACAGTTAGGTGCACCATGTAGTTGTCAATTTGTTTTACGTTTTGCACAACCTCATGTTTGGTTTTAAGGACTATCTTCGTAGTACACGGACAACTCCATCAGTGCTCCGATTTCCTCCCTTAGATCACACAAGGAGGATCTCAGCACAGTGCACGAAATTCGTAGTATCGGTGAGACTCCCAATGTGTGTATATAGAAACCAAACATTGTATATATATTTTTGTGGCGGGTAGATTTCCAACTGCTGTGGGATTTTTAATGTGTGCAACTTGCACACGGGACCTCCTACTTTTTCACCCTTATCCGAGAAGGCTAGGCATCTGATCTCACTAACCAGGAGACCAGAGAGAAGTATGGCATCATTAGAACTACTAGTTCTGAAACCATTTCCATAAATTATATACCTTCTACTGGGAATTGAACCCGATTCCTCTAGAATTCGAGGTGGACACCATACATCTTGGCCACTCCAACCTCATGTTAGTCGCCTCTAACTACATTTCTGATGCAGCAATGACCTCTGGGAGCTACATGTCATGTTGGGTTAATAGAAATATGATGTACTGTTTGTTGTTTACCTAGGGCTGCTGAGCTTCTTGCTCTTTTGCAGCCAATACCAAGTTGAAAACTCCTTGGTTTTACCTTCACTGTAGATCTAGGTTTTTTTCTGTGGCTTTTCTGCCATTCCAAAACACGTTGAGTTCAAGTCATGAGCTCCAGTTTCTTAGCTTGGCTTGCATTTTAAAGATCATCACAACTGGTTCCAAGTTAAGAGGAAGCTGTGCATGACATTCTGTGCATTTCTTGCCATCCAAGGAGACTCTCCAAATATGCAGAGCTAAAGTCAGTGCTCTGGTTCTGGGCTCTCCTAGGAAATTGTCAAGTCTTACACAGAGCTGTTTCTCAGCTCCCTCTGCCTATCATGGTCCACAGCGAGATCCTCCTGCATGCAGTCAACCAGGTAGAAGCCAGAGTTATACCTGGGGCTCAAGTGATTCCTCCTAGCCTAGTGTGCAATACTGGGTTCTCAACATGTTTCACCACAGGGGGAATCCCTGGAAGTGTGTGATAATTTCAAGAGTAAATAAGGGTGTAATCAGCCTCACAGACAGATGTTAACTTCCACATCTGTATGCTATAGAATTGTATTTAGCTGATGGTCACATAAGGATGATTCCAGGTATGCCTCCATGCATGCATATTGTATTACAGCTTAGCAAAGCATAACAACAATTGCTTTTTTTTAAAGGTGTGAATGTTATTAAGATGTTCCAGTTATAAAGATTTAATTATCTGCATATTAACTGTGACTCATCATCATCCTTAACCTTCATCTGCTCAAGGATCATGGGCCTTCAATAAACTCATGCCAAGTCCTGCTGTCACGTGTCATCAACTCCAGGTCTTTCTATGTCTTCTTCATTTTTTTCATTTCCATCTCCAGTTCCTTCTCCTGGTGTTCTTCTGTCTTCCTCTACCCCTCTTACCCTCTTACCCTGGGGATTCCAGAAAAAAAAATTGTCTTATAATGCAGGTTTCCTCAGTGCATGCCAGCACATTCTTCTTATCTCTTAAAGTATATATTTGTATAGATATGTGCTAAACAAGGCAGTGGTGGTTCCATGTTTCATAAAGAGCAAAGAGGGAAAAGACTGAATGAATAGGAAAAAACATATTGACATCCTCTAAGCATCAATCAATACACTTTAGCTCCCCAAGGAGCATAGACCTTGAACAAACACATGCCAAGTTCTCCTGCCACGTGCCATTGGCTCAAGTTCTTTCCACGTCTTCCTCATCATTTTCCCTTATGTCTCTAGTTCTCTTCTCCATGTGTTTTCTAGCCTACCTCTGCCTCTCTTTCCCTGTGGGTTCCAGAACAAGGACTCCCTTATAATGCTATGATCAGGTGTCTCAATGTGTGTCCTATCCATCGCCAGCGTCTTCTTCTCATCTCTTGTTCCTGAACATGCTAGTGGTAATCTCTTTCTATTTTACAGCCCCCCCATCTCTTCCAGATCCGTATGTTGTTGATACATCTTCCTCTTTGATGCCCCTTTGGTACTGAAACCTATACTTCAACATCATTTTTGTTTGTGCTCCTTACGAAGCATGAAGCCAGTACAGCAGCAGGTTCCACCACCAGAAGCCTGCACCAAGCATTCACATGCTCTTACAGCAGTGGTTTCTGGCAATTTCTTTTACATGATGAAGTTGTCAGTGCCATGTACAACCTCACAGAAGTTGCCTGATGGTGCAGTTGTGCTGTTATTTGTCTCTTCAGAGACAGGAACTATTTGGGGCAATCATATTTTTAGTTTAAAATATATTTTTCTGGACTTAACTTTGAAGTATTATTAGTGGATGTGTTGTGTAATTATTTCAAATTACAGTAGAACCTCTGTATTTGGATGCACCTGTATTAGTAAAATCCAGTATTCGGGGGAAAAATTTGAGAAAAAAATGTACCGATATTCGCAAATGACGCTATATTCGGAACAGCTTGGAATAAGATTTGATTGGGGAATACAGCTTCATTAAAAGGAAATTTTTACCCCCTAACACTACCCCTCTAATCCAATCCATGGATCAGCAGGTCATTGCTAACTTTAAAAAACTGTACACAAAATTCCTGTTTCAAAGATGCTTTTATGTGACCAATGCCTCAATTCTTACCCTCAAAGATTATTGGAAACACCACTTCAATATCCTCCATTATCTGAGGATAATAGATAAAGCATGGGAAGAAATTTCTTTGAGGACACCGCCTGGAAGAAATTGTGGCCAGATTGTGTGGAAGGCAGAGACTTCGAGAGTTTGGAGTCTGAGGGTGTGGTGGATGAAATTGTGCAAATAGGCACTCACTTCGGATTGGAGATGAACAATGAAGACATAGAAGAGTTGTTGGAGGATCACAGGCAGGAGCTCACCACAGAAGACCTGCAAGCCTTGTACAGGGAGCAGCAAGCAGAAACTGTAGCCGAGATACTTTTTTCTTCAGATGATGATGATGACAAGGGAGCCAAGGTTTCCACTGGGGAGATTAATGAATTGCTTTTTCATTGGGCTAAAACACAGAACATAGTGGAGAAATGGCACCCTAACATTGCTGTAGTGAATAGAAGCAACAATATGTATGATGACAATGTAATTACACACTTTAAAAAAATTTTGAAAAGTAGGGAGAAACAGTCAACACTCGACAAGTTCTTTACCCCAGCAAAGAGGCAGAAAAGAGCCACAACATCTAAAGGGCAGTTACCTGATGTTTTTATGGAAGGTGACTCCCCTTCCAAACAATAATCTCCCTCCTCCACATCACTTCCTCCACACCATCATCACTCCTCAGTGAAGGTAAGGTTCATCCTAAATTTTCATTTTTATTTGTACACTATTTCATTATTAATGTTGTTACACGGTTCATGTATGATTTTTTGCTTGTATGTGTTATTTTACAAATTTAATTACCAAATATTCTGACTTAAAAATGGTTTGTGAAGAGTAACTTTCGGGGTCTGGAACGAATTAATCCAATTTACATTATTTCCTATGCAAAAAATTGATCCAATATTGAGAAAATTCAATATTCAGAACACTCTCAGGAACCAATTAATTCCAAATATAGAGGTTCTACTGTATAGTTGAAATTTCAAGCGCAAATTCAGTGGATGAGCTCATTAACTGTTGCAAATTACATCACTAACTTCAGGAGTAGACAGGTTGATTAGCTGTAGAAAAAAACCACCACAACAAAACTGCTAGTATTACCTTAGAGGATAAGTTGCTTAACTGTAGTGAATGCTGCAGAAGTAGAATATTAGTGTCCAGCATGTCTATAGCAATGACATTCCTACCACTAGCAGCAGCTGTGAGGGTGTATATACCAATGTTGGCTCCAATGTCCACAAGATCCATATCTGGATTTGACTGGTCAGCATGTGAAAATAATTAATTAGGGTTACTGTCTCAAACTATGAGTTAACTGAAAATGTGTAGAATTAATAGAATCATTTGAGAGAATGTGGTATAGATTAGTAGGTGTCATAAAGATAGGTTAGATATAGCAAGGGTAAAGTATGGTAGAGATAATTAAGGTGAGAGGTCAGATGTAACAAAAATAAATAAAGAGAGGTGATGTGTGAAAAAAAATAGGTGAAGTATGACAAAATTAGGCAGGGCGTGACAGAGAAAGTAAATGTGTGATGATACAGGTGTGGTGTTGTAAATATAGAAAGATGTGGCAAAGATTGATAAGGTGTCGTAAATGTAGAAGATTGTGGTAGAATCAGTGAGATGTGAAAAAGGTGACCAAGACATGTGAAGTGTGTAAGCAGATAGGTGAGGTAATGACAGAGGTAGGTGTAATGTAAGAAAAAGTAGGTAAAATGTGGCAAATATGTACAAAATGTGACAAGTTAGGTGAGGTGTCATGAATATAGAGAGGTCTGAGAGAGGTAGGTGAGATGTGATCAATATGTGAGGGATAATAGATAAGTGAGGTATGACAGAAACATGAAAGGCGTGATCAAGATAAGTTAGGTGTGACAGATATGTGTGAGGTGTGAGTCATAACTGAGACACGACAGAAAAAAGTTAGATATGGCAAAGATGAGTGAGATGTGGCAGAGATGAGGGAGATGTGGCAGAGATGAGGGTGATGTGGCAGAGATGAGGGAGATGTGGCAGAGATGAAGGAGATATGGCAGAGATGAGTGAGATGTGGTAGAGATGAGGTAGATGTGGCAGAGATGAGGGAGATATGGCAGAGATGAGGGAGATGTGGCAGAGATGAGGCAGATGTGGCAGAGATGAGGGAGATGTGGCAGAGATGAGTGAGATGTGGCAAAGATGAGAGAGATGTGGCAGAGATGAGTGAGATGTCGCAGAGATGAGTGAGATGTGACAGAGTGAGATGTGCCAGAATTAGTGAAATGCGTGCATCATTGTAAGAAAAGGAGAAAATGAGCAAAGACTGAGTGAAAAGAAATGAAAGTTATTACTGAATGAATCTGAGAAAAAAGAAAGAATAAAAACTAGCAAATACAGCAAAGGTAACAGATCAACACCTGTAGAAAATTGTAAATTTTCTGGTAAGACTTATTGAATCAATCAATCAATAAGTCAGCCAGTCTACTAATCAATTATTCTAAATTTAAACATCTATTAAATGATTTAACCACCTGTCCATCTATTGCAAGGTCAGCCTGCATATCATTCATTCATTACCTTTTGGCTTCTTGTAAGCACAGACCTTCAACAAAGTCAAGCCAAGTCTTTCTGTTCTGCATCTTCTGTCAAAGTATTTCTGTGTCTAGTTTTTAACTCCTTCATGTATGCATGGAGGCATATCTGGAGTCATCTTTATGTGACCATAAGCTATGCACAATGCTACAATATATGTACATGGAAGTGAACCTATGTCTGTGAGGCTAATTACACCCTCATTGACTCTTGAAATCATCCACACACTTCCAGGGATTACCCCTGTGGTGAAACTTGTTGAGAACCCAGCATTGCACACTAAGCTTGGAGAAGTCACTTGAGCCCCATGCATAATTCTTTGGCTTTGACATGGTTGACAGCATGCAGAAGGATCTCACTATGGAGCCAGTGATAGGCATGGGAAGCTGAGAAGTGGCTCTGTGCAGGACGGGACAATTCCTTGGGAGAGCCCAGAACCAGAGTACAGTATCTTAGCTGTGAGTAGTTGGAGAGCCCCCTTGGATGGCGGGGAATGCACTGTATGCCACGCACTTCTTACTCCTAGATTGGGACCAGATGTGATGATCCATTAAATGCAGGTCAAACTTGAGAAACTAGAGCTCATGACTTCAACTAAACATGTTTCAGAATGGCACAAAAGTTATAGGAAAAGCCTAGATCTACAGTGTAGATAATACCAAGGAGTCTTCAACTTGGTATTGGCTGCAAATTAGCGAGAATCTCAGCAGACCTAATTAAATAACAACACCAACAATAATGTCAATCTCGAATTTCTTTCATATCTTTTTTAGGTCTCACTCTATTTCTCATATCTTGGTGATTCTAGAAACAAAACTGCCTTGTAATGCTATAGCCAGAGATGGACAGGACACACAATGAAGAAACCTGTTTATAGCATTACAAGGCAGTTCTTGTTCTAGAATCTCAAGGTTTAGAGAAGCAGAGATAGACTGAAAAACACATGAAGAAGAAAACTGAAATGAAAAAAAATGGGACATGAGACACGTCAACAGTGAGGAATGCAGTTAGCGACCCATAGCTAGACTGCTTGCGTCAGGGTCAACGAACCAGAGCTGACCAAGACCTTACTCCTCCTCCAAATGGTGGTCCTGGACACAGGCTGCATCACTGCAGTCTGGCTGAGAGAGTAGGGATCGAAGAGGGAAGGCTAACTCGATCCCAAAATGCCGTGCTGAAGTCGGATGTGTCAGGCCGAAAGGCGCAAATATCGCAGCTTCGCTGTAAACGGAAACAACGCAACCAACATCCTTTTCAGGACGAACGAAGAAGAAATGAAAAAAATGAGGAAGACATTGAGAGACCTTGATCTGATGGCACGCAATAGGAGGACTTGGCTTACATCTGCTTCTTGGGCAGCTGAAGGGGGATAAATGAATGTAATGCTATCGACATAGATTCCTTAATGTGTATCCAATCCAGCTTTAGTGTCTTTTATTTACCTCTTGTTCCATGAGCACTTATCTGTGTCTTGTCGCTGGTTTCACATTGGTGGCCTTGTTATACGATTTTATTTCAATCAATCTATTCTGAGCAAGCAACCATTTATCTAAGTTTATCAACCGAAGGCTGTGGGCCTATCTAGCTGCACATATATTCACATGCTTAAACCTACCTACCTATAATACATCTACACTTGTCTGTCTTTTTATCTTATTCAACACAATCTAACGTATACCTTTAAAACTGTAGCCATGTGTAAAACAAAGATATCCTCCCACAGTCTCCCTGCCTGCAATTCAAATCAACACAACATCACTTGATTGTATTACATATAAAAAATTAATATAAAGTTATATGAACACAAATACTATATTAGACATAAAAATTAACATCAAGTTATATGAACACATACACTGTATTAGACATAAAAATTAACATCAAGTTATATGAACACATACACTGTATTTGACATAAAAATTAACATCAAGTTATATGAACACATACACTGTATTAGACATAAAAATTAACATCAAGTTATATAAACACATACACTGTATTAGACATAAAAATTAACATCAAGTTATATGAACACATACACTGTATTAGACATAAAAATTAACATCAAGTTATATGAACACATACACTGTATTAGACATAAAAATTAACATCAAGTTATATAAACATATACACTGTATTCAATCATCATCATTGTCCTTTTCACTCCTTAAGGAGCATAGGAGCCACCACTGCACCTGGTCCCCTTGCAAGAAGCCTGATCTTGCAGTGGTAGTTTCTATATTAAGGTTTTTTTGCATGATGAGCTTGCCAGCCTCCAGCACACCCTCACATTAGTCACCTTGTATGACATGCATAAAGAAAAGGTAAAGTAGTTCTATTCTTTCTTCACCTTATCAGAGACCCCTGAGAACTGCACTGGGTACATATACGCAATGATGGATGATGATAACTAGAAGGTAGGGTAGGTAGGCTCATAGCAGTTACTGCCATAGAGGAGTGAAGTGTTAGAGACTTCACCATAGTAAGTTCCACTTTTTTTAGTGAGGTGGAGTGACCAGTCCCCTTTCTTGCTGCCTTTGCTTTCCATAACTCGAGTGTTGAGTCAGGCAAAAATTCACAAGAAGCATGACACTACCAGGTTTTGAACCCAGTAACTTTGCCTTGTGAGGCAAGAGTTATAACCACTCTGTCAATCGGATGCTCCACTAGAAGATATGCTATCCTATTTTTCCTCTCCACGTACAAAAATCCTTCTTAACTCATACGTTTACAGCCACACTTGATTATACCCATTCACACACACACACATATATATATATATTCCTTCAGGCATGTCGTAAGATAAGGTAGGTAAAGGATCCCGTTACACACCCATTGAGGCATATTGGGAATATGGTGTTAGGCCCATATTTTCTTGACCATCGGCACACTAGGGGTGATGTAGTCAGCATCACGCCGGCCACCTTAACCTTCCCAGAAGTTGCTCTGGTACCCAATTCTTGAGGTTGGGTCGACCCCGGAGCCGTTTGCGGTCTAAAAAAATCCCACCTCAACTGGGGATCGAACCATGGACTACCGAGCTAGGAAGCCAGTACACTAACCACTGTGCTACTGCGGCTCCATGTCGTAAGAGGCGAATACATTAGGTTGTGCATGGAGCTGGCAACCTGACCATAAAAAACAAAATGCCACAAGGAACATTACTGCAAGCACATAAATGCTTGGCACAAGCTTCCTGTAAGGGGACCAGTTGTACCTGTGCCTTCATCTCCATATATGGGATCCTCACCGGTGTTATGGAGTTCGTGCACTGTGCTGAGATCCTCATTGTGTGACCTAAGGGAGGAGATCAGAGCACTGATGGAGTAGTCCGTGTGCAGTGAAGATGGTCCTTAAAAAAGAAACCAAACCAAAGTGCTGCAATCACTAGTCCAACTCATGATGATTGAGACTGACATCATTATAGTCCAACTCATGATGATTGAGACTGACATCATTATAGTCCAACTCATGATGATTGAGACTGACATCATTATAGTCCAACTCATGATGATTGAGACTGACATCATTATAGTCCAACTCATGATGATTGAGACTGACATCATTATAGTCCAACTCATGATGATTGAGACTGACATCATTATAGTCCAACTCATGATGATTTGACTGACTGACATCATTATAGTCCAACTCATGATGATTGAGACTGACATCATTATAGTCCAACTCATGATGATTGAGACTGACATCATTATAGTCCAACTCATGATGATTGAGACTGACATCATTATAGTCCAACTCATGATGATTGAGACTGACATCATTATAGTCCAACTCATGATGATTGAGACTGACATCATTATAGTCCAACTCATGATGATTGAGACTGACATCATTATAGTCCAACTCATGATGACTGAGACTGACATCATTATAGTCCAACTCATGATTATAGTCCAACTCATGATGATTGAGACTGACATCATTATAGTCCAACTCATGATGATTGAGACTGACAGCATTATAGTCCAACTCATGATGATTGAGACTGACATCATTATAGTCCAACTCATGATGATTGAGACTGACAGCATTATAGTCCAACTCATGATGATTGAGACTGACAGCATTATTTAAATTCAAAACTTAATGAGTAGCATGCTTTCAAAATGACCAACTATAATGATCTGGTCACGGAATTGAGAAATGAGAGGTTCACATAAAGAGTCATAGTGGCTGCCTAAGTTTATATACTCCAACAAATGGGCTAAAGGGACAGTCAAGAACAAAGGCACTTAAAAGCTCTTGGCAAAACTAAGGAAAAGGCATCTTTCTGGCTGTGAAACAGCTGCAATGGACTATGGAGGCCTGAACATACAATAAAACTGTTGCTGCCAGAACTGTCTCAACCAACACACAGAGAAGAGAATTGAAGACAGACATGAATGGACAAAAACCAGGAATAAATAGCCTAGACATGTTGGATATTCTCATATCAGACTTAATGGTATTTTATATATGGACATGCGCCCTAATATAACAGACTAGGTAGAACGGGTGGCGCCTCGCCAAAACTTTATTTAAAAAAAAAAAAAATTTGGAAATTGCAACAAATGTAGTGTGGTTTCAACTTCCAATACAGGTGGAAAATAATTGACAGGAAGGTGACACCTATGAGTCAGGATCCAAGTGGGGTCCCCCCCCCCCCCCCTTTTTTTTCCAGTCTACTGCCCACTCAGGCTTGTAATAAGAGGTGGTTAATAAGGAATTTAGTCTCACACAAACGAATGTCCATGTGGAACTGAAATCCAGACACCCCCTCCCCCCCCCCCCCCCGCCCCCCCCCCCCCCCGCCCCCCCCACCCATCCCGCCCCCCCACCCCCCCCCCCCCCCCCCCCGAACGCATTCTCCAAAACTGCCAAACCCATTATGACCTACGACGTCTGACCTGGCCAGGGCGGTGCTGAGTTCAAGCAGAAGCTACTGGGCTGCCGCGCTGACCTGGAAAAGACTATGGACTTCGTCCTGGCGACAGGCCTGCAGACTTAGCATGACTACAAACTGAACGCAGAAGAAGAACAAAAGAAGGGTTAAGAATTGGGCACGCAGGCCCGTCTAACATTCTGCCCTTCTACTCTCATTTATCTTGCATTCTAAATCCTTTCATTTCAACATGTTACTTTAAGCATTCATTTAAAGGCATGCAACGTTATAAAGGTAATATAACCGCAAACATATACAGTATTCAATCATAATCAAAATTAAGTTTTTTTTTTAACAAACAAGAAAGTAATGAAGAAAAAACAAAGAACAGAAGCAAAAAAAAAAAAAATTAATTAATTAATTAAAAAAAAAAAAAGAAAGAAAAAAAGAAGGATTTAGGATGCAGCAGGCAACCTCATAAAACACACACATACAAAAACTACTCCTACAACAGCACATAAATGCGTTGGTGCAGGCTTCCTGCGGACTCGCTGCAATTATTGTTCCTTGTGCTCCACATGTAGCGAAAGAGGAAGTAAATAAGTGATGAATATCTTTAGCAACTGCAGATACATTCTACGATCTGAACGCTTATGTTAATTGAATGTCTCTGGCAGCTGGATATTTTGAGCAACCAGATACCTAATTTCTTGAGAAAGTCAAATAGCACAGCTTGCTGTAGGCACTGCTATCTTAATACCAGTGGCGTATTCTCTATGTGTGCTGTGCGTGCTGCGCACACCTATGCGCGAAGGAAAATAAAAATTTAATTTATTATTCTATAAAATATTTCTCTTCTAATGTTCTGCTTTCCGACCGCACGCATCAGGATAACGGATTTTCCCGCATAGAATCTACGAGTATAACTAGTTATAACTGAATACATTCGAGAACAAATGTCTTAGAAAACTCATGAACCTCAGTTGGAAAGAATTCAAGACTAATCGACAAATAAGAGAAGACTCTAGGCAGAAATATGTCTCCAACTATATAAGGAAAAGACGATGGTCATATATCGGTCATGTCCTACGAATGCAAAACAACAGAATACCATTGCAGGCACTCACTTGGGTTCCTGGGGGTAAGAGGAAAAAAGGAAGATCAAAAGAAACACTCAGAAGAACAATAATAAGAGAAGGAAGAACGTTGGGATTAAACAATGTGCAAGAGCTAAGAGGAGTGGCATCACAACGAACAACCTGGAGAGCACTGGTTTCTGCCTTATGCGCCGTGTTTGGTGCTTAAAGAATTTATTATTATTATTTAACTAGTTTCAGTTTCACAGACGCGTTTTATAATGCAGTTTTTATTGGTTGTAGAAATCGCCCGAAGTTTCTCGGGTAATTCCGTCACAATGCGTGCTGGACCTTTCGGATTCACGTCTAAAGACTGGTTTGTGTGAATCGGGCCATGGCCAGATACGTCAATATAATGCAAACATGCGTGCGGTGGTCTTGCAGCTCTCGAGTTGTAAAAATCGGCTGTGTCCGTCCAGTGTTTTTTGTGATTAATTTTTGTTAGTTGCCGGGAATTCAGATTATTACAGTGACAGTAAGTTTCAAGTTGTAAGTTAATTAGTATTTCGGAGACAATTGACATATACTCCTAATAACTATCGTTGCGTAATTGAATATAGTTGGTTTTTAAATTAAGAGGGGAGCCGCGCTAGCGTAGTGGTTACAACACCGCTCTGGCGACCGGGTGATACAGGATCAAACCCGGGCGACGGCATTTGAGGATTTTTCGTCGACCGGGATTTGGACTGGATTAACTCGAGACCTGGCGAGGACATATGAAGGAGTGTCGTCGACCAGGGACTGGCGGCTCCTGAGCCGACCCAGCTGCAATGGGTACCTCCGAAATCGGCGAGTCTTTGCCTGAATGGCGAGGGACACCTGTCTCTGTACAAGAAATAAAGGGATACTCACGTAAAATCAATGTCAGGTTAGACATAAAAAAATAATAATAACCTGAGATTTCGCCTCGAGTATTAGCGGGCGAACGAAAAAAAAAAAAAAAAAAAAAAAAAAAAAAAAAAAAAAAAATTAAGAGGGGAAGAAGTTAAATAGTAGGCGTACATATTCATTTTAAGTAGCAGCACGCCTAGATCGCATTACCAGGATACGCCACTGCTTAATACATGTCTGGATCCTTTTATCCGAAATCAGTGGGTACAGCTGTGTTTCAGAAACCGGATATTTTTGGTTTCCAGATGTCGCCCAAATCACGTTAGAAAAGAAGTCCAAAATAGCCCCAAGCAGCCCGAAGAAACTTTCGATTTTGAGAATATTTCAGTTTTCGGGTATTCGGATAAATGGATACGTGCCTGTATAAAGTAAGCAGGTCTAACTACTACACAACCACTATGCCAAGTCCACCCCCTTACCTGAACTGCTCCAGATAGAAAGGTGTCTGTCTTAGGATCATAGATGCAGACTGTAACAGGACGTGGGGACTGGGGCAAAGGCAGACATATTCTTGGATTGAGGGTGGAGTTCTTGGGAGGAACAGAAGGTACAACATTAACGCTGTGGTGAAGGCTTGACTTTTGACCTTGAACTTCCACCTGTTTAAGCCCTACAGGCTGTGGGCCTTGCTTCAACTGCTGTTTTTGCTGTTGCTGCAATGGCTGCTGTACTGTTTTTGGTGACACTTCAGGTTTTTTCTGTTGTAGCTGAGTCTGAAGTTGCTTTTTCTGTTCATCAACAACCTTTTGTAGGTCCGCCAGTTTCTGCCGCAGCATTTGTTCTTGTTGCTCATGTGCCTCCCGCTGAAGTTGATTTTTCTTGAACTGAAGACGAAGGAGGTCAAATGCACGTGTTTCTTGCTCTGACATGCGTAGTAGTGGTCCGGCCTTCTTCATAAAGACATTCTGTGGCTGCAGTAACATATGTATCTGATAAAAAAAAAGAAAAAAAGAAACCTATGAAAGTTTCACTTTTGTATCTTTTATTTAAAACACTAGGAAACAAACCTCCAAGACGACCCAGAGTTTACTGGGAGGACAACCAGACAGTCTCTGAAGGACCAAGGACTGGACTGGAACCAGGCCAAAAGAAAGACACAGCCAAAAGGAAAGCATGGTCTTCTGCCTGGCTAACCTCTACACACCAAGGTAGAAGAGGAACAACTAAGTAAGTAATATTTAAAACAGAAGTAATCGTCATGTAATGGGCAAAGAGACCACCAGAATGAATACAATATAAAAACAAACAGAACACATTTGAAAAGAGTTCTGAAGAAATGAATGCAATATAAAAACAAAAATTACAAATCTTAAACAAGTAGAGAAGTAAAGAGTGCAACATAAAAACAAACATTACACATATTAAACAAGTAGAGAAAGAATGAAAGCAATTTAAAAACAAACACTACACATATTAAACAAGTAGAGAAGTAATGAATGCAATATAAAAACAAACAGTACAGATTTTAAACAAGTAGAGAATGAACGAATGCACTATTTTTTTTTTTAAATGTACACAGATTAAAACAAGTAGAGAAGCAATGAAAGCAATATAAAAACAAACAGTACACATATTAACCAAGCAGAGAAGTAATGAGTGCAATATAAAAACACACATTACACATATTAAACTAGTAGAGAAGTAATGAATGCAATATAAAAACCAACAGTACGGATTTTAAACTAGCAGAGAAGTAATGAATGCAGTATAAATACAAACAGTTCACATCTGGAACCAAGGAACACACGGAGAAGAGAACTGAAGACAGACATGAAGGGAGTGAAGAAGAAATGGAAACTGATGTTGTGGGCCAGGAAAACTTGGCATTAGTTTGTTGAGGGCCTAATCTCATTGGAGAGCTGAAGGATGATAATGTTGATGATGATGATGATGTTGATGATGATGATTTTGATGATGATGTTGATGTTGATGATGATGTTGATGATGATTGTCACGAAAGGGTGTTGATGTTATTAAGATTTAAAGATATCCTGGACAAAAAGATGTATCAGATGATACCAGGATAGTGCCAGGTAAGAGACTGGTCTTACAAGAAATACCCCCTTTTCTGAAAGGGTGTATTGACATCAAAGGTTAGAATCAGCTGTATAAACCTCCAGGTGTAATGAGAGTGACGGTCCTGAAAGTCTATGTGCTCCCTTTCAAGATCCGCCTTTGGTATTATGTGTTATTATTATTATTATTTATAATTTATAATTGCTTATGTTGGCTAATTGTGCTAGGGGTACTAATTATGGTCTATCTCTATAACTATAATATGTTTCAACCAAACTTTTAACTCAATGTAAATAATTTCAGCAAATCTGATGGTACATATTTACAATTTATTTAATCTATACCGGTTCTCTTTTCGGTTAGATAATTTAAAGAAACTCAAAGGTATTTACAGCATAAAATAAATAAACATAGAAACTTTAATTATCAAACAGAATCCTGTACTGAAGTTTCTATTTTTCTTTACACCGATTAATACGTATTATAATTCACTATAGTTTGTCACTGAGTTGAACTGTGAAGGTAGTAATAGATACATTCTGTCCATAAGTAATCATCCTTCGCTGTGTTTTTATTTCTTTATATTTTATTTTCTATTGGTATATGCTGAATAAGCTAACCAGTGGCTATGTGTTGCCACTTATCTTGTAGTTAAAGAAATCAAACACACTCCCGCCATGGACTAACACGTCTGTGAATTGCCAGGCAGTGGAAAATGGGTGACTGGCTACAATGACTTCACGAGCACTTGCACCTCAGAGTCCAACAGAGTTAGATAATTCAGATACTTCTAGTAGTTTGCAGGATAAAACCTGGAATACAAATAATCACAACCCCTGTATGGTCCAGCACTATTCTGTCCCTACATACAATGGACATAACACACAGTGTCAGACATTGTGCTAACATATGCACAGGACAATTTACCTCACTACCAATCACAGCCAGTTCACTGTGACTACAATTTCCTTATAAATCCTAAGTTAGATTCCTTTGTCCATGATCTGCTTCCATACAATGATTTGGTCTAGTATAAAATGACTAAGTAATATCTTGATCGATTCATTACAACAATTCCTGTCAATCCTTCCTTAGGTTCCTGATAAATGTCATTCCTTTAAGAAATACTTCTTCAAATACATTATCAAACTTACAGTCGTATTTTTGCCATCATTCTCAATTATTCTACACATTTCACAATGCTGGCTTTCATCTCTAAAAGTCAACACATGCTTGCGTTTCAATCGGCAAGACACTAGTCCTGTAATATTTCTTAACACATGCTATGCACTTCCTAACACACCATTGGATTAATCACAGCAAAATTACACACACACACACACACACACACACACACACACACACTCACACACACACACACACATATATATATATATATATATATATATATATATATATATATATATATATATATATATATATATATATATACAGAAAGAGAGAGAGAGAGAGAGTCGTTCTTACCCTCAGGCAAAACACCCAAGCTGTTAATCACATCTGATGTCTGCTCTACAGATGCGGATGGCAAAGGTACATGACGATTACCCTATTACCGCTTCTTCTGTTCAGCTTGTCGTTTTTGAATTTTGTGGCCTCAATTTAGCCAAGGGCAAGGTCTTATATACTAGCGCATCCGCCATATCGGTGACATGGGGCAAAAGGGGTGATAAAAATCTCAAACTGAGGCATAATTTTCCTATCTGTTCAATGAGTAAAAACTAGTTTTTCAATTTTCTTCCTTATTTATGGGGCGATTTTGGTCATCTAAAGCTTGAATTATACTGTGAATTATTCTGTATTGATCTATCTACTAATTGGTTAGTTTGCAAAATGCATTTAAATATATGCATGCTTAAACTAGCTAAGTTAGGACTAATCCTGATGTAACGAAGCTCTTTCACTCGATATTTCTATCTTACTAGAATATTATTCGAGAAAGTTTTTATACCTACCTCTAACATAACATTCCTGGTGTTGAATTATATAATCCTTCCCGGTGATACTTTTTTATTCTTTCCAAAAATAAATATCATTGTCCCATCGGTTACTGATAAGGGTGGATTTAACCAAAATAATAATGGTGCGCCAAAAAATGCCAGGTACGTTAGCTCCGTTATAAGATTGACGACCACTTGCCACCCCTATCGACACCTGGTATTAAAGTGCAAGATGTAGGTGTCTTCTCTGGTTTATAGTGTTGCTGTGTATGTTGCAGTAGAATAGTTCACAGGGTACAACACAGGCAACATGATGTGTAGAGTCATGAAAATGGTAACTTCGCTTTATGTTTTATACCATTTATTGCACGCCACAAAACAGTCATGATATTTATGTCATCACCAGCATAGTTTAACGAATGCAGCATTCAAAATCATATTAGCTGATAGTCATGTAGGATTCAATACTCAATAGTTGTATTGTAAACAGATAGCTTCTGTATATTCGATATCGTAAAGTTCTGGTTCATGAAGCTGTATAAATAATATATATATATATATATATATATATATATATATATATATATATATATATATATATATATATATATATATATATATATATATATAGCACAGATCTGGGTGCCTAAGGTTCATACATATAACTTCTGCAACAGTGTCAGCTGCAGATCATCAATGTTCATAGACAATAATAAATGCTCCCTTCCTGATGCTAGCAGATCAGATGTATACAATAAGTCCGTTTACTGTCTGCACGTGAATAGCATACATGGAATACAGGTCAAACCGACCCTTATAACCTTCCTAAGTCTAACCATCTGACTTGGACGTGATCTCTGATATAACGAATCCTGGAACACAGACAATAGTCTTGTTGGTCTAGAGCGACCCATATATATATAACTAGTTCAGGTATAAAGATACCGGTGGCGAAAATCCTAGTCAAAGTACCTCTCCATTTTGAATCACACAGGCGAGCAAGGAGCGACAAAATGACGAACTTCTAGATGATAGCATAAAGTCCGATACAAGAGGAATTACCTTTCTTCGGAAATCAACCACGAACATATGCCTCCAGGCAGGCTTGAATAATACTGGGAAATAGTCTAGTTAGCTAACTAACTCACAAAGACAATGTATTTCCCTCAGAAAATCACAAGACGCAGATTGCGTCCGCTCGCTACTCAGACCATTTCTAAACTCCCGAGCTGGGCGGAACACACCAAAACGAACTACCAGTTTTGACATGCGCAGAACTCCAATATCTTCGCCGTTCACATAAGACGATTCTAAGAACATTCGAGATAAAAGTCTTACACAGTCGCGCCTTTTATGGTCATGAACAGAAGCGTTAAGACAGGTTTCAGACATCTACAACAGTTGACTGATACTACCAAATAAGGAGATATGGTCACGCTTCGTTCAAGAAATTATAGACCGAACGTGTCTCTATACAAGAGAAGGCAAACTCCTAAAAAATTGTAGTCTCGATATCTCGGGTTATGTCCCTTTGACTGTAAAAAACATAATACACATTTCAGTCAAAAAATGATCATACATACGAAAAATGATCATACAAAGACTTTGGAAAAAGTAATTATTTGTGCGTAACATTACCGCACCCTCCCGGGAAAAAAAATGAAACATTTTTTTTTTAAATCCTGGAGCCGGAAAAATCTAGGCTCCTAACGCACGTATGATGCGCGGATATATACCTAACAACTAGCTCAACGCATGGAGCGAAACTGAGATCATATCTCAGGTCCTTAGAGAAAAAATTTATCTAAGTATTCGCGTATATATTCCAGGAAGGTGCCACCAACACACGCCACAATGATGGCAACATCATAATAAAAGTCAAATTACTCTCATACCAATATATGAAATTAAATATATTATTATGATATCATACAATGTGTTGCGCAAATAGCGGTGTAATATATTAATATACCGCACTATTTTATTACATTATATAATGCATCAGTAATTAATAAGTAATACAATGTTGATCTTCGTTGACATAAAACATTCAATAGAAGATGTGGACATCATCCGCTCCCAATCTAGGACAGGACTTGATATCCTCAAAGTTCCACAATGGACATAATCTCGCAGACTTCAATGATGTGCTGCGAAAATATCAATAACACAAATCTTAAAGACAACTGGTAAATCTCTTAATACAATTATGGAAATATATTATTTAAATGTGGCCGAGTGATCTTTTGGCCCGTATATCACTAACTAAGCCTTCTTAGATAATTACATGGTACAATGTTATAAATTCCCCCCAAAAAAGTGAGAAAAAATCTACTAACATGTCATTATAATCTTGTTCTGCATATCAGGAAATATATATGACAGAAGAATCCTGTGGTATCGTGTGGGCATCTGGACAGAATGTCTGCCATCACATTATCCGAACCACGGATAGCTCGAACCGAGAAATGAAATGGTTGAAGAGCTATGGCATAACGAGTGGACCTCGAGCTCTTCAAGTTTTTGCTCTGAATAGCAGTAAGCGCTTTCTGGTCGGTTTCCACAATGAAATGTGCGCCTAGAAGAAATCTTTGTAACTTCAGAATAGACCATACCATAGCCAATAACTCACGGTCTAAAACCGAGTAATTCTTTTCTGCAGCATTTAATTTCCTAGAGATATACATCACCGGATGCAGAGTATCAGAATACTCCTGCATTAGTGCTGCCCCAATCCCAGTTGACGAGGCGTCACTTCGAAGAACAAAAGTCTTCTCAATAGTAGGTAACCTAAGAATAGGTGGAGATGAAAATAGGGCTTTAACCTGGTCCAATGAGGATTGACATTCTTTAGACCAGCGGATCAGATTAGGCGACCCTTTCTTCAATAAAGTAGAAAGCGGTGCCATAATGGAGGACAGATTCGGAATGAATCGTCCGTAGAATTGGATCAAACCTAATAGACTCCTTACTTGTTTCTTCGTCTTAGGGACCGAAATGTTAAGTATTTTTGAAACATTGTGGTCCTCTGTCTTTAAAAGACCATGACCAACACGATGACCTAGGAAAGAAATCTCGCTAAATCCTATAAAGGCTTTAGAGGGTTTTGCAGTCAAGTTATACTCGCGAAGAGTAGACAGTAATTCGTATAAACCCAAATAGTGATCTTCCCAGGAATCACTGAATAGACAGATATCATCTAGGTATGCTATGACATCTGTACGATATGCGAGAATTCGCCGCATCATGCGTACGAATGTAGCAGGGGCGTTCATAAGACCAAAAGGCATGAAATTCCATTGGAATAAACCCCTAGGTGTAGAAAAAGCTGTAAAAGGTTTGGCACGTTCAGTTAGCGGGACTTGCCAATAACCTTTAGACAAATCTAGTTTGGTAAAGAATCTAGAATTAGAAAGTTTATTGAGTAGCTCTTCTAATGAAGGCATAGGTTCAGCATCGAACTTCGTAACTTGGTTCAATTTGCGATAATCTACGCAAATGCGAATGTTATTATCCTTCTTTCGAACAATAACCATAGACGAAGAGTATGCTGAAGTGGATGGTTCAATGATTTCCAAACGTATCATTTCATCCAATTCTTTTTCGACTTGAGACTGGAAATGGATAGGTATTGGATAGGGTCTGACTCTGATAGGATTATGATCAGTTAGCACAATGTCATGTTCAATGACATGTGTGTGTCCCGGGATGTCTGTAAGAACATCCTGAAATGTTTGCAACATCGAAGAAACTTGTCGATGTTCCTCAGCGGAAAGATTTGGAGAAACGGTCACGTTTTTCCAAGATTCCGTAGAATAAAGTGGGACCATAGAAAGAGGAAGATTGACATCAGAAAAAGTAGTTTCCTCATCCTGTATAACTGACAGAGATGAGTACTGACCATGAGGTGCTTGAGAATTGTCCGTTGCCTGGAAAATAGGCTGCAAATAGTCAGGTCTTTCATAAAATTCCGTGAGCATATTTATGTGGAAAGTTTTATGCTTTCCATCAATATCGACAACATAGTCGACATCAGAAATTTTGGAGACTATTGCATATGGACCTTTCCATGCAATTAGAAGTCTGTTCTCCCTTGAAGGAAGTAGAACGAGAGCTTTGTCACCTGGACAAAGTTGTCGTAGACATCTATTCTTATTTGCAAACTGCCTTGCCTTTTCTTTAGCAAATTCGGAAGACGAAGTTGCTAGTTTGCATGCCTCGATGATCTTTTGCCTAAGAGCAATGACGTACTCATAAGAAGATTGAGTATCATCGCTAATATTATCGGCAGTGATTAGAACGTGAAGTAAAGACATAGGGCCGCGCGGTTGCGCGCCAAAGACAAGTTCAAAAGGGGAAAACCCCGTATGTTCATTGGGGACCTCTCTATACGCAAAGAGAGCCGCGGGTAAGACCCTGTCCCAATCCTGAGGATGATCCTCAGTTATTTTACCAAGTAAAGTTTTCAGAGTCCTATTTAAACGTTCGACCAACCCATTAGACATTGGGTGATAGATACTGCTGAGAGACCTTTTAATGTGTAGCATAGACATTACCTGTGACATAGTGTCTGATATAAGTTGAGTGCCATGGTCTGACAATATTTCTCCGGGAAAACCCAAGCGAGAAAATATCAGCCAAAGAGCGTCTGCGATATCAGCAGTTGAGATGCTCTTGAGAGGTATTGCCTCTGGCCAACGTGTGCACATATCGACACATGTAAGAATAAATTGATGTCCTCTAGCCGACTTAATTCTAAAAGGACCGATAATATCTATTGCCATTTTTTGAAAAGGGCGAATAGGAATGTCAGCAGCCTGGATAGGCGCAGCATGTCGTGGTCCTTTAGATTTGACCTCCTGACATACTTTGCAAGAGCGACAGTACATTCGTATGTCCTTGCTCACAAATGGCCAAAAGAAAGCCGCAAGAACCCTCGACTTTGTACGGGAAAAACCCATATGTCCAGCACATTGCGAGTCATGAGCATGTTGCAATATTTGCAATCTCATGCTCTTAGGCACAAGAATTTGTGAATGAGTGGACGTAGTCGAGTCTTGTACCATACGTACAAGTACGCCGTTCTTCATAGAAATCCAAGATTTTCTATTAGTATTCTGATTAGGATCACCTTTTTTTGCTAGAATGAAGAATTTTTGTAAAGAAGGATCTTCTTCTTGCAATTTGATAAATGAGTCACGTGTAATAGTCAAGTGACTATCTTGGTCATTTACTTCATCATTATTAGTTAATGAAGTTTGAGGTGGATCCAGAGCATGTGCTCTTGTGACCACCGCATTGGTAGCTTCAATGTTTTGCTCTTCCCAAACAGCAATCTGCTGTGGGGTACATTCCCTAACTCTGTGAATACGACCAATAATAAGGTCCGCAATAGGGTTTGGAAGTAGACACGCGTGGACCTCTCCCGTGAAGAAAGGAGTAGCAATATGTATTATGGCAGTAGGATACTTTTCCAACGTGCCACCAAATGTGACACATTTGATGACCTTTCCTGTAGCACAGGATGGATCTACAAGAGATTGCCTAACACCGACAGTAGTACATCCAGAATCAAACAACACTGAGACTGGATTACTATTTACTAGCCCCTTATGTAATATAAGAGAACCTCTCCCATCATGAGCAACATTAGCAGGAAGAGCGGGCAAAGGATGACCACAGCTTAGAGTACTAACGGTTTTCGGATCAAATAAAGTACTGCATTGGATACATTTATTTGCCCTACCAAAATCAAAAGATGAGCATCCGATAGCATTATGGTCTTTATCATTATTAACCTGTTTATCTGCTCCCTGAGATTCTTGTTGAACAGAGTTTGTCTGTTGATATCTTTTTCTCTTATGTTGCGATCTACCGCGACCATTATTGCCTCTGCAATTATCATTAAAGTCCCTACTGTAATTTTTATCCTGGTTTGAGTTCCAGTTTCCATAACTGTCATTACCATCTCTATGCTGTTGAGAACCTCTATTATCTTGGTATTGAGGTCTCTGCAAAAAATATTTCCCTCTATACCGATTACCTTTGTGAAAATTTCTAAAGTTAACCGGAGTAGAATACCGTGTAGTATTAGGTTGTCTCCAGTTCTGGGAAGAAGAATCACCCTGGAATTGATTACTATGGTTCTGGGCATAATTACGGTTACTCTTTTTATTGAAATTTTGCTGGCTACCCTGAAATTTACGCATAAAATTTGGGCCATAAGGTGCTGCCGAAGCAACTGGCAGACCTTCTTTTACCTTAGAGTTGCTAATGGTTATGTGAGGATGCGCAGTAACATACTGGCTACAGTATTCTTCCATTTCTTTTATGTTTTTAGGCTTACGCTCATGAAGAAAAGAAAGAAAAGCTTCATTAACAGAAGACATAACCTTGTCTCTAAGTAGTAAGTCCATGAGGGCTTCAAATGTACTTTCTGTCTTAGACAACTCAACCCATCGTAAAAAAGTAAGACGTATGCTTGAGATGAATTCAGAGAATTCAACTCCAGTTTCTGGTAACATGTTTTTAAATTTAAGACGATATCCGTCCTCGTTAAGTTGGTACTTCTTTAACAATGCCGCCCTGACAACCTCATAGTTGTTTTTGTCAGGCACATCTACCATACTCAACAAAGTCAAAGCATCACCTCTAAGTATCTTGGACAGATGATAAACATATAATGTTTTATCTATATTATGCACCTTACATGCACTTTCAAATCTATCTAGATAAAATGTTATATCATCAATTGAGGGATTAAATGCTGGTAGATTAAGCTTGAAATCCTTAGCATTAGTCTTATCTGACACCTTATTTGCATCATTAGCATTACCAGTGTTCAATAACTTTAACTTCTCTAACTCTAAAGCTAAGAGTTTTTCTTCATGCTCCATTTTTGCTTTTCTCTCATCAGCTTCTCTTTGTAACCTTCTTTCTTCAGCCTCAGCCTGTAACTTTCTTTCTTCAGCCTGAGCCTGTAACTATTTTTCTTCAGCCTGAGATTCTGCTTCTCTTTTTTGTTTTTCCATTTCCATTTGTAATCTTTTTTCATCTACCTGCATCTGCAGTTTTAAATTTTCAGCATCTATTCTCTTTTGTTCAGTTTGTTCTTTCATTTTCTTTTCCTCCGACTTCAATGCCTTGGCATATTGAACAGTCGCAAATTCTTCTAATTTATCACCAATCTTCCCAAGGGTTTTACCCTACTCAATAAAGTACTCAAATGTAGACATGATGTCTAAAATGTGAGTACAGAACCTGAAATAATTAATTATCTTATTTCAATCTTAATAGCAACAAGACTTAATAAAGTGCTTGTATAATCACTATGTTTACTCCAATCTCTGTGGGAAACAAGACTTGACACCAACTTGTATTATCAAATGTATAATAATATCACAAGTCACCTCTTAATCATCAGTGCACTACACAAATCAGTGCATAACCATCAGTTATTTATCATAACTGCACTACAATAGTGCATAAGCAAAAACCACCAGTTAGTTATGATAAGTGCACTATAGACCAATAGTGCATGAGCATATATGTAACAATAGTGAAAGCTAACTATGCAAGAACTATGCAAACAATAACAAGACAATGTAAACAATAACAAAGGTCACAACAATGTAAACAATAACAAAGATCAAAGTCAATGTAAACAACAACAAAGATCAAAGTCAATGTAAACAATAACAAAGATCAGAGTCAATGTAAACAACAACAAAGATCAAAGCAATACGAAAACATTCGCATAAGTCAAATAAATAAACAGCGAAACTAAAAAGAAATATGCGAAGATATGACAAACAAATGACGCTACAGTGTATAGACAAAAATTTACGTAAAGAACTGAATAATAGAAAAGAGGAGACCTACCAATACAACAAATGAAAACGAAACTAAAGAACAGAAAGAGAGAAAAAAAATATACAAAAAACGAAAATAAAGCACAACTCGTCACAACTAAACAGATATAGCAACGATTGTCGCTAGCAAATTTCACAGTAGGAAATTCGCACAGTCCCTAACGAAAACGCTAACAGTAGAACCTCTGTGACGTGGTATCTTCCACTGAAAGACACCGCCCAACCGAAAAACCCGCTGAAATATAAACATATAAATATACAAATACAAATAACATTTAACATGTAACATGTAAACAGTGTGAAAAATGTGAGAGACAGAAGGCTCAGTTAGAACATAAGGGCACAGTTCACAAACAAAACAGGCCACTTAACTTCTATGTATCCACAACGTCAGCACAGTTCAGAACAGGATGTGATCAGCATTCTTAGGACAATGATCCAACGTTGATCCATATCTGCTCTCATAAACTGCCATGACGAAGGAAATGAGCTTCTGACAGGAAACAGCTTCTGAACTTGACCTTCTGAATTGACTTGAGCACTTGACCTTCTCAATCCGGAACAGTTGTTACGGCACTTGTCCTTCTTCCTAACAGATCAGGAAATCGATTTGCTCGGCACTTGTCCTTCTATCGTAGGAAAACTGCCAACTTGACGAGCAACGCCGGGTATTTTGAAACAATTTCCAACTTTCAGCAACGCCGGGTACTTTCAAAATCTTTCATCAAACATTGAGGTGATGAGTTGAAACTGTAATGTTGAAAGCTTGATGATGATGTCTGGGTTTGTTGACCCCCTTGATAGCTGGTACCAGAGTAAACCAACAATTGGCCACCAAAAATGATAAGGGTGGATTTAACCAAAATAATAATGGTGCGCCAAAAAATGCCAGGTACGTTAGCTCCGTTATAAGATTGACGACCACTTGCCACCCCTATCGACACCTGGTATTAAAGTGCAAGATGTAGGTGTCTTCTCTGGTGTATAGTGTTGCTGTGTATGTTGCAGTAGAATAGTTCACAGGGTACAACACAGGCAACATGATGTGTAGAGTCATGAAAATGGTAACTTCGCTTTATGTTTTATACCATTTATTGCACGCCACAAAACAGTCATGATATTTATGTCATCACCAGCATAGTTTAACGAATGCAGCATTCAAAATCATATTAGCTGATAGTCATGTAGGATTCAATACTCAATAGTTGTATTGTAAACAGATAGCTTCTGTATATTCGATATCGTAAAGTTCTGGTTCATGAAGCTGTATAAATAATATATATATATATATATATATATATATATATATATATATATATATATATATATATATATATATATATATATATATATATATATATATATATATATATATAGCACAGATCTGGGTGCCTAAGGTTCATACATATAACTTCTGCAACAGTGTCAGCTGCAGATCATCAATGTTCATAGACAATAATAAATGCTCCCTTCCTGATGCTAGCAGATCAGATGTATACAATAAGTCCGTTTACTGTCTGCACGTGAATAGCATACATGGAATACAGGTCAAACCGACCCTTATAACCTTCCTAAGTCTAACCATCTGACTTGGACGTGATCTCTGATATAACGAATCCTGGAACACAGACAATAGTCTTGTTGGTCTAGAGCGACCCATATATATATAACTAGTTCAGGTATAAAGATACCGGTGGCGAAAATCCTAGTCAAAGTACCTCTCCATTTTGAATCACACAGGCGAGCAAGGAGCGACAAAATGACGAACTTCTAGATGATAGCATAAAGTTCAATACAAGAGGAATTACCTTTCTTCGGAAATCAACCACGAACATATGTCTCCAGGCAGGCTTGAATAATACTGGGAAATAGTCTAGTTAGCTAACTAACTCACAAAGACAATGTATTTCCCTCAGAAAATCACAAGACGCAGATTGCGTCCGCTCGCCACTCAGACCATTTCTAAACTCCCTCAGCTGGGCGGAACACACCAAACGAACTACCAGTTTTGACATGCGCAGAACTCCACTACTTGAGTCGCCGCTCACATAAGACGATTCTAAGAACATTCGAGATAAAAGTCTTACACAGTCGCGCCTTTTATGGTCATGAACAGAAGCGTTAAGACAGGTTTCAGACATCTACAACAGTTGACTGATACTACCAAATAAGGAGATATGGTCACGCTTCGTTCAAGAAATTATAGACCGAACGTGTCTCTATACAAGAGAAGGCAAACTCCTAAAAAATTGTAGTCTCAATATCTCGGGTTATGTCCCTTTGACTGTAAAAAAACATAATACACATTTCAGTCAAAAAATGATCATACATACGAAAAATGATCATACAAAGACTTTGGAAAAAGTAATTATTTGTGCGTAACAGTTACACAGAATGGGCCTCTATGTTTAAGCATAGTACGTTTCCTAACACACAATAATAAGGGTGCGTTTTCATTGGCTATTGTATCAGAGAGTTCTCTACTTATGGCTTGCAGTATGGTCAGATTTACTCCTAAGTATGTAGAATACCGTGTTGTTAGACAGACTAAATCACGACAATGATGATGATGTTGATGATGATGATGTTGATGGTGATGTTGATGATGATGTTGATGATGATGTTGATGATGATGTTGATGATTATGTTGATGATGGTGTTGATGATGATTATGTTGATGATGTTGACTATGATGATGTTGATGCTGATGTTGATGTTGATGATGATGACATTGATGATGATGATGTTGATGATGTTGTTGATGATGATGTTGATGATTATGTTGATGATGATGTTGACGATGATATTGATGATGATGATGATGATGATTGTATTATTTCTTTACGTTCACTAATTTAACTCTCATCTCTAGTTCATTTCTTACTGTATATTAATATAATTCTTCTCTATTATTGCTTTATCTTTCTATCTTATCACTGCATCCAGCTTCTAACTTGCGCCATGGTTTTTATTTGTGCTTTCCCCCAATCAATCCTTTTAATAATTGTCTTTTATTTGCCATCTCTTTTTCAATCTTTCTACTTCTTGTTTCTTCTAACGGTGTCCCCACCCTCTAAATCTATTCACTGTGATATCTGTTTCACTTCTCATGCCTTCCCTTTGTACTTGCTAATTTATGCCTTCCACTTATGTCTTTTCCCATTCTATTACTTTGTCTTCTACTTCATATCTCTTCCCTTTGTACTTGCTAATTTATGTCTCCCACTTATGTCTTTTCTCATTCTATTACTTTGTCTTCTACTTCATATCTCTTCCCTCATCATCATCAGTTGCCTTCTCCACAACGAAGGTTGGCTGTAATGGATCTCCAACGTCTTCTGTCTCTTGTCTTGGTGGTGCACTCTGATAGACTCTTTCCTGTCCATCTCTTGATGTTATCTTCCCACTTATAGCGCTGTCTTCCCCTTGCACGTTTGCCTTCAACTCTCCCTTCTGTTATGGTCTTCTGCAAGTGTTATGCCTTTTTATGTGGCCAAAGTATTTTAGCTGCCGAACTTTGACCTCCCTCATTAGTTCTCTTTTCATACCTAGATTTTCTAGGACCTCCTTATTTGTTTTCATCTCTTTCCATGAGATGCGCCCCATTCTTCTATATATATCCACATTTCAAGAGCCTCAATTCTTTCTTCCAAATGCTTATTCATCGTCCATGTTTCTGCACCATACAGAAATGCAGAATATATATAACACTTTATGATTCTCAGTTTTAATTTGTGAGATAACTGTTTGGATGTCAGTATATGTTTCATGTTGTTCAATGTAGCTTTGGCCATTCCTATTCTCTTCTTGATTTCTGTTTCGCATCTGCCATCTTCTGTTATTATATGACCAAGATATACGTAGCTCTTGACTTGTTCCAGGATTTTCCCATTTACGCTTATCTTTAATGTGGGTTTATCGTCTGTTTTGCTAATTATCATAGTTTTTGTTTTCTCAATATTAATGTCGAGTCCATATTCATGACGTATACTGTTCACTTGCTTCACTAGTTCTTGTAACTCCTGTTCGCTTTCAGCTAACAACACAGTATTGATAAACTCTTTTTTAGGTCACCACGTTAATAAGGGCTTGATGAGATTAAGTGGTCAACTCAAACCCGGCACAGTGTTGGTCATATAGGTCACCTTGTCCCGGAACGTAATGAGGCCCCGACAAGAATGTATTGTTGACAATGAGTGTTAGTATGAGTGTCAACACGCGAATGCATAAATGGTTCTGTAGAGTTGACAAGTTGGTAATAATGCACTCATACCCTCACGGCTGGAAGTCAATGATAACTGGAACTACTGTAGACGTTTTAGACAGTTTAATGATACACACTCTGACAGCACGGTTGACAGTCATTGGAACAGGTTGACACAACAAATCATTGGATACTTGACAAATGGGTGGCAACAGCAATTTGGCAATCTCATAGCATGTAAATATAATCGGACGATAGGAGCAAATATATAGTTATGATAGTCTATCGTCTCATACCTCCACTGACTAGTCGCATCAGTTTGAGTTAACAATAATAATGGTCATCACAATGCTCCCTTACAGACCCTCTGCTGACTACGTCTTTCAGGCTAAGTCTTTTAGGCTTTAGCTTCAACAGGGTCTTTTTTTTAAGGTTGACAATCTCAAATAACAAAGGGTAGACTTCAATACAATGTAGGTCCTGGTATCGCCATCAGGTAATAAGATATCTCCGTTCTCCGATTGACAATTCAAACAGACCAACAGTGGGATTCAAAATGGCGCCGGTCCCAGTGAGCGGTGTTCATCCAAAAGATATCCTCACTACAAATGAAAGGTCCGTTCATTTGCTCATCTAATGTCTTTGGGTTTTCCATACCCATAAGGAATGTTACATATGTCCACTCATAGTGCTGAAAGTACAGGAATCGTCTACATACGATCCATCAAATATATAGATAGATGATATAACATCTATGGCGTCGTTAGGCCTAGGTAAAGTTTTAGAAAATGTTTCTTCTTTACCATAAGTTCAGGAAATACTAGTAACTAGCACACTAACATATATATTCTGGGAGAAGTATCGACCATCATAGTATTCTGAGAGAAAACTCCTCTCTTCCCCAGAATCAATCACAATGACCAAAAACTTCGGACTCTCATATGTCCGACAGCCTTCAAGATCCCTCCGTCATCACGGAAGCCCCAACGACGACTCATCGTCTCATTGGGCATGCGCTAATGTTAACCTTTCAACTATATTCAAGTGGGGCGACTATATATTTACTTTCACTCGAAGCAAAAAATGAGTATTCGCCCTTTGACTAGAGTTCTAATCTTAGACTCAAAATAATGATTCCCAGATATTTCCAAACATAACAAGTATACAAACAAATAAATATCTTCCTATATATATACATCTCTATCTTCATTGTCCCCAGTAATCTGTTGGTAACAAGTATCATCTGCATATCTAAGGCTGTTTATTGACCTTCCACTGATGTTCAGTCCTGGTATTTCCTGTATCTGTTTGAAAATATTTTCGGTGTATAAATTAAATAGGCAGGGGGACAGCACACAACCTTGTCTGACATCTTTTTATGTCTATGTATGGTGAATAATTTCTTCCCGATCTTACTGTGGCAGTTTGCTCCCAATAAAGGTTACTGAGTATTCTTATATCTTTTCCATCAATACCTATATCTTTGAGGCATTCAATTATTTTCTCATGATGGACTCTGTCAGACGCCTTCTTATAGTCAATGAAGCCCATATACATACTTTTTTGGACCTCTGTATATTTTTCTGCTAATATTCTTTGGCAAAATATTGCCTCTCTTGTTCCACTGTTCCGTCTAAAACCAAACTGTTCTTCTTGGATTTCGCTGTCTACTTTACTTTTTATTCTTTCCTGTATGATTTTGAGCAGTATCTTAATTGCATGACTCATCAGGATCTCTTCCCTAAGTACTAGCTAATTTATGTCTCCCACTTATGTCTTTTCTCATTCCATTACTTTGTCTTCTACTTCATATCTCTTCCCTTTGTACTTGCTAATTTATGTCTCCCACTTATGCCTTTTCCCATTCTATTACTTTGTCTTCTACTTCATTTATCTTCCCTTTGTATTTGCTAATTTATGTCTTCCACTTATGCCTTTTCCCATTCTATTACTTTGTCTTCTACTTCATATCTCTTCCCTTTGTACTTGCTAATTTATGTCTTCCACTTATGCCTTTTCTCATTCTATTACTTTGTCTTCTACTTCTTATCTCTTCCCTTTGTACTTGCTAATTTATGTCTTCCACTTATGCCTTTTCCCATTCTATTACTTTGTCTTCTACTTCTTATCTCTTCCCTTTGTACTTGCTAATTTATGTCTTCCACTTATGTCTTTTCTCATTCTATTACTTTGTGTTCTACTTCTTATCTCTTCCCTTTAATTATCATCATCATTTTTCCTTTCATTCCCTATGAAGCATGAAGCCACCATTGCAGCTGGTCCCCTTGTAGGAAGCTTGTACCAAAACAACCATGTGCTCTGGCACCAGTGGTGTCTGTAGCAATGTGTTTTACATGATGATGTTGCCAGCTTGAAGCGCAATCTCATATTTGCAGCCTCTTACGACATGCCCGAGGGAGCAGAAGTCCCATTCTTTCTTTGTCTCCACACTTCTGCTTCTTCGTGACCTTTCAACTCCCCAATGAGCACAGTTGTTACCAACAGATTACTGGTATATATATATATATATATATATATATATATATATATATATATATATATATATATATATATATATATATATATATATATATATATATACAATGTATATACTTATTATTATATTTATCTGTCGGAGGGAAGGTATTTGTTTTTAGAATCAGGATGCTTTCCTGTTCAAAGATATATCACTCATGATTGATTGATACTGTTGTTATATGGATTATCTCCCCTGGAGATCGAATTTGGCGTATGAATCTGGATTTTGCTAGTCTGTGCCTTGTTGGGCCAAAAAGCAGATTGTTCTTGTTTAGGTTTATGCAAGAATGTTTATGGTCCGAGTCTATGTTTACTCTGTGTCTGTTTCAGACGATTCGGTCTTCTATCGTGATATCTTGGTATGTCTATGTGGAACTATTTTTCCTTGTACTGTACTTTGGGGTCAGGTGCTTTCGGCGCATGAAGAGACGTTAGGGAGTTCTTCGGTGATGAAGGAGCCTGGCGGGATGTCATGTCTTAGACCTGTCCAAAGTTTGTGATCTCTTCGATTGATTATGGGGACGAAGATAGTTTCTTCTAGGATTGTTAAATCCATGAGTTCCCCAGTGTTGATTCAGTAACGCCAGGAGAGTGTTTGTGTTTGCTAGTATATTTCGTATGGCAAGGTAAAGAACTGTTCACTGAACTCTTTCATTCCTAGGATCAGATGGGCAGACGTCGATATGAATTTACCTATGTATATATGTCGGGACGACATGTTTATTTAGCAGCACTGTATATGTTTATATGCAGCAACTATGAGGACAAAATATGCTGATTCTTGTAGAATCATTTATTGTTGATGAACAAAGCTTCGATTGAAGATTTACTATACATCCGTATAGTGAGCGATGCTCAACAGGGAACCAGAAGCCATTTTGGAATCCTATGTATTTTGGGAATCCTATTTATTGTCGATCATCAATCAGAGAACGGGGATGCCCCCTTATTATCAGGTGATGATTAAGAGATCACAGTTATAAAGAAAACCCAATACTAGTGGGTTAACATTATCTTCACATAGATTTGCTGTACTTTACCTAAAGGAATCTTCGCTAGAAAAGAGGTCCTGTTTAGGAGTCAAGTTTGAACAGTATTTATTAACTGACATGCTCGGTCAGTAAGGCCTGATGATTGTATTCATAAACAGTGGAAATCTAAGTGCTTGTTTACAGATGTGCCATTGCAATGTTATTCAACATGAATGCTAACTTATGATGGTAGACCATTGATCAACAATATGCCATTTATGTCAACCTGTGTTCCTGTAACGATGCTCGTACTGTCCATGTGTACGTCCCATTAAATAATATGAAACGACCACAGTAGTCCAGCCATCCTTGACTTCCACCTGTGATTGGAGTGAGTGACCTGTGCACCTGTCGAACTGTCATCCATTCGCGTTTGTCATTATTGATGTCTACACTCACCCATTACATCAGAATATACGCACTTAACAGTACACCTTGTCAGGGCCCCAACAGTAGGTAACCTGACCCATTTACAGATCATTGTGACTGGACGAGCTATATCACACAAAAAACAGTCCATACTAATCTGGTGCGAGAAACAAAGCTTTATCAATGTGATGTCCAGTATCTTCTTCTTCTTCTGTCCTTAGCCACCGACCGTCAAAGCAGTCAGTGGCCATTACGCCTAGTGGCGTCTTAGGGCAACAGCAGATAGGTTTTTTTGCCATTGTTTCCCATCACGCCTAGTGGCGTCTTTAGGGCAACGGCAAATCAACCCATTTGTTGTTGTTTCCGTAATCGAAGTGACTGGCAAACGGGTGATCAGCCCGTGATGTCCAGTATAATGACCCTTATCAATAGTCCTTCAATAAACGTCTTCCAAGTCTTCCTGTCACGTGCCATCAGCTCATTGTCTTTCCGTATCTTTTCATCCTCTTCATGTGTTCTTCGGTCTTCCTCTACCTCTTACCCTGACGATTCCAGAACAGGGATTGTCTAGTAAGGCTATCAACAGGTTTCTTCAATGTATGTCCTAACCATCTCCAGCATCTTCTTCTCATATCTTGTTCCACTGGCATTTGTCTGGTTCTTGTCATGAGTTTCGCATTAGTGATACTGGCATATCACTTCAACTGTTTTTGTTTTTTTAACGTACGCTCGCTATTACTCGAGGCGAGAACCTCCGGTTAGTATATCTAACCTGAGACTGATTTTTACGTGAGTATCCCTTTTTGCCCTGTACAATGACAGGTGTCCACTCGACATTCAGGCAGATACTCGCCGTCTTCGGAGGGTACCCATCAGAGCTGGGTCGGCTCAGGAGCCGCCAGTCCCTGGTCGACGACAATCCTTCAAACGTCTTCGCCAGGGCTCCAATTAATCCAGTCCAAGTCCCGGTCGACGACACTATTCAAATGTTCTCGCCCGGGCTTGAACCTGGATCACCCGATCGCCAGCGCAGTGTGGTAACCATTACACCAGCGTGGCTCCCACCAATCTTTCTATTGTAAACGAATATCTATTTATTAAAGTCCTTCTCTCCACACCGACCCCCAGAATCTACACGGAGCATCTCTTCTCTTTCTCTACACTATTCTATTTTAGAGCGAGCATACGTCCGGATTTGTCCGGACGTTAACACAAAAATTTAGCTTCCGGTCGGTTTTTTGTTTTTTTTAATTGTGATTTGTCCGGCTTTTAACAAAATTACAAAAAAGAAGAAAGAAAAAAAAAGATTTTTGTTAAAAAGCGAAAAAACAAATTCACAAAACAAATCTAAATTTGGTAATTGATGTTGACAAAATAATGCTTGATGGCAAAATTATTTAAAGCATGCATTTTACGAAGATTTTTTTAATTTTTTGTTTATTTCGTTGAAGTATTTTTATATATTTTATCATGATTCTTTATATAAATGTATTAAATTAGTGAAATTAATGTGCCCTCCGTTGTGTCTCCTTTTCAGACAAATAATCATTAAAAAAATATGGTCTCCCTATTCTATTTCTTCCCCTTCTCATTTCTTCCCATTCTATTAATTACTTCTTTTGTTTTCTTGTCTTTTCTGTCTACTACTTTTATGATCCTCTCCTTCTGCTTGTCTCTATTGCTTCAGATCTTCTACTTCAATCCTCTTAAGTCCAGTGTTTCCCCAAACTTAAAATAATCCCGTCCCACTTAATGAGAGCTTAGTCTTAGTGTATCGCTCTTGGACAAAGAGAAGTTGGAGGTAGTTTAATTATTACTTTTAAAAACAAATCTTCTCTACCAAATACATAATATATCATCATCAACTTCACCATCATGATCATCATCATTTCATCACTAGTGTAAAAGCCCGTCATAAGACAGGAATTACATTCAAAAGCACCAATACCTAACGGCAATTTTACTTTTTCAAAAGTATTAAATAAAACCACTGTGCATCACCACAGTACACGAACTACATAGCAGCAGCGAGGATCCCAATGTGTGTATACGGGATCACACATTCTATAAATACTCGTACATTGTTGTGCACACCGTCATTTGCGAATTGTTCTTTGGTAAGTGTTACTATTTTCGGGAGTGTACATATAAGGGAAGCAATACAATTAATGTCTAACTTTCAACCAAAGTTGCATCCCTTAGCGTTAGTGACAGAAAAAGCTGGGATTTTATACATATATATTGATGTTGGTTCCTTATGAAGCATGGAGCCAGTACTACAGCTGGTCCGCTTGCAGGAAGCCTGCACCAAACATTTAAATGCTCTGTCAGTGGAAGCTTCTGTAACAATTTGTTTTACATGAGGAGGTTACCAGCCCCTTTCACAGTCTAATATTAGTCGCCTCGTGCGACTTGCATGAGAGGGTAGTAGTCCTGTTCATTCTCTGTATCTTCAAAGACCCTAACGAATACACTAGGTAAATATAATACATGCTATTGATTTGTTAATGTATATACCGTTATACAATATATAATTTACATATAAAATTATTCATTAAAAACGTGATGCACATTTGTAAATAAAGATGTTTGTATATCTACAGTGCACCATTCTCATATATTAAATTTTAATTACCTGGTAATTCTTTTTCACCATCTAAATATATATGATAATGTAAAATTTAGATTTAAAAAAAAAAACTATGTCGGGTACACTTTGTGACCCTGTTCTTCACACATTGGGAAGCACTGCATAACCCATCTTGTTTGCACTCCCCCAGTCCCTCTTTAACTCACAGCACACAAACATAGTTGTTATTGTGAAGGTTTTTGCGATTGACAGATGTTCTTATGGGACTTGTCATCATTTGTATTGTTCTATTATAAAACCGACAGATGTCGCTTTACATTGGTAAACCTACGTTGCGGGGAAACTAACAAATGTAATGGGTTTTACAATGACAAAGAACAAAGAGAATTGTTACGGTCACAAAGGCCTTTGTCGGGATCAAAGGAGCAAAAAAAAAAAAAAAACAAACACACACACAAAAAAGAAAACCTACCTGATACAAACAAAAGCCGACCACAACACATATCGGGATCGTTTTCAGCAGGATTAGCAGTGATAGACGTGACATGCCGTTAATTCTGTGGACAGGTAGATAAGTAGACGTATTGGCAGGTGGGTAGATATATAAGCTTTTGGTTAGGTAAACAGACAAGGAGTAGATAGGTAGATACATTGGTGGCAGGAATAAGGTATGTATGAAGGTTGATAATAAGGTAGGTAGGTCTCCAGATCAACAGAAAATTTAACAGATAGGTAAGCAGACATACTGGCAGACAGACAGACAGACAGATAGAAAAACAGGCATAAATCCATAGATAGACATACATATGGACGGATGGATAATTAAATTGGTAACTGGGTAAATAGGTAGGTAGGTAAGAGATTAAATAGATAAGCAGGTAGATAATGACAGACAGACAGACAGAGAGATAGATAGATAAAACGAACGAACGAACTTTATTTTCAAAGGGTTAAGAATTGGGCACGCAGGCCCGTCTTACATTCAGCCCTTCTTCTCTCTGTCATCTTACATACCGTATCCTTTCAATCGCACATGTATTTTGAGCATTTTTTAAGCATACAACATTAGATAGATAGATAGATAGATAGATAGATAGATAGATAGATAGATAGATAGATAGATAGATAGATAGATAGATAGATAGATAGGCAAGTAGACAGGCAGGTAGGTAAGTTGACTGATAGATAAACAGACAAGTACGTATACAGTAAAAACAACATTAATCATCAACAAGACGAAACAAAACAGACAAGAGCATGCTAACATCAAACAAGTATAGGTGACAATGTTTTAAACTAAAAGCGAAAAACATGACACAGTATCAAACAGAATGGGACAGTTCTACAAGATATCTGCTAAAACGCATGAAGAAAAATATATTGTTCATCCTTTAATGGGTTATAATTAGGATATATCATTACGAGAGCAAGTCAGTAAGTAGGTCACAAATGGCTATTTTAAAAAAAAATGAGATACGAACTTGAAAACCATTTATTATTGCACTTACATTTCCCCTTATTTCTCAACATAATCTCCACCAACATTGATACACTTATCCCATCGCTTTATTAGTGCCTCAAAACCTGCAGCATAGAAGTCTTTGATCTGCTGTCTCAGCCACATTCGCACCTCTCGTTCAACCTCTTCGTCATCCGCGAAACGTTTGCCGCCAAGTTGAGTTTTTAGTGGACCAAACAGGTGGAAATCGGTCAGGGCTGTAAGGCGGATGTTCAAGAAGTTGCCACCCTAGTTGTTCAATTTTCACTTGGGTTAATCGAACCGTATGTGGTCTGGCATTGTCGTGATGGAGCAGTACTCCTCTAGTCAGTAGGCTGGGCCTTTTCTTCGAATTGCATCCAGAAGCATCAACAGAACTTCACAGTACGATGCAGCATTCACATTCTCACCTTTCTTCAGGAAATGGGTTTACAGCACTCCTTGAGAATCCCAAAAGACTTTAAGCATAACCTTCCCTGCTGATGGCGTACCCTTGCATTTCTTGGCAGAAGGTGAAGAAGGATGTTTCCATTGCATTGAAGCACGCTTTGATTGATGCACCCATGATTCGTCCCCAGTAACAATCCTGTTAAGCACGTCTTCTCCTTCATCTGCGTACCGAGAGAGATGTTGCAAGGACAGGCCCATTCGGTTCATTTTGTGTTCCTCAGTCAGTTGTCTGGGCACCCACCGTGAGCACACTTTCCGGAAATTCAAACGATCATGCATTATGCTGTAGGCTAAACCATGAGAACACCCTATTGCAGTTGCTACACTGTCTATCGTTACTCGCCTGTCAGCTCGAATCATCTCCCCCACCCGCCGCACAGATGCTTCTGTCGCAATCTGAAGAGGACGACCAGGTCGGTCTTCATCAGCAATTTTTGAGCGTCCTTGAGAAAATTTATCGACCCAGTTATGTACCGCTTTACGCGACAAACACTTCTCACCGTAAACAGGAAACATTTCCTTATGAATATCCTTTGCAGGAAGTCCTTTTGCCCAAACAAAACGCACAACAGCACGCTGTTCTTCGGTCGTACACTCCACGAGCACGGTCGCCATTTTTATCTGAGCTGCGCATGCGACACCTAGCGTCTGCTACCTAAAGTAATCATCAAGCTGGATGTTGCTGCCACCTAATGACACCTTTAGAAACTACCAACTACAATTTTCAGCTTTCCCATATCAGTTTGTGATCTACTTACTGACTTCCCCTCGTATTATTCTCCTTTGTGCTCCTTGCCGACAATGGAGCTCCCTCTGTAGCTCGCCTCCTTGCAGAAAGCCTGCCCCAAGCATTCACGTGCTCTTGTAGCTGTAGTTTCTGTGGCAATTTGTTTAACATAATGAGGTTGTCAGTCTCATGAACAACGTCATATTAGTCGCCTTATGTGACATGCTTGAGGATGCCGTAGTCCCATTCTTTCTTTGTCTCTCAAGAGAAACGCGGGAAATACACGGGGAAATTAGGATATAGTGTAAGTTAATAAATCTTATACGTCACTTCCTTGACGCTAACGGACAAGCCATCCTAGTGTATGATAATAAATCTTATACGTCACTTCCTTGACGCTAACGGACAAGCCATCCTAGTGTATTGTTCTAAGAATATAGCTAAGTTTTTTTTTTTTTTTTTTTTAGATCAATGAAGAAAAATATCCCGTTCAACCTCTGATGGGTTATAATTAGGATATATATTGTTTTTAATTCCAAATAATATGAAAAACTGCCGATTTGAGAAAGTGGCATCACATTTGTCAAATCATTGTAAATAGGAACAATCATAATTGTGCTTATACGTTAAATAAATAAATTAAAATAAATAAATAAATAATAAAAACCAAACAGACAAACAAACAAAATCAAGAAGAAACTCTGAACAAGAATAATATTAAAGTGAAGGGGTGTAAAGGCGTGGCGGTTCCAGTTATATAACTGACTTTAACAGATAATTAATTGACTTTCATCTGTTAAAAGTCATAAGCATTGTAATAACAGCATCAGACCTTCACATTCCCAGCCACTATATATTAACATTTGTTCGTGTTAAATATTGTTTGACTATATTATGCAGTTCCCTAGGTCTGTCTACTCTTAACACCTCTTCTATATTTATAGGTAAGTTGGATGCTTGCAAATAATCTAATATTGGTATTCTCATTTGTTCATACCTCTTACATTTTAACAAGAAATGTTCTATATTATTGTCTTGAAGACGTACTGCACAGTAAGGTTCTTCTATTCTGAAATAGCCTTTTCCCAGCTGCAGTCTGAGAAGTTTCTTATTACTGGGAATTTTCAATTCCCTAGATATCTGACATTTTCTTGTTGGAGCCTTGAACAACTTATATGCATGTCTTCCTTTCAGATTTTTATCCCACTCTGCTTTCCATTCAGCTGTTATTAAATCTTTAATTAAGCTTTTAATCTCTGATTTACTCATCCCTACATTTATTAGATTTTTATCATATCTACCTTTCTTGGCTTCTTTATCTGCCTTTTCATTTCCCTCTATGCCAACATGTGAAGGTATCCAAGCAATTAAGACTGAACATCCTCTGGAATATAAGTATGTAGTTGTTAGAAATATCTCCTCTGCTATATCAGGTCTACTACATTCTCGTAAGTTTCTAAGTGCTTTAATTGTTGAAAGAGAGTCTGTTAGTTTTTTGGGAGGGTTATTAGAGAATATTTCTAGTGCTTTTAGTATTGCCACCATCTCTGCAATGAAAATGGACGTATTTTCCGTGATGCTATATTCTTTTGCCAGTTGACTTTTGGACAGTGTTTCCAGCCGGTTAGTCTGCATGTGTGTGAGCTCTGGCAAATGTGTTCCATTCCGCGGAGGTGTCTACAGTTTCAGAAGATATTCCATTACATTGAGTGCCAGAGATGAGTATACGTGTCCACAGGGAAGTATGTTTGTGCTTATAGCATAATAACTGATGATGGTGTTATTAAATATTGATTCGCGGGCTCAGACGAAACTGACGGCATAGTTTGTCCGTTAGCTCATTAACTCTGGTGGCCCTGTTGCATGAATTGCCAATGTGAAACTAATGGATTTTCACTATCAAATGTAGTGTGTAATAAACTGTATTGTACTGTCGATTGACTTTATCTGAATTTCTTCACAGTATCTGGTGTGGCCATGTGACGGTATTGCCTCCCCTGCTTTGCAGTAGTGGTCCAACAGTGGCCAAAACTCAAGAGTATCTAATATGGGCTTCAAAGGTATCTACCTTCGCACAAGATTACTTTTGGCAGATATGTAGATAGAAGGGTGATGACACTTCTATTACAATAAGAGTCTTCACAAGATATTCAGAATAAGAACAATAATGCTTTGGCTGAGTATGTTAACTCTGTAACTCTGCTGACGCTTTTGTGAACGATTTAAGCACTTATTACTTTCAGCTTGTTTAAGCCCCCACCCCTGATTTACTCCGTGGAATTCATGTCCGCACGAATGCGCACCTATTGTACACAGTCGCGAGTAACTAATTCAAACAAACAAAAAATATTTTTGAACGGATCTAGTAACTTTCCTGTAAAACTACTAAAAATTAACCCAGACAACAGTAAGAGTTTTTTATATAACGTAAAGAAGAAAATTCGAACATGACATGAGTTTTGTAAGGGCAAAAAATATATTAATAACTGCATGGAAAATCTAAGACTGCATGCAAAAATTCAAATCCATACAACAAACAGTTTTGGAGAAAATTGACGCTTTCTGTGGGCACGAATTTCCGAACGGACTATAGAAGAAGAGACAAGTACAAAACATCCGGAAGAATGAAAAGTAACGCACCCACAAACGCAACTATTAAGTGCGTGGTGCAGAGTTTTGTACAAGTCGCACGTCTAAAGGATAGTGCGCAAAGAGTGAACCATGTTTTAAATTAATAGCTCTGTGAGCGTCGCGAAAGTTATTAAAGCGCACAAAAGCACGCTGGTTAAAAGAATTTTGAAGTTCGAACATGCGAACAAATTTAACATTACCGATTTTCTGAAAAAATGTTTCAGTGCATACCAAGTGGTATGAGACGGAATGTTGCGCACCAGAACAGTGCGATTCAGTGACATATGATCTCGGTCAGATCGAAACTGAGCCCGAGTATCATTCAACTTATTATGTGTCGCGTGTGCTAAACGTGACGAAGAAAGAAGGCACATATTATGTTTTTCCTTGTATGATGTAACAATAGGACAAAATATAAATGTAAAAAAAAATATTTTCTATAGGAAAAACCTAAAATAACAAAGTCATGAATAAATATATGACTCGGAAGAGAAGAAATGATGACTGAACGAGTTGAGTCATCAAAGAAATGTGGTAATAACTCCAAGTATCAATGGGCTAATATCTGCGCGAAGCAGAATTAGGCACCAATTGTAAATGAAGAGAATGGTGATGAAAATGTACACCATTGTCTCGTTCAATAGCCAAAAGAGCGTCTCTATTAGTACTAAAAGTCACTAACGCCTCACCATACCTGTTATTGGTAGGTCGTAACAGACGTACAAACTTAACGTCTGCCGTGTAATTAAGGAAATCGCCAAGTTCCTGCCAAGTAGTTCGTTGTGGCAGATTGCGCACTAGAATGGTGCGAGAATATGAACCTGTTCCAATATAAGTAGTCCCATTGTCACAACATGGGAACTTGAGTGACGTGTACCCTTAGTTTGCTGAGGCAAATTGCTATTTATATCACTCATATATTTGGAATTCTTTCTATAATGTGGATTATATAGTGTTAGACCTGCGTATGATAACTACTACCATGTAAAGGAATAGATTTTAAACATGTCCTAGCAAGCAAATCAGAAGACCTGAGTATATTATTTTTTTCCAATGTACCGGTATTAGTTTTACTGAGTATCTTCACATTACTTTTAACTCCCAACATAGGTTTAACCATGTTACTCTTATCCGTAACATCATTTTTACTCTTGTCAGCCTCAATAGTCTTTTTAAGAGTAGCTTCACTAAGATCGTGTCGCCAAAACTTATCCCCCGAATTGGCAGTATTATTGCGTCGAGGGAAGGTATATCTCCCCCGGAATGATTTTTTTGTAAAACCCTGCTGACTAACAGCATTGAGTGCTTGGTGCTGACTCTTTGCTTTTGTGAAGTGGTGTTGATCATCAACTTTACGTCTAACACCGTTAACCATAACAGTAGACAACTCCTTGTTGTTTAAGACAACATCTATCAATCCATCAACCCTCTTTCTTAATTTAACATTTTCTAAATTCTGGATTGAAATCTCTTCACTCTGACTCTTAATTACTGTATTAAGGTTTACAATTTTACCCCTCTCCTCCATGAGTAATGTCTCACATTTGGCCAACTTATCTTTCTCCATAGTTAATTCTTCAACTCTCTTTTTCTCATCCTTTTCTTTCCTTACTATTCTTTGTCGTGCCAATTTCTTTAATTTCGTTTTTTGCTCTACCAACATATGTGGTTGCAATCGAGCTACTTCTAATGTAAGCTCTTGAATCTTAACACACTGTTCCTGAAGTTTTCTTTGGTAGTCTACAACATTATCTTGTGAAATTCTCAATGTGAGTTCCTTAACCTCAGACTCCAAACTTTATTTTTATCCATGGTAGATTCTAGTGAGGCCTTAGAATTGGTAAGCTCCACTTTCAATTTTCGCAGATCACTTTCAAGTTTGGATTGTATCACATATAATGCACTCTCCTCAGCAATATCCTCCAACAACTGTATCTTTTCCTGACGACACTGTTTGTCGTGTGTTATTTGTTCCTCATGAACATTGTCGTCGCGTATAGCGCGGTTTATTTTTTTCATTATATTACCATGTGGTTCATGGAGGCATTTTGCTAAAAAGAAACGAAGTTCCATACGCAGTAGTTGTGCCAAGTCCGTGGCAATATTTATATGAGGAATAGACTGAAAATGCCAACTCACAAAGTCCTCCAAATCTGATGTCGCCTGACATAAAAAACGATTCATCACAAATTTTTCAGGTTCTGGGCCTTGAAATCTCTGATCCCTACCATCCTGGAGCAGCATCTCCAGTACAGGTATCATGTCATCCGTAGACATTTTTGTCTAAATATGCAAGTAATCGACTTACCCAGTCAAATAATTTACCAAAGAGCTTAAAACTTATACTTTTACTTAGTATGTAACAGGTTCTTGTCCAGAGAACTCGTACAACAATTAATTGCAAACTATTAATAATGTTATTAATCAAAGAATCAAATTATGCATTAAAATATTATCAGAGTAGAACAGAAATAAACAATGCAGACAATAGTGACAAGCACAAGATATTAAAAGACGAATGAGGACGTTCGCAGGAATCAAATAATAATAAAGCAAAAATAAAATTAATTTAGCAAAGAATGCACTGACAACTGCGAAAAGAAATGACAAGACAAGTGACAACACAAGGTATAAACACAAATGGTGTATACAACTAAGCGATAGTGAGATCGAGAAGGACGTTTACAAACAAAATACATCATGAAAATAAGGTACATAAAAAATGTCTACGAAAACAACAATAAGGACTCAACGTCACAGCTAAACAATTAGTTGTCACAGACAACCAAACGCAGTGGACTGAAATAATCCTACAGCAAATATTTGCTGGAACATCCACTTGCGGGAGGTCTGCAAAAATATGTCCCTACAGAACACTTACGAAGGCCCGGGGGTGAATCTGGGATGTTTCCTTCATTAGTCGCCAATCCCAACCGCCCACATAATACATGGAATACATAACATCAAATACAAATATGGACATATTTAAAGAAAAGGGCTCAGCTATACATGCCACGGTGAACAGAACACTCAATTTTTTTACTTATCTTTATAGAATAAAAAATTTCCCTGTCCTCAAAAGGTTTGTGATTTTGGCATCCGGGCGCTACATGCATGAGCCGTGATACACATGTTGACGTGAAATAGTAACTGTATCCAACGTTGATGTTGATAGTTGAAGTCCACTTGACCTTGGATAACCGTTATAATTGATCCCAAGTCCAAGATGATGACGCCTTGAAAGCTCCAGAGATTTCAAACGATTCTTCCATGGAAAGTAAATTCGTTCCCTTGAAACTTGCTACCATTGTAGCAGACCTTTCCTCATGCTGGCCACCAGCTTTTGTAGTCATTAATTGTTGTAGTCGTGTATTGGTAGTGACGACTAGTTGACTACTGGTGCTGATAACGCGAATGTTGTTTGGTTATGTGGCGATCAGGTAAACAGGAATATCAACAGGGCACGTCAACAAATGCCAGTGCCAAATTAAGCACACTGGAACTCTTGTATTGATTTATACAGTTTATTAGACAATCACGGTTGACGTACGATAAAACGGGCAGAGTATACATCCTCTGTCATTGACGATTTTGCATATCAATACACATGGAGAAAAGGTCAATATGTATCAATGTTCAGATCGGATAGTCTCATGATAGTCCTATTAATGAACAATACGACAGGACATCGTAAGTAAAGCATCAATGTTCATATATGATCAAGCAATTTAGATCATGAGCTTGACTGACATCTATTATATAACGGCCGACCTCTCAAGGACAGACATACCCATTATGACCAAGGGTATGTGATACATCAAAGATTGTCCCATCTTTAAATGGCCTCGTAAACAATATATTTGGCATATCTGAATATCCTATTTGAGGCATCAAAGTAAACAATACATATATATAATCATAAGTCCTGAATTTGAATGACCTCTCATCATCTGCCGTAATCCAACGGACGGCTAAATATATAATTTATATTTGTATTCACGTTTGTGATATACTTCTTCCAATAGTTCATACTTGACAATTAATCGGCTGGATCCACTAACTTCACTTTATTCTTTGATCCAAATGGAGGGTCAATAAGTCCCCATCGAATGCGCTGACTAGATTCATTATGACGAAACTGCAATATATATTTATTTTCATTAGCTTCAATGACAAACTTACTGTGAAATCCTTACGGCGATAGCTTCCACATGGAAGGCCGTATAACATAGGCATTAACAGTGGTTTACACCCAATATGGGGTTCGAATAAGCAGACCAACGTCTGTCTTCCAATCCAGCCATGACATCTCTCTCTGAGGTCACTGCGTCATCTCGTGTTTAGCAACAAAACGCAAATATCCCCACGCACAAATATGTGCGCTTCCGTGCGCGATGAATTTAATTTACAAATATATTCTTACCACATTTGTTGATGCGTACCCTCTTAACAGAAGTAAGACCCGTGTCTACTTTAATACGGTTAAGGACCCAAAAAGGACGTAACACATACTTTATTTTGTTACCACCAGCATACTAATCTTCTTTTGTTCTCACTAATCTGAGAATTTACGGGATAGATTAATTTAGGAACTTGTCCTTTTCCCGTACTGACTATTCCATACCTTATTATTAACTTTTGATCTTTTGGGTTAATTACTTCTGTAGGGATCTTCTTTTCTTTTCCTTTACCAGAAAGGGGGGGGGGGGGGGGGGGGTGAAAGACCTATTGGGTTAATTTTATTTTTTGTCTGTAAACCATGCTTTATTGATGTAGATGCTTGATGTTGTGAATTTCTAGTGATAATAAACTAATAAACCTTAAGCCATCGTTTTGGTCAACCCCTGTCCATATATGTTATCCATAGTTTGTTTTCACGTTTGTGCGTATTTGTCACAAAAATTATGTGTACGTGAGAGTAGTGTAAATTGTATTTTGTACACGGAGAGAAATGCGTCTGATTTAAATATAGTCGTAAAGATAGGCTGGATTAGAGATATTACTCAATCCTGAGACTGTTCTTTCTCTGACACTATCACCCTCGTGATAAAAAACTATTTCTTACACCTTACTATCACATAGTTACCACTATCACCTCTGCTCAGACAGGACCATACACATCTCAGACCTTCTTCTTTCTTCTTTGATCCTTAGCCGCCGTCCGTCAAAGCAGTCAATGGCCATCACGCCTAGTGGCGTCTTGTATGGGGAACAACAAATTTATTCCACTTTGCTCGGTCGGTGGCCATCCTTCGTACAGTGCCCCAACTCTGGTTCATTCTTTGCATCTCAGCATCCACAGTCCTCCACCAAGTTGTTTTTGGTCGGATTCTCTTTCGTTTTCCTTCAGGGGTCCAAAGCATAGCTGTTCTTGTGATGGCATCCGGGTCTCTTCTGAGGACATGGCCAACCCAGCTCCAGCGTCTGCCAGCTATGATGGTGTGCATGTCCTCTTGCTTGCTCCGAGTAAGCAGATCTTGGTTGGTGATGGTATTCGGCCAAAAGATTCGGTGAATTTTTCTTAGGCATGTTGTGTGAAAAGAGGACAATTTCGACATTTCCTTCTCTGTAACTCTCCAGCTTTCCGCACCATAGAGAAGCACAGAAAGCACACAGCTCTGATATAATCTTAATTGTGTGCTTGTGCTGTATTGAGAGGACTTCCAGATGTTGTTTAGGCTAAAAAAGGCTGTTCTTGCTTTGTTCATTCTGTTGTTGATGTCTTTGCTTGCCCCGCCGTCTGGTGTTACTATGCATCCTAGGTATGTGAAGGTGTCTGTCTGTACCAGTTGCTGATTCCTTACTGATATGGGCTCAGGGTTGCTCACATTGAGCGTCATGACCTCTGACTTCTTTAAATTGATGTTCAAGCCCACCTGCTGGCTATACTTATTAAGTCTATCCGTTTTTTCCTGGATGTGTTGATGTGAATGTGTTAGTAGTGCAATGTCATCTGCATATTCCAGATCTTCCAATGTAGAAAATGTAGTCCATCTTATTCCTCTTGGACTGCCCTCTGTTGTCTGGCGCATCACCCAGTCTATGACTGTTAAAAATAGAGTGGTTGATAAGGGGCATCCCTGTCGTACTCCTGTCTTCACCTCAAAGGTTAAGTTGCTCTGCCCAACACTACACGTAAAGTTGGCATAGAGGCTTTTTATGATTGACACTATGCAGCTTGGAATTCCATAAGCCCTCAGTATTTTCCATAAACTGTCCCTATATATGCTGTCAATAGCCTTTTCAAAATCAACGAAATTAATGTACAGCTGTCTTTGCCATTCTGAGCACTGCTCTATAATGTTCCTGATAGTAAATATATGATCTACACATCTTCTGTTCTTTCTAAATCCTGCTTGCTCTTTCCTCGGTTTGTGATCTACTGCTTTTGAAATTCTCTGTATAATTATCCTGCCTAGTATTTTGCTGGGAACTGAGAGAAGAGTGATTCCTCTCCAATTATTGCAGTCTGCAAGATCTCCCTTCTTGGGCAATTTGACAATTATTCCTTTGTTCCACTCTGTTGGTGTTGTCCCTGTTTTCAAGACTTGTGAAAATAGTGGTTCTAATAGTTCTGCTGCTAGCCCAGGGTCTGTCTTAAATAGCTCTGCATTTAAGTTATCATGGCCAGGAGCTTTTCCATTCTTTAACCCTTTGACTGCTGTGATGATTTCTTCTTTTCGTGGAATGTCTGTGTTTACATCTAGATCGTTTTCAGCCTCAGGAACATTCAATTGTGTCTCTGGTGGTTCCTTGATCAGAGTTTCTCTGAAATGCTCTGCCCATCTTGTTTCCTGTCCTTCTGCTGTCGTGATGAGATTTCCTTGCTTATCTCTTACTAATGTAATATTGTTTGCACCTCGTTTTCCGCTGATGAATTTAGTTATTTTGTTTACTGTGCTTTGCTCATTTCTCAGTGCTGCCTCTTCAGCCTGTCTTGAAAGATTGTCTAAGAAATTCCGTTTGTTGGCTCGGGTTTGGCGTTTAACTTCCTTGTCCAGCTGACTGTACTGTTCGCTGTATAGTTGCTTTAGTCTGGGGGACTTTGCTTCTATTTTCTTTGTTTTCATTTCCTTTCTTATCGTTATGGTGTTTAATGTTTCTGGTGTTATCCAGTCGTGCTTCTTCCTTTCCTGGAATCCCAAGCATGATTTGCTGCTTTCCTTATATATTGTTGAAATGGTGTTGAAATTCTGGTCTATATCATCAGTCAATGTCTTTTCCTGACTTTTGGCAAATTGATATTGTTTCTTTATGTCAGCCGCAAAAACTTTTCTGGTAAGGTGGTCCTTCAATTTGCTGATGTCAAACCTTTTCTGTGTAGGTACAGTTGGTGCAGCCCTTCTTAGTTTCACTTTCAGTTTTGCTACTACTAAATGGTGATCACTTTCCACATCTGCACGTCTTCTTACCTTCACATCTTGTAATACATGTCTCCATCTACCGTTAATCATGACGTGGTCTATCTGGTTTCTGTCCCGACCATTTGGTGATTCCCATGTTAATTTGTGAATTTCTTTATGTGGGAAAAGTGTTCCTCCAATGACCAGGTTTTTGTTAATGCTACAGAAACTTATTAATTTATCCCCATTTTCGTTTGCTGTTCCGCTGCCGCATTTCCCCATTACTCTTTCGTTATATGTATTGTGTGTACCAACTTTCGCATTGAGGTCTCCCATTACTATAATAAGATCATATCTTGGTATGTCTTCCATTTCTTTCTGCAGTTGTTGATATAATTCATCCTTGACCTCTTCATCGCTGTCATTCGTTGGTGCGTAGCATTGTACTAGTATTATTGTAGTATTGGTGAATCTCCCTCTCAATCTTAATCTTATCAGTCTGTTGTTGATGGGTTTGCATTCCAGTAATGTCCATCCTCTCTTCCAGAGTAAAGTACTGTTTCTCCTGTTGCTGTTTTAATTTTTCCTGCCCCTGCTCTCGCTTATCCCTAGAATGTGTAACCTATAGTTTCTCATTTCTGCCGTGACCTGTTTTAGTTTACCCGTCTCGTTCATTGTCCTGACATTCCAAAATCCTATTCTTGTATCATGTTTTGCGGTCAGGACGTCCGTTTTCATGTCAGTGGCTTCCTTTCGGCTTTCACCACTGACAGTCATACGAGCCTCAGACTCCGGATGTCCGTCCCGCAGCAAAGTTTGTTCATTTGTTGCTGTTTCCGTAACTTCATTTCTTTTTCCATAAACAGGGGTGTCAGCCCTATGCTAAAACCCCCAACCTGGAGGACCAGGGTGTCTGCTTTAGTCTGACCCCTGCCCGCGCAAACCTGTCCAGCTTGGTAGAACCTTCCAGGAGTAAAACTCCCGCTGGCATAGCTCTGGGGGTAATCAGAGTAAGCAAGACGCCATACCTCGACAAGGTATGGACACCGGTGATGGCAGATCTCAGACCTATCTTATAAAAATTACGACAATTTCTCAACATCCTTCTGTAGCATTTTATTTCGAATGATGTAATCTTTTTTGCAACTGTTTTATTGAGTGTCTATGTCTCGCAGCCGTATGTTGCTACTGGGAATATACATGCTCTGATCAGCTGTAACTTTGTTTCGTTGCTTGCCATAGGTAGAACCATAATACTCGTCTGCGCCAAGCGTTCATATGCTTTTTTCAGCGGTGGTTTCTGTAGCAATTAGTATTTTATGATGAGGTTGCCGGCCTTACGCACACAACCTCATATTAGTCACCTTTTACTCAAAAGTCGAGTCAGCCATATTGCATGGATCTGAAACATGGAGAACAACAACAACAACCACAAAAGTACAGACTTTCAACAATGGGTGCTGGTTTAGAATAGAAGGATTGACATGGTATGACAAGATCACCAATGTGCAAATGATGACAAGAACTAGACAATTGTCAGTTGAACAAGAGATGTGAAGATGACGCTGGAAATGGATAGGACACACATTAAGGAAACCTGCTGATAGCATTACAAGGCAGTCCTTGCTCTAAAAATCCCCAGGGTAAGAGGTAGACTAAAAAAACACACGTAGGAGAGAACTGGATACAGAAGTGATGTAGCCGGGCTGGTTACGGTACCAATGTAAGACGTGTGTGGCCGGGGCATGTTGAATGAGCGCAGGTAAATATACTGACGAGAGCTAATCCTTTATACGTTTCTGTTCAAGTGGTTACAGGCCTTCCGCCTGAGATGGAAATTCTTGACTGAAGTTTATTTTTTTCCCCAGTTTCGTTCTTACCCTTTTAGGTTTAGTGATAAGCAATATATCGTATAATGGTTTTCAAAAGATCCAACTGTGACGTTCCAAATAAAACACAGCAATGTAGAAAATTCAATCAGAGTTTATTAACGTCATTAGACAAGCACTGCAAATTTCACAATGATTTTATCGTTTACTACGCTCAGCAAAACTAGTGAGTATATCCACAAGGAAAATGTATATCCACAAGGAAAAATATATCCAACAGAATAATATAAAAACTTGTCAACTTAAAAACTTGTCTTGATAATCTCAAAGACGAAGTTCACCTAACGCTACAACTGCCTAGCAACAATTTTTATCTATCTAATCATGTCTATCGCCCACATCTCTCCTTTTTATACAGCTCCTGTCTTTTTCCCTCCTTTTTCCATACGTCTCATTCTTTTTTCCACACGTTACAATTTTCTACACACGTCTCTCTGTTTTCGACAATTTGCACACGACTTTCTGTTTTTCGACTTTTGTGACATCTCTCTTTTGCATCAACAATGGAAAAAAAAAATAGCAACTCTCACTTCACAAAATTTTCCATTATATTCTGAGACAACTCTACAGTGCCTCTCACCGTCATGACTGCTATCTGAACCTAAAATTTATACTGCGTTTTGTGCAAAAACGCCTTATCTGCTTAACGTCTGTCATTCTTATTCTATATAGCATTATAACACGTATAAATGGCAGTGTATGCCAAGAGGTCACAGTGAAAAAGATGAGGAAAATGTGGAAAGAACTTGCGCTGGTGGAAGGCGACATAAAACTTTGGCATGTGTTATTTGAAGGCCTATGCTCCTTGGGGAGCTAAAAGGTATTGACTGATTGATTTACGACATGCTTGCAGGAGGAATAGTCATATTCTTTCTTTGTCTAATCAGAGCCCCCGCCGCCCCCCGCCCCCCCCCCTCACCCCAGGAGCTACACGGGATTGTAAACCACAGTAGAACAGAAATAACAGAATATGACTCCTTCATAAAGAATGTTATCATCAGCACAGATGTGCCCACACCCTTCAGCATCAGCAAAATAAGTCAAAGCCTAACATCTCCAGAGCCACGGTGGCGCAGTGATAGCGTAGTGGTTAATAAACTAGCTTCCCAGCTCGGCGGTCCTGGTTCGATCCCCAGTTGAGGTGGGATTTTTTTTAGACCGCAAACGGCTCCAGGGTCGACCCAGCCTAATGAATTGGGTACCAGAGCAACTCTGGGAAGGTTAAGGCCATATCACCCCCTTGTGTGCCGATGGTCAAGAAAATATGCGCCTAACACCATATTCCCAATATGCCTCAATGGGCATGTAACGGGATCCCCTAACAACCTCCGGCCTATGAATCTAGTGACCGCTACGCTTCAAGTGGTACCATTAAGCGGCATGGGAAGAAAGAACGGTACTTTTTAATGTGTTTCCGTGATATAAATAAAGAGGCAGACCCGAATGGCACTCGTAACAAATAAAGAAGCAGAAAACTAGTCAAAAGAAAAACAACAGAAGTGACAGACTTACGGTGGGGGGGGGCCGCCTCGCTCGAGCTCAGGACCTTCCGAACTGCACAATCGCCTCGCTACGGGAGTGAAACGCGAAATAACTGTTTCAGTGTTCCCGCACTTCGGAGGCAAAATTACAATTGTCATGATATACATAGCGTGTATACATATGTGTGTGTAGAGAATGGCGTAACCTGTTTAGAGTGTATTATTATTGAAGTATGCAAGCTTGGAATGTTACATTTAAAAGTTCACTGTTAGAAGCACGTGGCATGGTTGAAGAATACTCAGGGGCATACGGTATACGTGTGTGAATCAAGGTTTCCGGGCACATGAGAAAAGCGTGCGGAGTGAATTCATACTTGTCAGAGAAGTATACTGAGATGTTAAAAGGGGAGTCTGTGGCTATCCGTCATCGGAGACGGTCGGTGTTTTCTAGAGTATGTGAATAGTGTCTGTGATTTTGATTATGACATATTGGATATGACGCGATGATGTTCCGCGTAATGCAGAGGTTTTCAAACTGTGCGTTGCGGCTCCCAGGGGCGTCGCGGCCCTCGGCTAAGGGCGTCGCGGTGGCTTGGGAAAAGTTTTGGGCTCGATATTAATATCTTTTTGGGTACAAATGCTTATATATAATATATAGTATAGAGAGGAGCCGCGGGGATTTATGCACAGGTCAAGGGAGCCGCGGACCAAAAAAGTTTGAAAACCTCTGGCGTAATGTGTATTTACAAGGCCTTTATATATTGCTATTTACCAGCGCGTTGTGTTCTGTCCCACGCTTTGAAGTGGATTTTTTAAGAGGCGCGTCGTTTTCCCGTGCCAGAAGGAGGTCTATGGTAAGACCATTATATGTTATTTGAAGGCGCGTTGTTTGCTTTCCCGCGCCAAGAGGAGGTCTATATTATAAGACCCTGGCTGTTCCAGTGTTTGGAAGCCTAACATGAGCTTTGATAGAACGCCTGTGTGTATCGACGTTATAAGCGCGTTGTGGTTTTCCCGCGCTGTGAAGTTCTGGAGGAACATGAATGTCTAGTGGTCAGACCATAGAGATATATGTGCGAGGGATGAATGCCGCACTTACATTGAATGCAGTTGCTACCAGTACGTTAGAATGACTGTACCACATATTGTATTGATGCAAGCTTTTTGTACTATTGTTACTGATGTCCAGGACCATGCTGATGAGATTATATGTATGGAACTGTGACCCAGACTTCTGTCAAGTTATTCATTTGCGTACCTGTCTTGAGTGTCCGTCCAATTTATACACTAAATATTAGACAGTAAGATGCTTCACGAGATCTAGCTCATCATACTGGGGAACAAGTATCGTGACAACAATGAACGAAACGATAACTAGTGAGTTTATTGCCGTCATCAGGGCATGCAGCATAAAGTGCATAAAATAATTATTTCTTGCCACGTTTTGGCGAGTGACTTACTCATAAGGAGAGAAAAGCTGCATATGTTGTGACAGCAGGAGTACGGATTTTCACGACAGCCTTACAAGCTACTTCCGTTTACGGACTGTATCATTAACTCTTTACGGACGTAGTAGTTTTAACATATTTTACTCACTCACGGAGATTTCTGTCGCTTTGAGTTTTAATTTAGTGTTAACGTTTAAGGGTCGGTTATTTGTAAGTTTTTTTTTTTTTTTTTTTTTTTTAAAAGTACAGTATAGATGTAAAGGAAACTGAATGAGAATTATTAAAATATTACATTGGAACAACATGAAACAAAAACTTAATTTAAATGTCTCATCTTTGATCCTTTGCTGCCAACTGTCAGAGCAGTCCGTAGCCATCACGCCTGGTGGTGTCGTGAATTGGGTACCAGAGAAACTCTGGGAAGGTTAAGGCGGCCGGTGTGATGCTGACCACATCACCCCTCGTGTGCCGATGGTCAAGAGAATATGGGCTTAACACCATATTCCCATTATGCCTCAATGAGCAAGTAACGGGATCCTCCATGAACATAATTAAGAGACTCATTAAATCAAGTGGTCAGAGCCACACATGCCTTTTGGAACCACACGTTCGAAGAATACATTAGTGATTGGTTTGGTTTAGTTTTACGGACTATCTACATTGCACACAGACAACTCTATCAGTGCTTTGGTCTTCTCCTTTAGATCACACAAGGAGGTGTGACCGGTTGGCCTACACTAGCATTTATACGTGCTATAATGCTACATATAGGAATGACAGACATTAAAAGCAGATACGGCGTTTTGCACAAAAACACAGTATCATTAAAGGTTCACGGCTTTAAGAAGGCAAAGATAGTGCAGTCCCAGAAAATAATATTGAATGCGTGTTTTGCGTGGAATCAATTTGTTGTTGCCCTTCAAGACGCCACCAGGCGTAATGGCCACTGACTGCTTTGACGGTCGGCGGCTAAGGATCAAAGAAGAAGTTTTGCGTGGGATTTTGTGAAATGAATGTTGTGATTCTTGGGTTTTTTCCATTGTTAAGTGGAAAAGAGAGGTATGACAAAAGTCGAAAAACAGAAAGACGTGTGCAAAATGTCGAAAACAGAGAGACGTGTGTAAGATAAATGTAACGTGTGGAAACAAAGAGTAACGCGTGGAAAAAGGCGGGAAAATGAAGGAGCTGTATAAAAAGGAGAGACGTGAGCGACAGACATGATTAGATAGATATAAATTTTTGCTAGGCAGTTATAGTACTTAGGTGACTTCGTTTTTGAGATTATCAAGACCAGTGTTTTTTTCTTCTGTTGCATATATTTTCCTTTTGGATATACACACTATTTTGTTGAAGCGTGAAGTAAACTATCATGTCATTGTGTAAATATCAGTGCTTATCGAATGACGTACAATAAAACATGGTTGAATTTTACTGCAATTGCTGTGTTTTTGGAACGTTAAAGTTGGATCATTTAAAAACAATTATACGATTATTTGCTTATCACTAAACCTAAAAGGGTACGAACCTGGAAAGGAAAATTAGCAAACGTCAAGAATCTCCATCTCAGGCGGAAGAACTGTAGCCACTTGAATGACAAATCACGAATGTAGAAAAACACAAACCTGGCCAGATAACTGATACGGGCACATACTTAAAACTCATTGGCGCCGTGACCAGCCCTTTTCTTTAGTGAAAGTGTGGTGGATTTTGATGTTAATTGGTAAAATGTGAATTTTATGCAGATGTGAGGTCAAGCTGTGAAGGCCCCTGAGTCTAATAGATAATAGGGTTTGGGTTCTCAGGGAACCTTTCTGCTACCACCCTACGACCTCAACCTGCGACGTATTTTATCCTAAGTATAGTAATGGTGTATGTCTGTTATCTGGCTAGTGTCTAGGGTAATGTAAAATGTGCTGTAATAAAATGACAACCAATACACCTAAGAACTCTATGAAAAGTAATTAACAACACCCAGAGTTAAGTTTAAAATGTGAAATCTTTTTTTACAATTTATTGTTCCAGTATCACAATTTTGTGTATACTGGAATATCGAAACTCAAAATGATAATTCAAAGTATTTACATAAAATTGATTCAATTTATAACTGAGTATATTATTTTTCACAACTTTAATTAAATATGTCAATCTGGAACAGTGTCAATTTACTCTTGCTCCTATGAATGGGTATTGATTGAAAGAACGTCTATCTTCGTCATAATCTGAATGATCTAATACACATTTGGGAAATGAGAGTAGTTGAGTTTGATATATCAAGTGCCCGGAGACGATTTCTTAACTTAGTGTTTTCTGGTATACAGGATGAATTATGTTCACATCACCAGCTTCCACTGCCAAGTCAGGATTCTGCTCTTGAAATATAACAAGGAGGCACACAGTCGATACTGCCTCAATTCTTTAGATGCAGAAGTATATACAGGTACAGATGAAACCCTGGAACGATATAAATGCGTCCTACTCAACCTCTGATATACTCTCTCTTTCCATAACTAATAAACATTTTCAATCATATTCAGACTCAGCATGGTAAATAAACAATTAGTTAGCGTTCTTAATTGGTTTGTTACCCCATTTATGGTCAAATAAACTTCAAACTATAGTTTGACACTTTCCTTGACAAAGGAAACATTTTAAGTTAATAATATCAAGTCATGTACAATCACGGTGACTTGCTGAAGACGACGGCCAGTGGTTTTCCTGGTCTTATGTCATAATACTGTACAACAATTTCCCCATTAATATTTAATTTTTCTTTCTCCCAAAGTGTCAGAAAGCCTGACTGGCTTTTCAAAAACATGTTAATATATTTCCTAACAACTCTGTGAAACAACACAAAGTTTGATGTTGACTTCCCTCTAGATACACTTCTACCCACATAATTTTCATACATATTCAATAATACATACATAATAATAATAATGATGATATAAATGTTTTCTTTCTTACCGCATCAGAGAAATATTAACACTAATAAGTTTGATTTGCGATAAATATGGTCAAATCCAGATCGCTTGCTGGTGCAGATCAGCAAAACAAGATCATACTAATATCTTGTCTTCACACAACTTTAGTGTAATACAAATTTCTTTCAAGTGGCGACTTGCACTACCTTCAAACTAGTTTTATTCCTCCGTTAGTATATTAGACTCCATCCAATCAGGGACTGTTAGGCTTCTAGCGTCCTTTTTTTCAAAACTGAACTCAATTTTCAAATCTTGGACTACCCTACCCTTCCCCAATATCTGTCAAGCTGAGAAAGATGTAGTCTGTTAGTCCATCTGTCTTCTGTCAATATCTCCTTTATTTATTGAGTGGTTCAAATTCTGATAAATAATTATTGATCCCGTTGCTGTCTGTCACACAGTGCTTACATTTTTATACGTTTATTTATTAGATTTACTATTATCGCTTTTCTTCTTTAATTCTTCAAATAACATATTTTCTTATCTACGGTAAGATACATTAACACTTTACTCTTCTATTACCCAATTAATGTCATTGTATTCGTCACTGTCTTTTATTTTAGCATATAAGAAAATTATCTAAGTTTTTCTTCTATCTAACCTTCTATGCTCCACTTGAGTTCAAATTCAAATTTCTGTAAACAACGAACTCGTGACACGACCACCTATGCTCCCTTTCTCCCCTTCGCGTACTGTATTTTCAAAACATTTCCCCGTTAAATCGTAATTTTTTTCTTTAACTGCCGTTCTCATTCAGAACGAAACAGCGCTTCTGTAGTACGTCACAACAATTCGACCACGCGTTTGCCGTACGTTACCTTATAGTTACTTTTTAGCCCGAAATACACTGGTGTGTGTGTGTTTATATATTCTGGCGTGTCCAACAGCGTGGATATAGGCATAGAACTGCGTGTCGAGCGAAGAGGGGTTTTGCAAGGCGGCTTTAATATTTGCGTTAATTCTTACTGCAGTTTCGTTCTACACTTCTGGAAAATGTCCGAATTGCTACTATTAGTGGCGTTAAAGTTAAAATCTAACGTTAATTCAGAACGGCAGTTTGGTGTCGCAGTTCTGGCACATGTTAATTGTAAGTCTCAAGGACGAAACTAGGAAAGCGTGTAAGATTTGACGGCGGGATCATTTTCTAAGCATTACTACTGTATAAAATTCAGCGCTCTACTGGCGTAGAAGACGACGATAGGAAAACACACACGGGCGGGTTTATTTATTATCATAGGATTAAAATCTTACTGAATTTAGCGATTGTTTCACTGATTTCGCTACACACTTCCCTATAGTATTTGACTTTATAAGAGTGGTCTATTTGAACTGTTGTCCATACAGATTTCACTTTACGACAGAAAGCATACTAATTTTGGCGCGCGAACAGCCCTCTTTCTTTAGTGGTAGCAGACAGGCCTAATCACTAATCGCTATCATGGATCCACAATCGTTGCAACCGCAGCTTGACCAGCAACAATTACTGCTACAACAGCAACAACAACAACACTTGATTAATATCCAGCAACAGTAACAGCAATATGATTGTCAACCATACCATAGAAAATGGGAAAGAGACACTGTCAAAACAAGAGCAGATAGGAGTAGTCTAAATAGAAGACACGCTCGGATAGCAGTAAGACATTTTGTTAGTCAAATCAGGAAAGAAATGACACTGCAAATAAATAACATCGACAGTGGGAAGCAACAGAAGTGCCAGTTAACAACCGAGAATGGTTGGAAAATGAATGTAGAGCCGGTATTTCCTATGGACAACCTTCTCCAACCACAACGCAAATATATGGGAGAGGACCCAATAGCTATCATCCTACAACAAAAGCATGCAGCACATTAAATTGCGCACAAAAATGCAGAAAAAGCTTTCCAGATGACACAGTGTATACACGATAAAAACACAAAACTGGAACAGTTTCAAATCGGAGATCTAGTTTACTTCAAACAACACCTTCGACATTCTAAATTTGACGACAAATGGATCGATGGTTTCAAAATCTTAGAACAGACTACACCAACAAATTTTATCCTGTGGCACCAAGAAAAAAAAAATCAGGACGAAAGCCCACATTTCACAAATCAAGAAAGATAACACTGGACAACAGCCAAAATGTATCCGAGACAAAAGTAGCTATTCTTAATGTAGCAAAATTTGATTTGCTGGGGAGGTTATGATGGTATCCTATAAGAATGAAATCCGTGTCTGTATTAACCGTGTGAGGTCAAGCACATGTAGGCCCCTGACCCTATAAATGATGATGAATTATGTGCAGGGAACCTAAAGCTACCTCCCTAGATCTCACACGGTCACTATTTTGGCTCTAGTGTCTGGTGTATGATGTACCTAGTTTCTAGGGGAGAAATGAAATGATGGTACACAACACAAAAACACTTTAATTTTCTATGAGGAAGTGAATAAAACCAGTGGTTAAGTTTTTCTTTAAAAAGGAATATTTTTTTCTGTACAATTTAATCTGCCCGTCCAGCCATATCTTTTGGACAGGTCTTTGAAAATGAGGACAAGATAGTTTACAGAAAAGATCAACTAAAATATCTGGACTCTTTGTCCACTAACTAAACAGTCTATATATATATATATATATATATATATATATATATATATATAATATATATATATATATATATATATATATATATATATATATATATATATATATATATATATATATATATATATATATATATCTTTCCTGTTGGAATGTTCACAGCTTACACTTTATTCATCTAAAAGGGAGAGTCACTGTGTATGAGGGGCTGTAGTTTCATCATACCCCATAAACTTCCTGAGTATGATTTGAATTACTAGTGTTTATTAAGCGAAAATGCCAGATATACCCAGAGGCTTAACTCATCACTTGGGATTCCTTGTAGGATAATAATACAGTATGAAGTTGCAGAAAATCTCGATCTCCCCAAATGCCCCAAGCTCCTCCCGTTATCTTTTGACAGCATAAACGAATGGTCGGAGACTTGATGGCTTTACTCTCACTCAGCAGGTTTCCTGTTACCAGTTGGCAACAGGAAATAAAACCTCTGCAACAAAAGGACACCCTGGCCTTTTATCTCTGATCACTTTTTATATTTATTATTTTCCTACGGTGCTATAGGGTCAGCCTCGCGTGCATTACAGGTGCACTCGCCCCTAATTTTACATGACTCACACCTTGCTGTGACCACACCTCAGGTCCCTATGGCAGATACGCCACTGTACGTTTACATAGCTTTCGTCAATAAAATAATGTGGAGTAACCACATTTCCTTAGGTATGATTTTCTCTTCTTTTCTTTTTTAAATATAAATGCTTCAGGCATGTTGAACAGTGTTCATGGAACACGGAGGCTTACTAATATATTCTAATACAATAATATGAAAACACCATCATGACAACATACATCAGTTAGATACAGTTCAATATGAGGACTCAACAATGTCTACTCCCGGCACGTCCTTCACTTTTCCCAGTAGCAGTATCTAACTTTGGCAGTGGGATTAAACATAATAATTCATAAAGCATTCTTACCACAAATATCAAGAAATATAAACAAATGACGCTGACTTGCAAAGAAATGGCCTCAGTTTCCTCTGCACTGCCCAGACTGTGAATACTTCTTTATTTAATTTTACAATTAACACAGCTGATCTTAGCGTATTTGAATGAAATATTTTGTTCAACTGGCAATGAATAGTGAAAGCCTTTTGCTAATATTTATTAGCACTGGCCAAGCGAAAGCTTGCGACTACCAGAATTCAAATGTAGTTTTTGAAAAACAAAAAATAATTCCAAACAAACTCAGCGTCTGGTAGTCGATTGGCCAGCCTGCCTTAGTTATGCCAATACAAAAAGATGTTAGTTTTGTGTAACAATTTTCCTACCGCTCCCCTTTCCCTCCTATACTCTTTTTACTCAAGCGAATTTGAAACCACCTCAATGCCTCTTTTCTAAGCTGGCGTCCCCACTAACGTTATGAAAAACAAGCAGGAACAACAGTCTGTCTGGTCATGCGTCCATAGACATTTAGTATTTTCTCAATAACTTGGCCAATACTTGTACTATCATATTATTTAAAACATATTCTTGCTCAGTGGACTTTAAGCTATACTACCATATGATTTTTATGACTAGATTCATTATGGTTTAGATTTTCAATTTTGTCCCCGGCAATCCTCAAATAAAAATTTTACACAAGACGGCCATCTTTTCCCCTCTTCACCTCTCGCTAACATGTATTTTTCAAATAACTACTTGTTTTAGTGACGTCAGTAATACTACCGCGAGGAGGAAATAAAATTGTCTGCGTGTTTGCCTCTGTTGGCTTTGCCACATCGTGTATATACTATTAGTCTCGCGTGCAGAACGACGCGGGTTTTAGCATGCGTTGGTAGCATTTTGCGTTAATGTATTACAGTCGTCTCGTTATTGCTACTTAGAAAAAGTCCAAAAGACTACCAAATTTTGTGTTACTGTTGACAGATAATGTTACTTCAGACAGCAGTTTGGCGTTACATTTCTAACAAATCGTTAATTATAATTTTAGGCTGCATTGTGTATGCAGCAGATCTGGCAAAATGTTAAATATTAGTATTACGTTTTCGAAACCGAAACTAAAACGCGTGTTAGATTTTTACCGTGGGATCGTTCTATAGGCTTTAGCACTGCACAAAATTCAGCGCTATGCTGGCGTGTGAGAGGATCACCGTCAGACACAATAGGGCGGGTTTATTTATTATCATTTTATGACTAAAATCTTAATGAAATGAGCGATTATAGACGCAGATTTTACTACACTTAACTAATTTGAACATGCTGATCACGAATATGAACTTATAAATCGCGAAGTAGCTCTAGTTTTCAAGATCCGGGGGGGGGGGGAAGGGGGAGGGGTTAGTACGCTAGTGGCTTCACCTTCCCGACGCCTGTCCTTCTCTTTTCTATAGCTCTGGCGCGTGATTCCCAACGAGATGGATAGCCTTGAGTGCAAATTGGATGACGCAATCTGTAGCAGTCATCGCAACCACATTTCCTCCTTGTCATCATTTGTGTTGTGGATTCTGTGAGTGCAGACGTGTCGTTCAAGATGCCTCGTGAATGTGTGAACAGTGCGGATTATTTTTGCTATATTTGCAGACAAATAACTTTGCTATCGCAAAGGCGACTTCCGTCACCTGTGAAAGCATCTACATCAATAGATCCTGATTTCGTGCATATTGAAGAGTCTGCACAGCCACATAAAATTACCCAGAGTAAATTGAATGATCTAGTGAGAGATCTGGAATTGCCAAAAAAATAAAACAGAGCTGTTGAGGTCCAGCAATGGAATCTTCTAGAAGAGAATGTGCATGTGTCTGTGTTTCGTGCTCGACAAAAAGATCTGCTTCCATATTTCAAAATGACAGATAACCTCATTGCTTGCGTTGATATAGTGGCAGCACTACACATCAACTACAAAGACGACGATTGGAGACTGTTCATTGATTCGTCCAAGTTGAGCTTAAAAGCTCTTCTACTCCATAATGGTAACATTTTACCATCTGTTCCACTCGGGTATGCAGTCCACATGAAAGAAACGTACAACAACATGAAACAACTGTTACACACCATCAACTATGACAAGTATAAGTGGCAGATTTGTGGTGACCTGAAGGTCATTGCCATCTTGATGGAACTACAGCAGGGTTACACACAGATTTGCTGTTTCCTCTGTCTGTGGGACAGCCGTGCTATGACTTCCCACTACAAGAAAAGGGATTGGCCCCCAACGACAATCACTTGAACCGGGGAAAAAAATGTACTTAACTTGTAGAATCCCACAAGATCTTGCTCCCTCCTCTCCACATCATACTAGGACTAATGAAGAATTTTGTAAAGGCCATGGATCGAAATAGAGCAGGATTTTTATTCCTTCGTGATACATTTCCAAGGCTTAGTGGGGCTAAAATCAAGATGGGTGTATTTGTCGGTCCACAGATACGTCAGCTCTTCCGAGATCAGCGTTTTGATTATATCCTCACAGGTGATGAAAAGTTAGCTTGGAATGCTTTCCAGCAAGTGGCCACAAACTTTCTAGGAAACAATAAGGCTGACAATTACCAGGAGCTTGTAGAAACTCTCTTGCAGCGCTACGAGAGACTAGGGTGCAACAGGTCTTTGAAATTGCACTTTTTACACTCATCTGGATTTCATCTCTGCTAACTGCTGTGCTGTCATTGACGAGCATGGGGAACGATTTCATCAGGACATTACTATCCTCAAAAAAAGGTACCAAGGGAAATGGAATGCAGCAATGCTAGCAGACTATTGTTGGACCCTTGAGGGAGATGCTCCACAAATTCTTTACAAGCGACAGGCAAAAACGCGTCGCTGTGAATCATTTCCGCTATGAGCATTATTACCATATGTGCAAATGTGTAAAACTTGTTTTATAGATATTTAAAAATCTAGAGCTAATCTGGTGTTTTAAAGGCCATTTTCATATTCAGCAGCCCAAATAACATAAAGGTAACTTGGTTTAATCTCAGATACACACAAAAAGTCAAAATTTGTTGTCCAGTGTAATCATCGTCCTGTTTCCCAGCCTATCCTCACAAATGCCAGACCGATTCACAAAACCACCCTCTTTTATCCCCCCACATCCGCCTCTACATATGATGTGTCACGTTGCGATGATGAACACTCAAACCCCTCTCCTCACCCCTCTACGAGTGAAGATGACATCCCTTTGCAGGAGCTACGTGAGAGAATTCAATCAAGAAATTTTCGAGTTCAAGCAGATAATTACACTAGTCAACAAATTTTCAAAAGTTATTTGTACCAGAAATTAAATATACCATTTCTTATTGATTTTGACATGCTGATTTTAAATATCATAATGAAATTCACCAATTGGCTCTGGGTTTTTTTTTTTAATGATGAATTTACATTACAGTAATACAAATAATGTATGCTTGTTTAATTCTCTGGGGTGAACAGCTAGTCTTTCTACTTTAACATTATAAAAATTGTGGTTACATACTCTATTAATTGATATTTCAACATAAAATGATAGAAAAAATAAAAACATTATTTAAAGTTCACATATCATGTTTTTAAAAGGAACATTTGTACCCATTCCGTCATTATTCAGTCGCTGTTCGAGCTCTCTTTGCTTGCTTCTTGTAGTCAGTCGATGAGGTGTCTCTTGTCACAGTCCAACAGTAATCAGCAAGCATTGAAGGGCTCCAATTGCCTTAATACCTTGTCTCCATAGCAGCAATGTCCTGGTGAAATCGTTCACCATGCTCATCACTGACCGCTCCACAGTTTGACGTAAAGAAATCCAGATGAGAATCCAGAAAATGAATTTTCAAAGACATGTTGCAGCCAAGACTCTTATACTTCAGAAAGAGATTTTCTACAATTTCATTGTAATTAGCAGATCTGTTGTTTCCAAGAAAATTGTCCACCACTGACTTAAATGCTAGCCATGCTGCTTTTTCCTTGCCACGAACACGCAAAGAAACTCGTCATCATGAAGAAGTTTTCGAATTTGCGGACCAACAAATACTCCCTCTCTTATTTTAGCTTCACTCAGTCTTGGAAATTTTCTGATGAGGTATTTGAAAACCTCATCTGTTTTCTCCATTGCCTTGACAAAGTTTTTCATGAGACCCAGCTTAATGTGCAAGGGTGGCAACAAAATCTTGCTGGTGTCGACAAGTGCTGGGTTCTCAACGTTCTTACTGCCAGGCTGCAATGACTGCCTGATTGGCCAATGTCTTCTGATGTAATGGTCACTACGTGCACGGCTATCCCACTCACAGAGAAAGCAACAGTACTTGGTGTATCCACCCTGTAGTCCAAGCAAAAGAGCGACCAGTTTTAAGTCACCGCAAAGTGACCAATGATGATGATCGTAGTTTATACACTTCAAAAGCTGCTTAATGTTTTCATAAGTTTCTTTCATATGAACTGCGTGACCAACTGGAATTGACAGTAACACATTACAATTATTCAACAACACAGATTTTAGACTCGTCTTGGATAAATCAATGAAAAGCCTCCACTCTTCCGGTATGTAATTGATTTTGAGGGCTACCATTAAACCAGAAATGTTGTGGCACGCAGAAAGGTCACCCTCTTTGAAAAATAATGTAATAAGCGGCTTCTGGCGGTTCCTATACACATAAATTGTAACATCTTCTGCCAGGAGATTCCACTGTTGCAATCTGGAACCCAAAAGCTCCGCCTTGTTCTTCGGTAAATTCAGATCTCTTACAAGATCAATCAGTTCACCTTGAGTTATTAAGTGTGGTTTAGTGGATGTAGTTTGCTCAAAATCTGGGTCGCTTGAGGTTGATGGTTCAGGACCACCAATGTCCTCTTCTTCATCAGTGGAAGCAGCTGAAAATGATTCTGGTACTTTGGGAACTGCTAGGTCATCGCCATGTGGTACCGGACGTATTGCAGAGGGGATGTTTGGATATTCCAGAGTCCATTTTTTCTTCTTTGATATGCCTTTCCCAATTGGAGTGACCATGCAAAAGTAACAGTTGTTGAGATGATTAGTGGGCTCTCTCCAAATCATTGGGACTGCAAAAGGCATAGCTTGCCTTTTGTCAGTCTACCACAGTTTAAGATGTGCTGCACATGTATTGCAGCATATGTGTGGCGCCCAGCTCTTATCTTGATCTCTTATTCTGCAGCCAAAATACAAACTGTACGCCTTCTTAATCCCTTTTATTATATTTCGTTTTTGTGATACAAATGTCACCTCACCACATATGTAACAGAAATTATTAGCACTGTTCACACATGTCCTAGGCATTTCTAACTACGATACTTTTGATAAGGACAAATGCATTAACTAATGGCAACATTTTATCAGAGATAAGATATTTATACACAAAGGTGATGTAATCATAGGTAGGATTGCATCATCAACTTCTAGTTACATTTTTATTGGTCATTAGAAAAAATTATGCAATCGACCTCAACAGTTGGGTCATATATATAAATTGACCGTAATTAAATAAACTAGTAGCATATATCTTGAAAACTAGAGCCAATCAACATTTTTTAATGTCATTTTCGTTTTCAGCACACCAAAATTAGTTAAGATCAGCTATTTTCATTTCTGGTACATTTTGGTTGTTGACTAGTGTTACCAACAAAACTCGTCGTTGTCCAGTGACAGCAACACATCTTTGCATGCAGAAAAAGCACAGAAGTACTATAGTTCAAACCATCCGAACCCCGGTACTAGCTGTCACCACTCAAATTCGCCTACAAGTAGCGAAGACAACATTCCTCTTAATATATTACAGGAATGACTAGCCCAACAACACCAGACTGTACAAGATACCGACACCCATCTAGCTACACCACAACCTTCTGATACAGAGTTATCACCTGCCTCACTAACTGAACGAAATGCTTGCGTTCCTACAACGAGATGAGTCAGACCGTGAAACTGAAGAACAAAATGATAACGAGGATGATAACGAGAACATCGACGATAATATGGATACGTCCATCCGGTTCGCTCGAAACGACCTTACTCATCTTCATCAGACAACTCGGTACCACTGACAAAGTTTATATGCCTTCCACAGGAGCATGTTCGTACAAAGCTGTATAGGAAACGTTCAACTAAACGAAAAAACATCGCATAGCACAGTGCATCAACATCGCAACACCCTACCTGTAACACTGCATCAACCGTCACTGCTGTAGACACTGAGAAGAAATACGATAGCAGATTGTCCAGGAGAGACATCGCTATATTAGAGATGGCCAGGTTGCTCTAGCTAGGCTACTCTAAATGGTTTCATTTTTTTCTTCCGTGTACGATAGCAGATTGCCCAGGAGAGGCATTGCTATTTTAGTGTCGGCCAGGTTGCTCTCGCTAGGCTACTCTAAATGGTTTTATTTTTTCTCCGTGTACGATAGCAGATGCCCAGGAGAGACATTGCTATTTTAGAGTCGGCCAGGTTGCTCTCGCTAGGCTGCTCTAAAAGGTTTTATTTTCAAATGCTGCCAGCCACCTTCTATGTCGTCCTGCTGATGCTATCAGCGGCAGTCATAACCGCCAGTGAAGAGAAACTAATCTGGAGAGGCGCAACACTATTAGACATGCACAAATACCCTTGTTACAGCGTTTAAACCATTATACTCAGAATTAGAAGATTTAAATTTAAAAAAATTTTGGACTTAGAAATATATGTCTCAAACATTGTTGTACATTATAAGGTAACCAAACACAAGAGTCACATTGATGTACTATTAGCCGCTAAGGCAGAATCTCAAAGGTTAAAGAAGCCATTGTTTGATCTTAAGCCACACTTTCATGATATGAGACAAGCACATCAACCAAAACGGGCAATTTTGCCGTTTGTAGGCAATGCGCTACAGTTTTTTTTTGTTCGCACTGCACCCGACGACAACTATGACAGTTTATGTCATATCATTAAGACCTTGGCGGAAAACCAAGATACTATTACACATGTGGTTAGACAGAGCATCACAAATGGTGAACAATACTCAGAGCATTTTATTTTTTCAATTGACAAATTTTTCTACTTGTCTGTTCAGGAGTTGCTGAACCAGACATATGCTATAGATTATTTTATGGTTACTTTTTATATCTTGTTGACTTTCATTGATACTATCGTTAACCAGTTATCTTCTCTGATACCTCATACGCTTCGTACTTCTGATATTCCGTCACGGAATTTATTCGCTTACTATCAATGCTAGTCAGTTGAAGCATTTCTATCTCACTCCAAACTTCTAGTCTTCGTAAAAATGCCTTTGATTATTATCGACGCTATTTATTGCTTCTATCCCATATCTACTCCCTTGTCTACACATATCATTCTCACTATGACTCCTCTGCGTATACAGCAGCTATCTATTACACAAACGCATATGCTATTGCAGTGAACAGAGCAAACACGTACTACACCATTGTATCACAGCAGAATTATGAGATATGTATAGCATCGCCATTTCCCTTCTGTAACATTGATAATCTTTTCTATCGCATAGGTAACTATGTATCATTTATCATGTCTTTTTACCAAATTGTTGCGGTCAAGACACATAGATCCAACCTCCATTTCACGTCCTTTATCTTCCCCGACTTGCTCGATTTCTTATAACTATTTTTGGACTGATGACCCGTTCCATACATCTTCCGTTCTCAAGATGTATTTATTTACCTCTGAGAATATTTCTATTCACTTTCACTCCTCTACTTTCAAGGTATGGCAACCTCTCACATTCATCCATCCAAACCGGAACTACTTTTTCTACTCCTCCCCCCAACACACTAACTGTGAATATCCCCATGCGAGTTTTTATTTTTTCCTTTCTCCCACACCTAACATTCCTCCAGCAACCCCCAGCCATTTCATTATACCCCCGCTTCCCCTTAGCTACGCTACACTGTGCCGTCAATGGGAGTTCTTACATCCAGACAGCGTGACCTTCCTTGCTCTCGTTGACAATCGCCGAGGTCATTGTGAAACGTAAGTAGTTCTAGTTCAGTTACGATTCAGATGTATGTATTAGGTTATGATACAATTATTGTCCTGAAGTATTGATTAAAAGTTCGAGTTTTGTTTGGCATGACCAAACCTTTTATGTGTTGACTTGAGAAAAGTTCTTAAGTCCTATATTGTTTATGTATATTGAATATCATAACTCCATGTTTTTATGTATTACTACTAGCGTTTGTTAAGTAAAGATTTACATAAGTTTTGTATTAATACATGAATATCATTTACATATTGCGTATTGCACATTGCTATCCATATCCCATACTGTTTAATGGCATAGTGTATAAACAACTTGTATGTGTCCCCCGTTTTACACATTATAAATCTACTGGGATCCCTCGTTTTACGGACACAATAGTTTTTTTTTTTTGCTCACATGTATACTGAGATCTTGTAATAAATTTTTAGTTGGCTTACAGGTATACTGAGATCTTGTAATAATTTTTTTTAGTTGGCTTACATGTACACTGAGATCTTGTAAAAACAATTTTTTTTTGTTGCTCACATGTATACTGAGATCTAGTACAAATTATTTTCATTTGGCTCACATGCGTATGCCCCCATTCAATGACTTGTACCAGTAACATAAATTTTTCTCAACCATTGTCTATTGCCAGTTTGCTCATAAGTATATGCCCCCATTTGATATTTTGCTCCAGTATGTATGTTAGGGACTTGATATTTTTAGTTGATAGGACGAAAATGTCTCCCCATGGGATACATTTTTGGCCCCGGGACTTGTGTGACCGGCTGGCCTACACTAGCATTTATACGTGCTATAATGCTACATATAGTAATGACAGACATTAAAAGCAGATACGGCGTTTTTGCACAAAAACACAGTATCATTAAAGGTTCACGGCTTTGAGAGCGCAAAGATAGTGCAGTCCCAGAAAATAATATTGAATGCGTGTTTTGCGTGGGGATTTTGTGAAATGGATGTTGTGATTCTTGGGTTTTTTCCATTGTTAAGTGGAAAAGAGAGGTATGACAAAAGTCGAAAAACAGAAAGACGTGTGCAAAATGGCGAAAACATAGAGACGTGTGTAAGATATTTTCCTTTTGGATATACACACTATTTTGTTGAAGCGTAAGTAAACTATCATGTCATTGTGTAAATACCAGTGCTTATCGAATGACGTACGGGACCCAAAGATGCAGCAATAGAGAATGCAGTCAGCGACCCATAGCTTGACTGCTTGCGTCAGGGTCAGCGAACCAGAGCTGACCAAGACCCTACTCCACCTCCACGTGGTGGTCCTGGAAACAGGCTGCATCACTGCAGTCTGGCTGAGAGAGTAGGGATCGAAGAGGGAAGGCAAACCCGGTCCCAAAAAATGCCGTGCTGAAGTCGGATGTGTCGGCCGAAAGGCGCAGATATCGCAGCTCCGGCATAAACAGACACAACGCAACCAATGTCCTTTTCAGGACGAACGAGGAAGAAGAAGAATAATGACGTACTATAAAACATGGTTGAATTTTACTGCAATTGCTGTGTTTTTGGAACGTTACAGTTGGATCATTTAAAAACCATTATACGATTATTTGTTTATCACTAAACCTAAAAGGGAAAGAACGAACCTCGAAAGGAAAATTAGCAAACGTCAAGAATCTCCATCTCAGGCGGAAGGCCTGTAGCCACTTGAATGACATATCACGAATGCAGAAAAACACAAACCTGGCCAGATAACTGACACGGGCACAGAGGATCTCAGCACAGTGCACGAACTTCGTAGCACCGGCGAGAATCCCAATGTGTGTATATAGGAATCACACATTCTATAAATATTTTTGTGGTGGGTAGGTTTCTAATTTTTAAATTTTGCCAGGGCATCGGCCGTATGGCCTACTCTTTACGATTTCCAACTGCTGTGGTATTTGTAACGTGCGCAACTTGCACACAGGACCTCCTATTTTTTCGCCCTTATCCGAGAAGGCTAGGCTTCCGATCTCACTAACCAGGAGACTAGAGGGGAATGTGACATCATTAGGACCATTGGTTCTGAAAAAAGAGTCCATAAATTATATTCCCACTACTGGGAATCGAACCCGGTACCTTTAGAATTCGAAGCGGACGCCATACCTCTAAGCCATTCCGACCCCTACCACATAAGCAAGGGATGGTCAGTTAGGCCCAGACATACATTAGTGATTAACGCAACATAATCCAAGTGGTAAACACCACATTTTATAAACACAACCGAACGCCATCAAGGCAGAACACAGACTCTTCTTGTATTCACACAAAACAAAGACAAGTCACCACTTCACAACACAAGTATGTTCGTATGGATGCCTTTCTGTGCGATAAATATCTTTCACGTATAATTTCCTATTTGCCGCGCAAAAAACATCAGAAAAAATAGGAATACAGCTCTGCCAGGCTTGCCATGTGAGACGACTAATATGAGGTTGTTCATGGGCTGGCACCCTGGTCATGTGACATAATTTATTACAGAAACCACCAATACAAGAACATGTGAATCTCGTTGCAGGCTTCCTACAAGGGAGCCAGCTCTACTATCCATAAGTAGCGAAAAGGAACATGGTGGTGGTGATGATGACATGTTCAAACTTCCTGTCACATGGCAGATTGATAGAAGAAAGAATTGGCGTGTGAAATGAATCAATCAATCCATCCGGTGGTATTAAACACCATACGTCAGCCATTCGCAAATGTATAGACAGGTCGATTGTCAAAATCAATATTCGCTGCCAACCAGCAGAGCACTGATGAACTATCCATTCAACAATGAAATAAAAAGTTCTCCGGAAAGTACGCACGGGATTTCCGCTGACGCTATATCAACAAGGGACAATAGTGTAGCAAATGGGATTAAAAGGTGTACCGGTTCGAACAAAGACGCGTCAACAATGAGGAATGCAGTCAGCGACCCATAGCTAGAATGCTTGTGTCAGGGTCAGCGAACCAGAGCTGACCAAAACCCTTCTCCACCTCCAAGTGGTGGTCCTGGAAAAAGGCTGCATCATTACAGTCTGGCTGAGTGAGTAGGGATCGAAGAGGGAAGGCTAACCCGGTCCCAAAAAATGCCATGCTGAAGTCGGATGTGTCGACAGAAGGGCGCAAATATCGCAGCTCGCTGTAAACGGACACAATGCACCCAACGTCCTTTTCAGGACGAACGAAGAAGCAGAAGAACAACAAAGCAAGAAAGAATAGCAAAACGAAAAAAAGTGAGAAAGGGAGGAGATGTCTTATATGTATGTGTGTACTGGAATAAAAGAAAATGATAATAATAATAATAATAGCCCCTTCAGTCATAACTGACTATGGGAATGCGCCCCTGAGGTGACAGCCCTCAGCTGCTTATTTTCCTGGTGCTCCTTTCGACGTTTTCTCCTCACCTCTGCTTCTTGTGTGAGCCTCTCTTCGCCCAATCTGAGGTGGCGCCGTAAATAGCATCGCCACTTAGTGCGATCGGCAGCTTCATCCTCCCATGTTGCTGGATCCATGTCCAGTGCCCTCATATCTCTCTTGCACACATCTTTGAACCTCAGCTGTGGTCGCCCAACTGTTCTCTTGCCATCTGCTAATTGTCCGTAGAAGATATCTTTTGGGATGCGACCATCTTCCATGCGGCGAACATGGCCAAGCCAGCGAAGTCTGCGCTGTCTAAGAAGCGTATACATACTTTGAAGGCCAGCACGTGACAACACCTCGACATTTGTCACTTTATCTTTCCAAGAGATGCCGAGGATGCGGCGTAGACACCGCAAATGGAAGGTATTGAGCCTTCTTTCTTGCTTAGCATAGGTCGTCCAGGTCTCGCTGCCATATAGGAGTGTGCTGGTGACGCAGGCATTATATACCGCAGCTTTGGTCTTCATTGTGAGTTTAGAGTTTCCCCAAACACGCGATGTGAGGCAGGCAAAGGTAGCTGCAGCTTTGCCAATGCGGCTGTCGATTTCTGTATCCAGTGAGAGTTTGTCATTGATGGTAGACCCTAGGTATGTGAAGTGGTGCACCACTGCCAATTCATAGTTATCGATGGTGAAAACTGGTGCAGCACCCACATCCTGACTCAGCACATTCGTTTTCTTTAGACTTATTGTGAGGCCAAAGTCCTTGCATGCTTTAGTGAAGCGATTCATCAAGCTCTGAAGCTCCTGTTGGCTTTGAGTGACGACTGCAGCATCATCAGCAAACAACAAGTCTCTTATAGTGACCCTTTTTATTTTTGTTTTTGCCTTCAGCCTTGAAAGATTAAACAGACGGCCATCTGACCTAGTGTGAAGGCATATTCCTTCAGTTGCATCTCTGAATGCATGTTTCAAGAGTAAGGCAAAGAAGATTCCGAAGAGGGTCGGAGCCAGAACACAGCCTTGTTTAACGCCACTTCGTATATCAAAGGGCTGTGACGTGCTTCCAGCATATTGGACTGTTCCCTTCATGCCGTCATGGAATGACTTTATCATTTCCAGCATTTTAGAAGGGCAGCCTATTTTCAGGAGGATTTTAAAGAGTCCATCCCTACTAACCAGGTCGAATGCTTTTGTGAGGTCTATAAAGGCGATATATAATGGTCTTTTCTGCTCTCTTGATTTTTCCTGAAGCTGGCGGAGAGAGAAGATCATGTCTGTTGTTGATCTGCCAGCTCGGAATCCACACTGTGACTCTGGATATATGCGCTCAGCTAACTTGTGTAGTCGCATTAAGATGACTTTGGCAAAAACCTTACCAACAATACTAAGAAGAGAGATGCCTCTGTAGTTATTGCAATCACTTCTGTCTCCTTTATTTTTATACAGTGTTACAATCTTGGCATCTCGCATGTCTTGAGGAATAGTTGTCTCTTCCCAGCACTGGCACAGCATCCTATGCAGGGGATGTAATAGCGTGCTCTTACAGCATTTGATTAAATCAGGAGGAATCCCATCACTGCCTGGTGCTTTGCCAGAGTGTAGTGGTATTGATGGTATTGTATGATGGTGTTATTACTACCTGTAACTTGTATGAGGCCAGCTGTGAAGGCTCCTGAGATAAAATGTAGTTGAGAATTATCAGAAGGCCTTTCTTGCTACCACTACGACCTCACACTTAATTTTTTTTTTTTCTTAATGAATGTGGCTACGTAAAGTGTCTAGGGTAATGATGTGTAATGTGGTGTGTTAGTTATAAATACACCCACAGACATTTAAGAAGACTAATAAGATTAACAAGTGTTAAAATACACTGAACTAACTCACGTGTATAAAGTTTTTGATATAATTATATTACATTTATTTGTTCTGGATCAAGTTTTATTTTGACCAGAACTTGTTTTAAAAGAAGGATTGAAATTTATGAAAAAAATGCATGGAATGTTACATAATAAATGCAGGAGTGTACATATTTAAGTACTAGACTAGTTAGTTTTATTAAAAAAAAAGTTCGAGTAGTCATCTCTTTGGGAGGATAGTTACTGTTTGTGCTGTTGGGGTGGCCTCATCACACCTGTCTATATTGACTACACATTGTCCAGAAAATGGTGGGAATTTTTATGGGGATATTAGTCACTACCAATAGTTGGTGAATGTCCAGCAGACCAGAGGCTCACTCATCTTTTTGTAGCTCTGGTGCTGAAAACTTGCGGTCCCACCTCTCCGTGCTGGCGGGCAATAATGGTGGTCTCTGTCACAAGAACTGCACAGATACACTCGAGTAAAGTCACCCACCGAATAGACTCTGCTTTGTTGTCGATAGAAAACTCACAGCTCAGATTATGAATACATAACACAGAATTGCTAGCAAAACTCAGCTGAGCTGCTGGCTATAGTATGGCGCCCCTAAATTTATTCACTGTCTTTCATATGGGAAAACTCCACACTTTAAAATCTGTGTCTAACACTGAACAATTATTGAAGAATGACCCCACTTTCGCGTCTGAGCGCTAATGATATGATTGTCTGTGGCCAATCACTGCCTAGTTGTACTTTAAATTTCAAATTTCTACACTAAAGTCATTTCAGTCATGCTTCAGTCAAGTATGGATGGTTATCTGTTAGTCTGTCCGTCTCTACTTGTGTTTCTAAAAAAAATGTGCTTGATTTTTGAAGCAACCTTTCTCTCCCCTTAAAATTTTGTCGTAAAAAGTTATATTTAGACACAGCTACCGCTCAAAAACCCTCTCCTCCATAATAAGTAACTTTGAACACCTGTTCCCAAGGTCGTGTTTTTGTGTGCAAACTGTGACACTTTTAGATTCAATATAGTCTAGCGATGATGTGAACTACACTGTCTTTTGTCATTATCTTCAATATTATCTATCCGTTTGTAAAATTAAGATCATATTATTTCATTGCTCAGAATAGGCCATCCGGCCAGCTAATTTTTATATTCCTAACATTAATATTAAGAAAAATTACTTTTTAAATTTTTGTAATATTCCTAACATCTGCGTTCTTCCGCTCAATTCAAATCAAGCGCTTGGTATCGCAAAACGTCCAATTCCGTACCTCGTGTCAATTTGGGGGACTTGAATTTTTTTACTTTCATCCATTTCCCCCCCATTGCGTCTCCTTAGCCTTTCCAGTCATATTTTTTTTTCTTTTGATCCGCCGTTCCCCTCCTGTCTAGCAAGTCAATTTTATGGAGGGTGATGACCCGCGGTCTAGGCGATCATGTACATCAGCAGCCTACGCATTATGTTTTTATCCTTAAATGTTATCTTTGGAGTATTTTACCGTTGTATCTCTGTCAATTTCACTACACATCTCCCCACTTGAAAACATGCCTATGGCAAGTTCCAAAACCAGCGATACACATAGGTAAAATTACTCCTCACGTCTGCCACTACTCTAATTTTGATCACAGGGGTGCCGACTGAGGAAATCTGCACCGACATTCAATTTGCCTGGGATATATTGGATACTGAACTGATAAGGTTGAAGCAATAAAGACCACCTCAGCAATCTTGCGTTTTCATGCTTAGCCTGAGACAAGAACACGAGAGGCTGATGATCCGTCTCCACCACAAATGTCCTACCATACAGATAGATTTGAAACTTCTTTATTGCCCAGATTAATGCTAAACATTCTTTTTCGCTTGTGGAGTATCCTTGTTCCGCCTTATTCAATTTGCGGCTTGCATAAGCGACTGGTTTCAGTTCCCCATCAGGTGAAGATGATCTTTGCAACAAAGCCCCTCCTAGTCCCACATTACTTGCATCGGTTCTTAAGACAAAGTCCTGTGTCAAATCAGGCAGTTTGAGAATAGGCTTGCTAGTGAGTTTTTCCTTTAACTCTTGGAACGCTAGTTCACATTGTGCAGTCCAAATAATTTTATCTGGAAGTCCCTTGCGAGTCAGATCAGTCAGAGGAGCACAAATAGCGTTAAAATTCTTGATGTATTTCTGATAAAATCCGCATAACGACACAAATGATCGCACGTCCTTTTTTGTTTGCGGCCTAGGTGCTCTCTGCAGTTTTTCCAAGTTCTTAGGATCAGGGGTCATATTACCCTGATATACAGTGTGTCCCAAGAATTCCAACTCTTTGCATCCAATACAACATTTTGTTGGCCTAGCAGTTAAGTTCGCCTCCCGAAGTCTATCAAACAACATCTCCAGAGCTTCAATGTGTTCTTCAAATGTCTCTGTGGCGACGAGAATATCATCCATGAAATTTGTGATACATGGGTTATTCAGGGGTCCAACAATTTTCGCATCATCCTTGAAAACACACTCGGAGCATTTTTCAGTCCGAATGGTAGCATATTGAATTCATAATGTCCATCCGAAGTGCTAAAAGCCAAATAAGGTCTCACTTCAGGCTTCACTGGGATCTGGTAATAGCCTTTACTAAGATCCACCTTTGAAAAGTATTTTGCCTTGTTCAGTCTGGCAAATAACTGTTTTGTGTCTGGTAATGGATCCACTTGTCCTTCTGTGACAGCATTCAGTTTCCTGTAATCTATGCACAGTCTGTGTTCCCCAGACGGTTTCCTCAACAAAACGACACTAGAACTAAAAGATGATTCACTGTGCGAAATAATCCCCTCCTTCAACAAATACTCTATTTCTTCCTTCAATGCCTTCTCCTTCGCGAACGGAATAGAATAGGCTCTCATACAGATTGGGTTTGAGTCTACCAGTTTCATGTCATACTGTAGCAAATTTGTATGGCCTGGTTTATCTGTTAATACATCTGTATGTTCCTCCAGAACCTTTTGAACTCTCTCCCTCTGGTTTTTAGTCAGGTGCTTACTGACTTTTACCTGTGCTGCTGTTTCACAAGGATGTAATGGGTATTCATGTGAGGTGAGTGGTTCCTTTTGCATCTGGGTTGCAATAGCCAAGGTCAATAAGGGGGTGCTTTCCTGGAGTGGTCTGTCCAGATACTTCTTTAACAGGTTTACATGATAAACTTTTTCCTTCCCCTTTTTGTCAATTTTATAGTTTGTTCTAGACACCTTCTCTAGAACCGTATATGGACCTTGCCAACCAATTTGTAATTTATTCTGGCTTCCGGGTAGTAGAAGCAGCACCTTCTCTCCGACTGCCAGTTCCCTGTCCTTTGCCTTCCTATTAAAATATGCTGCATGTTTCTTCCTGGCTTGTTTCAAATTATCATTTGCCAGTTTCCATCCAGCTTTCAAACGAGTGGTCAGTTCGTTCACGTATTGATACGATGAGGTAACAGTCTCTTCCGCCTTCTCATCTGTCCAGGTCCTTAATAGAGCTTCTAATGGACCTTTTATTGGCCTCCCAAATAGCAGAGTTGCGGGAGCCATCCCGGTTGAACTATGTGGTACCTCCCGGTACGCAAACAATGCGGCGGGCAGGAATTGATCCCACAGATCCGGTTTTTCGTGTGCCAGCTTTCTCAGGATAGAAATGAGAGTCCCGTTGAACCTCTCTACCTGGCCGTTCCCTTGTGGATGGTACGGACTACAATGAAAGTGCCTGGCTTGAAATAGCTTAAAAACTTCTTCCGTTAGTTTCCCCTTGAACTGAGAACCATTATCCGTCAAGATTTGATGCGGGAATCCTAATCGGGTAAATATTGTAAGTAGTGCCTCTGCTACATGTTTTGAATCAATTGATGGCAGGGCTACCGCCTCTCCCCACATAGAACAAGTGTCCACCAGAGTAAGGATGTAACTGTTCCTCCTCTTGGTCCGAGTGAGAGGTCCTACAATATCCACTGCAACCCTCTCAAAAGGTGTTCCCACTATGGGCATTTCCCCTAGAGTTGCAGGAGCAGTCCAGTGCTTTGGAGCTACCCTTTGACATTCTGGGCAGGATTTGACATATCTTTTTATATCCTCCGTTATCCCTGGCCAGAAGTAATGACAAGCTATACGCTGTCCTGTGGCGCTGATCCCCATGTGACCACTGAAGGGAATCGCATGCCCGAGTTCCATCACTTTATCTCTATATGAATGGGAAGAACCAGCTGGTTGTGACCATTTGTTCCAGTTCCGGCCTTCCTGTATAAGAGTTTGTTCTTCATGAAATATTCCCCCTTGCTCGGAGGTGTGTGGCATTTGGGCAATTTTTTAAAACATGGCTTGAGTGTCCTATCCTCAGCCTGCGCCTTCCTCATCTCCTCTGGATGAGCATTTATAGGTTCACCTTCTTCCTCCTTCTTCTGTGACCTGGTCTGCACTGTCGCCATGATCACAGGTTTCTCGGGATTCCCCAAGAAGACGTATCTACACCCCAATATCAGAGGGTAGATTGGTTCATCTATCACTGCTGCTCTGATTTCTCCTTCCACATAGCGAGTTTTCACCGTTATCCTTGCGATGGGAAGTGTCATGAGTGGTATGTCCTTAGTCGCCCCTTGTATTTCCACTGTTTCTGTGGTATACTGACTTGGGTCCACTAGGCTAGACTTCACAACTGAATCATAATCCAAACCTGTATCATAAAGGCACCTTATGGTGACCCCATTACAAATAACATCCTCACAAACTGGGGGGTGATAAGGTTCCTGTTGTCCCTTAGGATTAACCTTTAATCTTTGCGTCCCCGACTTCATTGCAGCAATGTTTGAAGGTTTCCTTCTACAAAATTCGGTGTTATGGTTATCCTTCTTGCACCATTTACACCATCTTTTTCCTTGGTTCAACGGTTTTCTTTCATTGAACTTTTGGTCATTGAACTGTGAGTTTCTGTCGCGATAGTCATTTCTTGGCCGCTCAAAGTTTGTCCTACCTTTATTTCCCTGCTCTCTATTATCAAATTTATTAAATTGCTGTGGAGCTTTAAAATTGTCTATGTGCTTCTTTTTAGCACCACTTACCTCTGCCTGAGCTGCCTGATACCTCTCAGCAACATTTAAAATTTCCCCCAACTTCTCTGCACCTTGTTCCATGAGAAATTGTCTCATGTCTGGAGCCATGGACTCTCTCAATTGCTCAATCATGATCATTTCTTTAAGATCTTGGGTCTTCCCCAGAGCCGTCCATTTCTCCAAATAGGTTTCTAGTCTGGCAGAGAATTGGTGGTATGTCTCCCCAGACAACAGTTTGGCATTTCTAAATTTCTTACGATAAAATTCACCATTCTTCTCGTACCTTAATAACAAAGCCTGCTTTAACATGTCATAATTGTCTTGGTCTTCCCTGTTCATTTTGGCAAATACTTCATAAGAAGTACCCCTCAATCCCTGTGATAGCTTTAAACTCCACCTCTCTCTCTCTAACCCATATGTAGTAGCTAATAACTCAAAACGTCCTAGGTACCCCTCTATGTCATCGTCTTTTTCAACAAAATGGTCTAAATGAAACCCCATAGCTGAGTTTGAGGCTCCCAGACATCTGAGGCAAAAGGGCTGGCACCATTTTCAGGGCCGGGCCTTGTAATTCCAGCTCCCTTAGTCGTAATTCGTGCTCCCTCTGCAACCTTCTATCTTCTGCCTCCCTTTCGGCAGTCAACCTTTTTTCTTCTGCCTCCCTTTCGGCCTTTTTATCTTCTGCCTCCCTTTGCTGTCGTTTTTCTTCTGCCTCAATCTGCAGCCTCTTAATTTCTCTATCAGCCTCAATTTGTAACCTCTTCTCTTCAGCTACCTTTCTATCTTCCCTTTCAATATATTTATCACATTCAGTCGTTACGTATTGAATTAAAATTTGACCATCCATCCCCATCTCCTTCGCAGTGAGCACAGCAGCTGATCTAAACTTTGCTAGCTCTGCCATACTTTTTGGACAATATAATAATATACAAGATAAATCTCTAACCAGTAAATACACTAAGTACTTCTAATTACTATATGACTATAGTCTAACTAATTCTAACTAACCAGTTAACTAATTAATTATTACTGGCTGTGAAGATTCACCAACTTTTATCTGCAGGGACACTTTTAATTTTAAAGGAAATTTTACAATTTATTTCCCTACTTTTATTTCTCCCACCAGGAGATCCTAATATTACTGTTGGGCTAATTATCCCTGGACAAGACCCCAATTTATGTAGTGGTGTTGATGGTATTGTATGATGGTGTTATTACTACATGTAACTTGTATGAGGCCAGCTGTGAAGGCTCCTGAGATAAAATGTAGTTGAGAATTATCAGAAGGCCTTTCTTGCTACCACTACGACCTCACACTTAATTTTTTTTTTCTTAATGAATGTGGCTACGTAAAGTGTCTAGGGTAATGATGTGTAATGTGGTGTGTTAGTTATAAATACACCCACAGACATTTAAGAAGACTAATAAGATTAACAAGTGTTAAAATACACTGAACTAACTCACGTGTATAAAGTTTTTGATATAATTATATTACATTTATTTGTTCTGGATCAAGTTTTATTTTGACCAGAACTTGTTTTAAAAGAAGGATTGAAAATTTATGAAAAAAAATGCATGGAATGTTACATAATAAATGCAAGAGTGTACATATTTAAGTACTAGACTAGTTAGTTTTATTAAAAAAAAGTTCGAGTAGTCATCTCTTTGGGAGGATAGTTACTGTTTGTGCTGTTGGGGTGGCCTCATCACACCTGTCTATATTGACTACACATTGTCCAGAAAATGGTGGGAATTTTTATGGGGATATTAGTCACTACCAATAGTTGGTGAATGTCCAGCAGACCAGAGGCTCACTCATCTTTTTGTAGCTCTGGTGCTGAAAACTTGCGGTCCCACCTCTCCGTGCTGGCGGGCAATAATGGTGGTCTCTGTCACAAGAACTGCACAGATACACTCGAGTAAAGTCACCCACCGAATAGACTCTGCTTTGTTGTCGATAGAAAACTCACAGCTCAGATTATGAATACATAACACAGAATTGCTAGCAAAACTCAGCTGAGCTGCTGGCTATAGTATGGCGCCCCTAAATTTATTCACTGTCTTTCATATGGGAAAACTCCACACTTTAAAATCTGTGTCTAACACTGAACAATTATTGAAGAATGACCCCACTTTCGCGTCTGAGCGCTAATGATATGATTGTCTGTGGCCAATCACTTCCTAGTTGTACTTTAAATTTCAAATTTCTACACTAAAGTCATTTCAGTCATGCTTCAGTCAAGTATGGATGGTTATCTGTTAGTCTGTCCGTCTCTACTTGTGTTTCTAAAAAAAATGTGCTTGATTTTTGAAGCAACCTTTCTCTCCCCTTAAAATTTTGTCGTAAAAAGTTATATTTAGACACAGCTACCGCTCAAAAACCCTCTCCTCCATAATAAGTAACTTTGAACACCTGTTCCCAAGGTCGTGTTTTTGTGTGCAAACTGTGACACTTTTAGATTCAATATAGTCTAGCGATGATGTGAACTACACTGTCTTTTGTCATTATCTTCAATATTATCTATCCGTTTGTAAAATTAAGATCATATTATTTCATTGCTCAGAATAGGCCATCCGGCCAGCTAATTTTTATATTCCTAACATTAATATTAAGAAAAATTACTTTTTAAATTTTTGTAATATTCCTAACATCTGCGTTCTTCCGCTCAAATTCAAATCAAGCGCTTGGTATCGCAAAACGTCCAATTCCGTACCTCGTGTCAATTTGGGGGACTTGAATTTTTTTACTTTCATCCATTTCCCCCCCATTGCGTCTCCTTAGCCTTTCCAGTCATATTTTTTTTTTCTTTTGATCCGCCGTTCCCCTCCTGTCTAGCAAGTCAATTTTATGGAGGGTGATGACCCGCGGTCTAGGCGATCATGTACATCAGCAGCCTACGCATTATGTTTTTATCCTTAAATGTTATCTTTTGAGTATTTTACCGTTGTATCTCTGTCAATTTCACTACACAGAGGCCAAGCTATCAATGGCCTTGCTGAGTTCCTCTAATGTTGGTTCGGCATCCAGCTCCTCCATAGTTGGCAGACTATTGACACCATCAAGGGCTGCAGGCGTAACGGTATTGTCTCTAGCGTAAAGCTCAGAGTAGTGCTCGACCCACCTCTCCATCTGCTTACCCTTATCGGTTAGCTTCTCTCCGCTGATGGTTTTTAGCGGTGCCGTCTTACTTTTATGGGGGCCAAGTGCTTTCTTTATACCGTCATACATTTGTCTAATGTTGCCTGTTTGCGCTGCGATCTGGATGCTCTCACTGAGCTGGAGCCAGTAGTCATTTGCACAGCGTCGAGCAGTTTGTTGAACTTTGCTTCTCGTAGCCCTCAGGATCTGTAGGGTTCTGGCACTCGGTGAACGTTTGTATTCATTCATAGCACTGCGCTTAGCTTCAATGACAGGTGCCATCACATCTGATGAAGCATCAAACCAGTCATTTGACTTTGCTGTTTTCTTACCAAAGGTGGCAAGTGCAGTACTTTGAATGGTGTTCCGTAGATGCTCCCAGTTCTCTGTAATAGTATCACCATGCTGAGGGCTACTGAGCACTTTCTCGAAGGTCGCAGTGAATTGAGCGATCATGAAAGGGTCTGACATCTTGCTGGTATCAATGCGTGGTTTCCCTTCATGTCTGACACGATAGAGTTTTCTTGGTTGTGCTCTGATTTTGCAGCAAACCAAGGAGTGATCTGTATCACAGTCTGCACTATGGTACGAGCGCGTGGAGAGCACAGACCTGAGGAGTGGCCTTCTGACGAGAATCAGGTCAAGTTTGTGCCAGTGCTTGGATCGTGGGTGTCTCCATGACACCTTATGCTGGGGTTTTGTCTGAAAGTAGGTGTTGGTCACGCAGAGGTCATGGTGGACGCACAACTCTAAGAGCCGTTGTCCATTTTCATTCATCTTGCCAATACCAAACCTGCCCAGACATGAAGGCCATGAAACATTATCGGCACCCACTCTAGCGTTAAAGTCACCAAGGAGAACAAGCTGTTCTTGCCTAGGTATGCTTTTGATAATTGCTGTTAGATTCTCGTAGAACTCATCTTTAGCTTCTGAGGCAGAGTACAGAGTAGGAGCATACACACTGACAAGGGTGATGGGACCTGTGCTAGTTTGCAGGCGGAGCATTAACAGGCGTTCTGATCCATTCTCGCCTGGTTCAACCATTTTAGTTAGCGATTTTTTGACCGCAAAACCTACTCCGTGTTCTCTAGCTTTATTAAGATCTTTCCCTTGCCAATGAAATGTGTAGTCCTTCTCGCTCACCGTTCCAGAGCCCGCCAGGCGCGTTTCCTGAAGTGCAGCTATATCCACCTGAAGTCGTTTAAGCTCATCATTAATTATGGCTGTCTTCCTTACATCGTTTACATCCTGTAGGTTTTCGGATAGTCCAGTCAACATAGTCCGGACGTTCCAGCATCCCAATCTGAGAGTTTGCTTATTTCTATTTTTTCGATAATTGCTTGGTGCAAAATTTTCTGTCCACAGTTCGGGTTTGACCCTAATCCCCATGCACCCAATGGGGAAAGCAGACAGTGGCGGGACAACACCTTATTGACTGGGGGCTGCCCAGCTTGAAGCGGGCGGTAGCTGTCCAGTGAGATCCTAGAACCTCTCCCACTGTCGGAAGTAGCCCCTGGCGCAATGCCCTACGCCAATTGGGCAAAATGCTTATAACCGGTAACTGCTACTTCCCGTGTTTTGCCGACACCTATAGGGTGAAGCTGGAATGTCCTCTCCAGGGCGCGAGCTTGGGCACAGTTATATGGAGATCAAGCTGTTGCCCATGCAGCATGTTCCCCCTCTCCACACAGCCGGTAGATCCAAAGGAACGGCAGTAGCCGATACAGTTTGGTACCAGCCATGTCGCAGGAGTTGCCAGAATAATGTCGAATCGACATTAGACTGCCTTAGGGACTCCGACTCCGGATTTATCCTCAGGGTTTACTCCCGAAGCCAATTCCATAAATGGATATTCCCGCAAGGCAGCGGTGGTTTGAATTCAGAAAATGACTGACAGGTATTCTACTGATAAAAGTAAATGGTAAATATTTTGTTAAGGCCCTTCCTCAACAGAAGCACCTTTCGTTGGTGTAACTTATAATTGTTGTCTTTGTTTTTAAAATATGGACCTTTTTAACTGTAGATGAGAAAATAACCACAGTCATTAGACTCTCGATTATCCGGGATCGCATTAAACGGGACACGGATTTACCGGGATGCCAAGAACTAGAATATAATTTATGGCAATTTTTTTTCTTCAGAACCAGTGGTCCTAATGATGTCATACTCCCCCCTGGTCTCCTGGGTAGGGAGATCGGATACCTAGCCTTCTCGGATAAGGGCGAAAAAATAGGAGGTCCCGCGTGCAAGTTGCGCACGTTAAAAATCCCTTGGCAGTTGGAAATCGTAAAGAATAGGCCATAAGGCCGCTGCCCTGGCAAAATTTAGAATTAGGAAGCTACCCACCACAAAAATCTTTATAGAATGTGTGATTCCTATATACACACATTGAGATTCTCGCTGGTTCTACGGAGTTTGTGCACTGTGCTGAGATCCTCCTTGTGTGATCTAAGGGAGGAGATCAGAGCACTGATGGACTTATCCGTGTGCAACGAAGATAGTCATTAAAACCAAACCAAACCAAGAAGAAACTGTGCGACGTATTATTGCTGAAGGTAAACCAACAGCTGCTGTGATTTAGACTATGAAGAATAAAGCCTCGTAACAGAGCACAGAATCAGTCGCTGCTCTAACTCGCACTAAAACCTGCTAGATTATTTGGAACAACGGCAAGACAGCACCCTTACTGAACAACTAATGCTGATAAATCTGAGGAGCGCTATTTGCCGAAATGTGAAGGAAGGGAAAAGAAATAGAGTAAGTTCATTGTCTCATTTTTGGTTCGATTTTCTTCTAAATGAGTATTTTTTGCCAGTGAAAAATGTTCAATAATATCTTTAACATATAGTACTTGTAACTTGTTCCGCTGAGGAGGCGTGATGACAGAACTTCTGCTTAAGCGAGTTCAAATTTGTCTTGGGACAGAAATATTACCTCATCTTATCCGAAATTCTGGTTAACAGAAATTGACATAACCAGAGTTTCTAAACAAAGGCAAAGAAGACAGTTGGTCGGAACCTGCAGGATTCATTCCGGTTAAGCAAAAATCGACTGAAGCAAGTTCGAAATAAGAGGAATGCACTATATTTTTTACATATTTCTAAAGGATGGTGATAAACCGGGATCTGATTAACCAGGATTACTTTTTCCCCGATCATTCCAGATAATCGAGAAGTCTACTACACACTAATGACCAAGATTTTATTGTTTCCATACCAGAAAGCCTGAAGTAATAACAAACACAGAACTTTGGGTGAAAACCCGACAAAAACCAAAGCGTATAATGAGAGAACGTGGTGATGGGTAGAAGCAGGGCCGGCTTTGGAACATTTGGCGGCCAGTGCGATTGGTCTGACATCATCATCATCATCATCAGTTATCATGGACTATATTGCTGTTATACCCTGTTCAACCAAAGAGGTTATAATTGGGGTATAATGTGCGTTAGGTTCTTCGATGCTGGCCGGTTGTTAGCCCTGAAAAGGACTGGTCCTAAAAAGGACCACTAGCTGACTTCCTCTTTGTTGTTTGTCTGTTCGTGTTGCCGTGGCATGTTCCATAGTGTATTTCATATCCTGCCTCACTATCTGGCTTGCGTGGTTTTGTGTGTATTTGCCCTCCTCGTTTCTGTTTCTTGTGTCTTCCTTTTCTCCTGTATCTGCGATAGCGCTTTTTCTATAATTGTTGGGAGTAGCTTTTCTTGCGTTTCCTCGATGACTTCTTTGTCTGGTTGGTCGTTCGTTTTAGTTTCTTGTGTGTTTGATGTAATTTCTTCAATGGTCATTCTTTCTGCCTCTATTCTTTTGAGTAGTTCTTCGTTTCCCTCTTTCAGTTCTATCAGCTTCCTAACATCTTCTTCTACTTGCTGCTGAATTCTTTTCATGTCTTGGTGTATTATTTTCATGTCGTTTATGAATTGTTGTTTCGCGCTTTCCGAGCTATAAGGGATATCTTCACATCTGGCAGTTGAGGTTCTGTTTTTGTGTGGCTGACTGCTTTCTCTCTCCTTTTGCAGTTGTTGTTTCAGATCTCCCACCTCAGTGGTGAGCTGTCTGACCTGTTCCGTTAGGCTGTCTTGGCGTCTATTACCTAGAGTACTTTCCTTCAGTCAGTTTTTTGCCTCTTGGTACGATACCCCCTTTCCAATGGCCACTGTAATTATTTGTCTTGTTTGTTGGTATTCGGGACACCCACGGTATCGTGCTCCGTGATTTCCGAGGCAGTTTGTACATTTTCTATTTTTGTTTGGCGCTTGGTCTGACATGCACCCTATCCCTCACATTTATAGTGGCGGAAGTTATTTAAACCTTACTGGAAAATTTAGTCAGATTGGTGAATACAATTGCAGATCAGTTTTAGAAGGTCATTCTTCTTCTTTAAGTACCATGCCTAGTGGCGTAGGAGATCACGTCTCTCTACAACCTCCTGTCTCCAGTACAATTTATCAGTTCTGTTCTGACCTTCTTCCATGCCATGATGTCAAACTATCCAATATTTGCTCTCTTTGTCTTCTTCTCTTTTTCCTTGAATCTTACCTGTTGTTACGATATATTCTAGTTTCTTCTCATAACATTTCCCCCCAAAAAAGTGGATTGCTTCTTTCTAACTTGTCAAATTAGTTTTTTTTTGCGCATTGGCCTCTTTCAGGACATCGCCAATACTCTGTTTTGGCTGTCCATCGTATTTTTAACATTCTTCCGTAAAACCACATCTCTGTGGCATCTAGTGATTTCCCTACTTGTTTACTAATTTGTCCATGACTCATTCCCATATGTCAGGATTGGTTCTATATATTCTAGACGGTCATTATCTACCACACACACACACACAATTTTTGGTTTCAGTGTTTTCTTATAAAAGATTTTCATTGCATGCTTTGGCTCAGGTGAGTTGTGCCCCAGGTCAAGAAAGGTCGAGTTTGTTTTTTGACGAAAAAATAAATATTGTTTTTCTCGCTCAATAATAGCATTACGTGAGATAGTTACGGATAATGATTGATACAATAGTGACGGAAAATTAAAAATAAAGGCCATAGTCTAAATAGTACAAAGAGGTAATAGTCATCTCGAAGAAAATTACATTTCCAGAAAACACCATCATAGCAAATGGGACCGTTTTGAAATAAGACTTAGATGTTAAAAACAAACACACAAACCTAGGCACGTTAGTAATATCTGATTTTGCATGGAGGCATATCTGGAGTCATCCTTAAATGACCACCAGCTATGCAGAATGCTACAATATGGAAGTGAACCTATGTCTGTGAGGCTAATTACACCCTCATTGACTCTTGAAATCATCCACACACTTCCAGGGATTCCCCCTGTGGTGAAACGTGTTGAGAACCCAGCATTGCACACTAAACTTGCAGAAGTCACTTGAGCCCCAGGCAAAATTCTTTGGCTTTGACTTGGTTGACTGCATGCAGAAGGATCTCTTTGTGGACCCAGTGATAGGCAGGTGAAGCTGAGTAGTGGGTAAGTACAGGACGTGACAATTCCTTGGGGCAGCCCAGAACCAGAGTACAGTATTTTAGCTCTGCATAGTTGGAGTACAGATAAAACAAGATGCCAACCAAAAATTACCATCAATGATGAGGAAACTGAAAATGTCACAAATTTTGAATATCTTGGCTCCATAATTAACAACAATGGAGACTGCTCAAAAGAGGTCAGTTCAAGGAGACTGGCCATAGCAATGCAGAGGTTAAATAAAATGAAGAACATATGGCATAACAACAGCAAATTAATAAAAGTAAAACTTCTGAGAACGTGCATCTTTCCGGTAGCAATATATGGATGTGAATCATGGACCATTACTCAAACATTAAAGAAAAAAATCGAATCTTTCGAAGTAAAGTGTTACAAAAAATTCTCAGAATATCGTGGACCAAGAAGAAGAAAAATATAGACATCCTACACAACGTCGAGGAAAAGTGGCTCATAAACAATATCATGTCCCGAAAACTGAAATATTTTGGCCACATTAAACGCCATAGTGGCTTAGAGAGAGCAGTGATGGAGGGTATGGTACCTGGAAGGCGAGGCAGGGGCCGACCAAGACGACGGTGGACACAGGACATTGAAGACACCTTGAACATGACGTTGGAGGAGGTAGGAGGGCTGGCTAGAGATCGAGAGTCTTTCAGGCGGGCTGTGATGAGAGCGACGTTCTGCAAAGGACATGCTACATGATGATAGTTGGAGAGCCCCCTTGCATGTCGGAGAATGCACAGTGTGCTATGCACTTCTTACTTCTAGATTGGGACCAGATGTGACGATCCTTTAAATGCAAGCCAAGCTGGAGAAACTGGAGCTCATGACTTCAACTCAACACATTTCGGAATGGCAGAAGAGCCACAGGAAAAGCCTAGATCTACAGTGTAGATAATACCAAGGAGTCTTCAACTTGGTATTGGCTGCTAAGCTCAGCAGCCCTAGTTAAACAACAACAACAATAATATCTGATTGGCAAAGGAAGGTGGACAGCTACTTAAACCTGATACAAGCATAACTTTCGAAGAGGCAAAGAGCTTTATCAGAACCAGATACAGAAACAAATGTGATGCGGAGCATCCAGGAGACATACAAAATTATGCATATTACCAGCTCACCAAAAGAGAACAAGTGATAACCTTCAGACTCCTCACGTGTCACAATAAATTAGGATATCATGTAATCAACAAGCTAAAAATAGGGGTTACCGATGATTGTAAATGTGGCACTGATAAAATGAGTGCTGAACACCTGCTTCAAATATGCCCAACATATGAGTGTAGCGTAAGGTTTTTCTCGTATGAAGATAGTGTTCAGAGAAGAAATAGAATTCTCTCCAGAATGTATGAAGTCCCAGTGTCAGAGAAGAGCACTGGTATCACGTGAGCTACGGTTGCGAATACTCTGAGCTAGACAATAGTTTAAGGCTTCAAACATATACTTTGCCACCTTAGCTGTAGTAACTCGTGTGATATTATAATAAAATTAGAAAAAGTTACTAGTATAGTAACTTAAACAGTTAAAAATTTAACAAGTCTCTCGAGTACACTTTCATAATTTATTATTTACACCTATCTAAATATGTAATGAAGAGTGAGTGTTGGACGATGGTGATTATGGTTTTGTATTTTCATCAAGTTGATAATATTTTTAGAAGTTTATACTTAACCAAAAAGTCCCCATGGGATCTGTAAATTAATTTACACCAAAAATGTTCTCTCGCTGTCGTTATTTATACTAGTCTGTCTCTTTTATTCTATTCCCTAATTTCTCATCATCTGACCGTTGAATGTCTCACATTAGCCACCGGAATAGTCACTACGTAAATCAGCTTTGAATCAGCACTTGTCCAGATATGGGTTGACACATAAAACTGTTGTTCTGAAAGTCACACTTTAATCCAATCCCAGCAATTAGGGGGAAAAAGCTATGGGACACTTCAACCTCTGGGCTCCTGTTATGTTTAGGTAGCAGGATCGAAGGTCCACTTGACTTCAGGGTTTTTTGAAATTCGAATATAGAACCTGGAACAAGGAGTATCGAGTGGCCAGGCAATGTCATGGAGACCTATTACATCATATGGTGTGTATGAGATGAGGGTGTCATCAGGTGTCTGCATGTATTGTAGCGGAAGGTTTTATATGTGTGAGATGATAGTGCTAGAGTAGAAATAGTATTCTCTCCAGAATGTGTGAGGTCCCAGTGACAGAGAAGTACACTGGTATCACTCGATAGTCACGGCTGTGAAAGTATCTGGACTGAAAATATTCAGAGAACAGTCAGACCTTACTGCGCCACCTCCGCTATGTGACCACCTGTGATATAATAAAAATTCAACCAAACTCAGTATCAACTATATTGAATGAATAAAGCTGGTGAATACAATTTATATCCTCTTTATTTACATCTATCTAATTGTGGTGATTGTGTGTGACTGGTGATACAAAAGTTATATTTATACAAAACCAAATTGGCGAATTCAATTACAGTTTTTGCAAGTTAAACTAAAATGTCATTTCTTTAGACTCTTCCAATTAGTTGGGTAATAGACTTCTTCACTGTCTTATTCACTTTATAACTTTCACTAGTTTATCACGCAAATTGTCATCACAAAACTCTGCTTGACAATTATCACTTCTTGGTTGCACGATTGTCACAAATATCACTCATCTGTTAGGTTAATCAGTGTTCATATGAGATGTACAGCTTCAGTAGGTCTTGCTTCTACCAATCCAGACACTGCCGGGGCGATTCGCATTGATCATCGAGCAATTCTTGATCATTGACCTCTGACTTTTGGTTGACAAGTATGAACCTGCAGATAATTGTAGGATATGTGGCTATTTGTGGATAACAATTACCACATTCCTATTGTAGGTGAGATGAATTTGTTTTCAGATGTATGCGTGAAAATGCATGATTATGGATCAGTGACAAGACAGGTGTCTACTGTGGAACATTTTATAAAATCAAATAATACAAAATAATATGTACACACATATATGGTATGAGGTTATAGTATCCCCCTGCCTGACACGTTAGCTCTGTAAAGTGCAGTAACTTGATGACAGAATGAATAAGCCCTGATAATGATTGTGCTAGCCCTGATACGGACTCAGTCATGGTGGTTATATTTCGGGTTCCAATCTTCAACAATCATATCAAGTAATAAATTAATATACATGATACTTTCATAACATATAGATTAAACAAATCCTGAAATAAAGTTGTAATTACTGTATTATTTTACATAGTAACTTTACATACCCTCGCAGGATCTAATTAAGATCAGTAAAGACTGGCTTTAGTGGAGTAACAGAACTGCCTGGCTGCAAATAACAAGATATTGGCCGTGACACGTTTCTCTCTCTCCAGCCGTTGTCCTTCTGTCTTGCCTCGCTGTACAAGTGAATTTGAAATCATTTACGTCCGCCCTTATATATGCAGCTACCGGACGTACAGGAAACAAGGCTCGCAACTCCAGCAAACTTCCCAAAAAAGTTGTAACTTCGGGGGGTTTGTGCTAGAGGTGTTTCAAACCTTGGTCTCGTGCATTTCACCTAACCCAGTTCAAGCCTTTGGAGTTATATATTTCCGTTCTCCATGAGTTGACCTTTATATCCATATGTTGTTTTCCCATATCTGTCGTGTTAACGATTTTATATTGAATTATAAATAGGAAAAACACAGCATTTCTCAATGCACGGACACTATTCTTGCGAAATTCTTCACAACTACTTACTCCCTTCTGATTTCCTTGTACCTATACATAAATGAAGATATTCCCGTCAAAATGAGACCATTCTCATCCTTGTCTGTCATTCCGTTCTCCTTCCCGATGTCTAATTCTAACCATGATTTCGGACGATTTATTCTTCCTTATACACTCGCCGAAGTCATTCTATCTGACCGTGGGAAACCCCTTCTCTGATTGGCTGCCCTAGATACACACAGGAAAATACCCCTGCATTCCTTTGTTCAGGTCAGTACACTGGTGTCCCACTTTTCGGTCTTCAAACATTTAACTAGGCAATGCGTAACATGCGACAGAGCCTCCCTCTCTTTTAAGCTGTAGATTTCTACAGCTAACAACTGTAAGCTTTGCCGTAGTTAATGTTCTTCTTACTCTCGTTCTATCTCAGTTGGGTGTCGACTAAGAAAATCTGCTCCAACATTTTCTTTACCAGGAATGTAATGCACTGTAAACGAATATGGAGCTAAAAGTAGACTCCATCTGAGCAATCTGGAATTTAATTTTATCGACACTGCCAAAAATGTGAGAGGTTGATGGTCATTCTGTAATATGAAATGTTTGCCGTACAAATAGGTCGAGAACTTCTCGATGGACCAGACTACCGCCAAACATTCTTTCTCTATAGTAGAATAGTTCAGTTCGGCCGAATTTAGTTTCCTACTAGCGTAGGCGACTGGTAAAAGTTCTTCCGGCTGGGCTTTTGATTTTTGCAACAGCGTTGCTCCTATTCCAATATTACTTGCATCCGTTCGCAATACAAATTCCTGAGTGATATCGGGTAATGCAAGGATGGGTTTGCTGGTGAGTTTTTTCTTTAAGTCCGTGTAAGCGTTCTCACACTCAGCATTCCACTGAATATTATCAGGCTGACCTTTCTTCGTTAAGTCTGTTAACGGTGCACACAGAGAGTTAAAGTTGGATATATACTTTTGGTAAAATCCGCATAAGGACACAAATGACCTTACATCTTTCTTAGTTCTTGGTCTGGGTGCCTTCTTCAACTTCTCAATATTCTTTGGGTCAGGAGACATGTGACCTCTAGAAATAGTGTGACCAAGGAATTCCAATTCCTTACACCCAATATAACACTTGGTTGGACGTGCAGTCAGTCCAGTTTCTCTTAGTCTGTCAAACAACATGGAGAGTGATTCTACATGCTCCTCAAATGTATTGGTAGCAACAAGTATGTCATCCATGAAGTTAGTGATGTGTGGATTTTTTAGAGGCTCCAACAGTTTCCTCATCATTCTTGAAAATACACTTGGTGCATTTTTCAAGCCAAATGGCAGTACATTGAACTCATAATGTCCTTCCGATGTACTGAATGCCAACATGTGCCTTATTTCTGGTTTCACTGGTATTTGGTAGTATCCCTTGCTTAGATCTACTTTAGAAAAATACCTAGCTTCACTCAGTGTAGAGAACAATTGGTTGGTGTCAGGTAACGGATCCACTTGAGATTCTGTGACCGCATTTAACTTCCTGTAATCTATGCACAACCTATGTTCTCCACTAGGTTTCCTTAATAGCACTACACTGGAGTTGTAGGGAGATTCCGACTTTGAGATGATCTTCTCCTTTAATAAATAATCAATCTCTTCCCGTAGTGCCTGTGCTTTTGCATAAGGGATAGGGTAAGTCTTCATACAGACTGGTGTGGGATCGGTTACCGTCATGTTGTACTCTAACAGATTTGTACAACCAGGCTTATCTGTGAGCACATCAGCATTGATTTCCAACACCTCCTGAACTTGCCTCCTCTGCTCAGGAGTTAAATGATCACTAATATTCACTTGATCATAACTCTCTGTAGCCTTCAATGGGTATTCCATAGAGGAAAGAGGTTCATTTTCCATTTCTGTTGCAATGGCTAGGGTCATGATATGTGCAACTTCTGATGATTCCCTGTCATAATACTTTTTAAGAAGATTGACATGGTACACTTTCTCTTTTCCCTTCTTGTCAATCTTGTAGTTAGTTCTGGAAAGTTTCTCCAGAATGACATAGGGTCCCTGCCATCCAATTTGCAATTTATTATTGCTGCTGGGCAACAGAAGTAGAACTTTTTCTCCCACAGCAAGTTCTCTATCCTTTGCTTTTTTGTTGTAATAAGCAGCATGCTTCCTCCTAGCCTGTCTCAAGTTCTCATTTGCCAGTTTCCACCCTGTTTTTAATCGAGAAGTTAACTCGTTGACATACTGATAGGAGGATGTCACTGTTTCCTCAGCCTTCTCATCAGTCCATGTTCGCAGCAATGCTTCCATTGGACCTTTGATTGGTCTTCCAAACAACAAAGTAGCTGGAGCCAATCCAGTTGAATTATGTGGGACTTCCCTGTATGCAAAGAGTGCAGCAGGTAAATATACATCCCAAGTGTCAGGTTTTTCACTTGCCAGCTTTCTAAGTATGGATATAAGCGTCCCGTTGAAGCGCTCTACTTGCCCGTTTCCTTGGGCATGATATGGAGAGCAATGATAATGTCTGGCCTGAAAGATCCTGAACACTTCTTGTGTTAGCTTTCCCTTAAACTGAGAACCATTGTCAGTCAATATCTGATTTGGGAAACCTAACCTGGTGAATATTGTCAACAGTGCCTCAGCCACATGCTTAGAATCTATAGATGACAAGGCTACTGCTTCTCCCCACATAGAGCAAGTATCAACCAAGGTCAGGATATAAGCATTCCTCTTCTTGGTCCTAGTGAGGGGTCCAACAATATCCACTGCAACACGTTCAAAGGGTGTTCCCATAATGGGCATTTCTCCTAGTGTTGCTGGTGCAGTCCTATGTTTAGGAGCTACTCTTTGGCATTCTGGGCAGGATCTCACATATCTCTTTATGTCCTCTGTGATTCCTGGCCAAAAGTAGTGACACGCTATCCTTTGTCCAGTGGCCCCTATTCCCATATGTCCACTGAAGGGTACAGCATGTCCCAGCTCCATAACCTTCTCCCTGTATGATTTTGGCACTACAAGCTGTCCATGCCCTTGAGGTCCTGTTCCAGCTTTTCTGTAGAGTAGACCATTTTTCATGTAGAAGTCTCCTTTCTCTGGAGGGTTATGTGCCTTAGGTAGTTTGCCAAAGCAAGGCTTCAAGGTGCTATCAGCTGCTTGAGCCTTTTTCATCTCTCCTGGATGTGTATTAATAGGATTTTCCTCCATTTTCCTGGAGCTTGCCCTGGTCTGGACTGTTGCCATAACTACAGGTTTAATGGGTTCTCCTAGGAAAACATACCTACATCCCAAAATCAATGGGTAAATAGGTTCGTCCATCACTGCTGCTTTGATCTCTCCTTCCACATAGCGAGATCTTATGTTGATTCGGGCTATGGGTAGTGTCATGGTTCCTGCTCCCTTGATCGGTCCTCTGATTTCCACTGTCTCTGTGGTTATCTGGTCAGGACTCACCAGAGAAGAGCACACTACCGAGTCAAAGTCCAAGCCTGTATCATATAAGCACAGTACTTGGGTGCCATTCAAGGTCACTTCCTCACAGACAGGGGGATGATGGAGGTCATTGGGACTAACTGCCTGTTCCTTCCTTCCGTTGTTCCCTGTTGTAAGGCATGCAGCATGATGAGGAGGATTCTTCCGTCTGCATTCTGCAGTATTGTGGTTGCTAATTTTGCAAATTTTACACCACTTATCTTCCTTTCTTGAAGGTTTCTTGTCAGATCCTAGAGGGTTCTTGTCTTTGTAGTCATATCTTTGTTTGTTCTTGGTTGTATTGTCCTTTTGTTCAAACTTGTTTTGGTTTTGTGGTGACTTGAAACTATCTACCTGCTTTTTCTTGTTTCCTTGAAACAGGGGATGAGCCAGTTTGTGACTTTCTGCATAGATGATTATTTCATCTAATCTCTCTCTTTTATGTTCTACTAGGAATGTCTTCGTCTCAGGAGACATGGACTCCAGGAGTTGTTCTATCAACATCATCTCCTTAATCCCTTCAAAATCCTGATTGAAGTTTCCTAACTGACACCACCTCAGCAAGTAACTTTCCAACCTTGCTGAAAACTGCTGATACGTTTCTCCTGTCTGGAGCATAGCAGTTCTAAATCGCCTTCTATAAGCTTCTGCGTTTTGTTCGTAACGCACCAACAATGCTTGTTTCAAGGCTTCATAGTTTTCCTGATCTTCTTTTTGCATCTTCAAGTAGACATTATAAGATACTCCTCTCAATCCCTGTGACAACTTCAAATTCCACTTTTCTTTTTCTAGGCCATAAGTAGTGGCCAATCGTTCATATCTGTCAAGGTAATCCTCTATTCCCTCTTCTTTCTCCACAAATGGGTCCAAGTGGAAGTTCATAGCTCCATTGGAGGTGCTTTGGCTGGCGCTGGTATCCGAATGAGATGACCTACTACCATTAGTGGTAGCCGCTGCCTGTATTTCAAGCTCTTTTAATCTCAGTTCATGGTCTCTATCAGCTTGTAGCTTCCTTTCCTCAGCTGTTAATCTTCTTTCTTCAGCCTCCAATTTCTTGGCTTGAGCCTCAACTTCCAACAGCAGCCTCTTTTCTTCAGCTTCCATTCTTTTGGCTTCTCTCTCAGCTTCTAGTCTTTTGGCTTCTCTCTCAGCTTCTGCTTGCAGCTTCCTTTCCTCTCTATCCATATGTTTGTCCACTTCAGTTGTGACATACTGGATGAGAGCATCACCTGTCAAGTCCAGCTCTTTCCCATTTGCATGATCGCAGTTCTGAACTTCACTAAGTCAGCCATTATATTAAGTTAAGTAGGGTATGAAAACTTACCTAAACTTACTTAAAATAATTATCAAATGGACAACACAATTAATCGTGCAACCTTGTGATAGTCAATATTTACTGAGTACTCTAAGGTACTGTTACTGAGAAAAAAAATCTATTCTAGAATTTTCAAAAAAAATTTTTTTTTTTTTTCTCTATTGGTGGCCCAAGATAGACTAAAGATAGATGTATAGATAGAGGATGGCTCAGGATATACGAGAATATCCCGCGATCGAGCCCCCACTGTAGCGGAAGGTTTTATATGTGTGAGATGATAGTGCTAGAGTAGAAATAGTATTCTCTCCAGAATGTGTGAGGTCCCAGTGACAGAGAAGTACACTGGTATCACTCGATAGTCACGGCTGTGAAAGTATCTGGACTGAAAATATTCAGAGAACAGTCAGACCTTACTGCGCCACCTCCGCTATGTGACCACCTGTGATATAATAAAAATTCAACCAAACTCAGTATCAACTATATTGAATGAATAAAGCTGGTGAATACAATTTATATCCTCTTTATTTACATCTATCTAATTGTGGTGATTGTGTGTGACTGGTGATACAAAAGTTATATTTATACAAAACCAAATTGGCGAATTCAATTACAGTTTTTGCAAGTTAAACTAAAATGTCATTTCTTTAGACTCTTCCAATTAGTTGGGTAATAGACTTCTTCACTGTCTTATTCACTTTATAACTTTCACTAGTTTATCACGCAAATTGTCATCACAAAACTCTGCTTGACAGTTATCACTTCTTGGTTGCACGATTGTCACAAATATCACTCATCTGTTAGGTTAATCAGTGTTCATATGAGATGTACAGCTTCAGTAGGTCTTGCTTCTACCAATCCAGACACTGCCGGGGCGATTCGCATTGATCATCGAGCAATTCTTGATCATTGACCTCTGACTTTTGGTTGACAAGTATGAACCTGCAGATAATTGTAGGATATGTGGCTATTTGTGGATAACAATTACCACATTCCTATTGTAGGTGAGATGAATTTGTTTTCAGATGTATGCGTGAAAATGCATGATTATGGATCAGTGACAAGACAGGTGTCTACTGTGGAACATTTTATAAAATCAAATAATACAAAATAATATGTACACACATATATGGTATGAGGTTATAGTATCCCCCTGCCTGACACGTTAGCTCTGTAAAGTGCAGTAACTTGATGACAGAATGAATAAGCCCTGATAATGATTGTGCTAGCCCTGATACGGACTCAGTCATGGTGGTTATATTTCGGGTTCCAATCTTCAACAATCATATCAAGTAATAAATTAATATACATGATACTTTCATAACATATAGATTAAACAAATCCTGAAATAAAGTTGTAATTACTGTATTATTTTACATAGTAACTTTACATACCCTCGCAGGATCTAATTAAGATCAGTAAAGACTGGCTTTAGTGGAGTAACAGAACTGCCTGGCTGCAAATAACAAGATATTGGCCGTGACACGTTTCTCTCTCTCCAGCCGTTGTCCTTCTGTCTTGCCTCGCTGTACAAGTGAATTTGAAATCATTTACGTCCGCCCTTATATATGCAGCTACCGGACGTACAGGAAACAAGGCTCGCAACTCCAGCAAACTTCCCAAAAAAGTTGTAACTTCGGGGGGTTTGTGCTAGAGGTGTTTCAAACCTTGGTCTCGTGCATTTCACCTAACCCAGTTCAAGCCTTTGGAGTTATATATTTCCGTTCTCCATGAGTTGACCTTTATATCCATATGTTGTTTTCCCATATCTGTCGTGTTAACGATTTTATATTGAATTATAAATAGGAAAAACACAGCATTTCTCAATGCACGGACACTATTCTTGCGAAATTCTTCACAACTACTTACTCCCTTCTGATTTCCTTGTACCTATACATAAATGAAGATATTCCCGTCAAAATGAGACCATTCTCATCCTTGTCTGTCATTCCGTTCTCCTTCCCGATGTCTAATTCTAACCATGATTTCGGACGATTTATTCTTCCTTATACACTCGCCGAAGTCATTCTATCTGACCGTGGGAAACCCCTTCTCTGATTGGCTGCCCTAGATACACACAGGAAAATACCCCTGCATTCCTTTGTTCAGGTCAGTACACTGGTGTCCCACTTTTCGGTCTTCAAACATTTAACTAGGCAATGCGTAACATGCGACAGAGCCTCCCTCTCTTTTAAGCTGTAGATTTCTACAGCTAACAACTGTAAGCTTTGCCGTAGTTAATGTTCTTCTTACTCTCGTTCTATCTCAGTTGGGTGTCGACTAAGAAAATCTGCTCCAACATTTTCTTTACCAGGAATGTAATGCACTGTAAACGAATATGGAGCTAAAAGTAGACTCCATCTGAGCAATCTGGAATTTAATTTTCTCGACACTGCCAAAAATGTGAGAGGTTGATGGTCATTCTGTAATATGAAATGTTTGCCGTACAAATAGGTCGAGAACTTCTCGATGGACCAGACTACCGCCAAACATTCTTTCTCTATAGTAGAATAGTTCAGTTCGGCCGAATTTAGTTTCCTACTAGCGTAGGCGACTGGTAAAAGTTCTTCCGGCTGGGCTTTTGATTTTTGCAACAGCGTTGCTCCTATTCCAATATTACTTGCATCCGTTCGCAATACAAATTCCTGAGTGATATCGGGTAATGCAAGGATGGGTTTGCTGGTGAGTTTTTTCTTTAAGTCCGTGTAAGCGTTCTCACACTCAGCATTCCACTGAATATTATCAGGCTGACCTTTCTTCGTTAAGTCTGTTAACGGTGCACACAGAGAGTTAAAGTTGGATATATACTTTTGGTAAAATCCGCATAAGGACACAAATGACCTTACATCTTTCTTAGTTCTTGGTCTGGGTGCCTTCTTCAACTTCTCAATATTCTTTGGGTCAGGAGACATGTGACCTCTAGAAATAGTGTGACCAAGGAATTCCAATTCCTTACACCCAATATAACACTTGGTTGGACGTGCAGTCAGTCCAGTTTCTCTTAGTCTGTCAAACAACATGGAGAGTGATTCTACATGCTCCTCAAATGTATTGGTAGCAACAAGTATGTCATCCATGAAGTTAGTGATGTGTGGATTTTTTAGAGGCTCCAACAGTTTCCTCATCATTCTTGAAAATACACTTGGTGCATTTTTCAAGCCAAATGGCAGTACATTGAACTCATAATGTCCTTCCGATGTACTGAATGCCAACATGTGCCTTATTTCTGGTTTCACTGGTATTTGGTAGTATCCCTTGCTTAGATCTACTTTAGAAAAATACCTAGCTTCACTCAGTGTAGAGAACAATTGGTTGGTGTCAGGTAACGGATCCACTTGAGATTCTGTGACCGCATTTAACTTCCTGTAATCTATGCACAACCTATGTTCTCCACTAGGTTTCCTTAATAGCACTACACTGGAGTTGTAGGGAGATTCCGACTTTGAGATGATCTTCTCCTTTAATAAATAATCAATCTCTTCCCGTAGTGCCTGTGCTTTTGCATAAGGGATAGGGTAAGTCTTCATACAGACTGGTGTGGGATCGGTTACCGTCATGTTGTACTCTAACAGATTTGTACAACCAGGCTTATCTGTGAGCACATCAGCATTGATTTCCAACACCTCCTGAACTTGCCTCCTCTGCTCAGGAGTTAAATGATCACTAATATTCACTTGATCATAACTCTCTGTAGCCTTCAATGGGTATTCCATAGAGGAAAGAGGTTCATTTTCCATTTCTGTTGCAATGGCTAGGGTCATGATATGTGCAACTTCTGATGATTCCCTGTCATAATACTTTTTAAGAAGATTGACATGGTACACTTTCTCTTTTCCCTTCTTGTCAATCTTGTAGTTAGTTCTGGAAAGTTTCTCCAGAATGACATAGGGTCCCTGCCATCCAATTTGCAATTTATTATTGCTGCTGGGCAACAGAAGTAGAACTTTTTCTCCCACAGCAAGTTCTCTATCCTTTGCTTTTTTGTTGTAATAAGCAGCATGCTTCCTCCTAGCCTGTCTCAAGTTCTCATTTGCCAGTTTCCACCCTGTTTTTAATCGAGAAGTTAACTCGTTGACATACTGATAGGAGGATGTCACTGTTTCCTCAGCCTTCTCATCAGTCCATGTTCGCAGCAATGCTTCCATTGGACCTTTGATTGGTCTTCCAAACAACAAAGTAGCTGGAGCCAATCCAGTTGAATTATGTGGGACTTCCCTGTATGCAAAGAGTGCAGCAGGTAAATATACATCCCAAGTGTCAGGTTTTTCACTTGCCAGCTTTCTAAGTATGGATATAAGCGTCCCGTTGAAGCGCTCTACTTGCCCGTTTCCTTGGGCATGATATGGAGAGCAATGATAATGTCTGGCCTGAAAGATCCTGAACACTTCTTGTGTTAGCTTTCCCTTAAACTGAGAACCATTGTCAGTCAATATCTGATTTGGGAAACCTAACCTGGTGAATATTGTCAACAGTGCCTCAGCCACATGCTTAGAATCTATAGATGACAAGGCTACTGCTTCTCCCCACATAGAGCAAGTATCAACCAAGGTCAGGATATAAGCATTCCTCTTCTTGGTCCTAGTGAGGGGTCCAACAATATCCACTGCAACACGTTCAAAGGGTGTTCCCATAATGGGCATTTCTCCTAGTGTTGCTGGTGCAGTCCTATGTTTAGGAGCTACTCTTTGGCATTCTGGGCAGGATCTCACATATCTCTTTATGTCCTCTGTGATTCCTGGCCAAAAGTAGTGACACGCTATCCTTTGTCCAGTGGCCCCTATTCCCATATGTCCACTGAAGGGTACAGCATGTCCCAGCTCCATAACCTTCTCCCTGTATGATTTTGGCACTACAAGCTGTCCATGCCCTTGAGGTCCTGTTCCAGCTTTTCTGTAGAGTAGACCATTTTTCATGTAGAAGTCTCCTTTCTCTGGAGGGTTATGTGCCTTAGGTAGTTTGCCAAAGCAAGGCTTCAAGGTGCTATCAGCTGCTTGAGCCTTTTTCATCTCTCCTGGATGTGTATTAATAGGATTTTCCTCCATTTTCCTGGAGCTTGCCCTGGTCTGGACTGTTGCCATAACTACAGGTTTAATGGGTTCTCCTAGGAAAACATACCTACATCCCAAAATCAATGGGTAAATAGGTTCGTCCATCACTGCTGCTTTGATCTCTCCTTCCACATAGCGAGATCTTATGTTGATTCGGGCTATGGGTAGTGTCATGGTTCCTGCTCCCTTGATCGGTCCTCTGATTTCCACTGTCTCTGTGGTTATCTGGTCAGGATTCACCAGAGAAGAGCACACTACCGAGTCAAAGTCCAAGCCTGTATCATATAAGCACAGTACTTGGGTGCCATTCAAGGTCACTTCCTCACAGACAGGGGGATGATGGAGGTCATTGGGACTAACTGCCTGTTCCTTCCTTCCGTTGTTCCCTGTTGTAAGGCATGCAGCATGATGAGGAGGATTCTTCCGTCTGCATTCTGCAGTATTGTGGTTGCTAATTTTGCAAATTTTACACCACTTATCTTCCTTTCTTGAAGGTTTCTTGTCAGATCCTAGAGGGTTCTTGTCTTTGTAGTCATATCTTTGTTTGTTCTTGGTTGTATTGTCCTTTTGTTCAAACTTGTTTTGGTTTTGTGGTGACTTGAAACTATCTACCTGCTTTTTCTTGTTTCCTTGAAACAGGGGATGAGCCAGTTTGTGACTTTCTGCATAGATGATTATTTCATCTAATCTCTCTCTTTTATGTTCTACTAGGAATGTCTTCGTCTCAGGAGACATGGACTCCAGGAGTTGTTCTATCAACATCATCTCCTTAATCCCTTCAAAATCCTGATTGAAGTTTCCTAACTGACACCACCTCAGCAAGTAACTTTCCAACCTTGCTGAAAACTGCTGATACGTTTCTCCTGTCTGGAGCATAGCAGTTCTAAATCGCCTTCTATAAGCTTCTGCGTTTTGTTCGTAACGCACCAACAATGCTTGTTTCAAGGCTTCATAGTTTTCCTGATCTTCTTTTTGCATCTTCAAGTAGACATTATAAGATACTCCTCTCAATCCCTGTGACAACTTCAAATTCCACTTTTCTTTTTCTAGGCCATAAGTAGTGGCCAATCGTTCATATCTGTCAAGGTAATCCTCTATTCCCTCTTCTTTCTCCACAAATGGGTCCAAGTGGAAGTTCATAGCTCCATTGGAGGTGCTTTGGCTGGCGCTGGTATCCGAATGAGATGACCTACTACCATTAGTAGTAGCCACTGCCTGTATTTCAAGCTCTTTTAATCTCAGTTCATGGTCTCTATCAGCTTGTAGCTTCCTTTCCTCAGCTGTTAATCTTCTTTCTTCAGCCTCCAATTTCTTGGCTTGAGCCTCAACTTCCAACAGCAGCCTCTTTTCTTCAGCTTCCATTCTTTTGGCTTCTCTCTCAGCTTCTAGTCTTTTGGCTTCTCTCTCAGCTTCTGCTTGCAGCTTCCTTTCCTCTCTATCCATATGTTTGTCCACTTCAGTTGTGACATACTGGACGAGAGCATCACCTGTCAAGTCCAGCTCCTTTCCCATTTGCATGATCGCAGTTCTGAACTTCACTAAGTCAGCCATTATATTAAGTTAAGTAGGGTATGAAAACTTACCTAAACTTACTTAAAATAATTATCAAATGGACAACACAATTAATCGTGCAACCTTGTGATAGTCAATATTTACTGAGTACTCTAAGGTACTGTTACTGAGAAAAAAAATCTATTCTAGAATTTTCAAAAAAAATTTTTTTTTTTTTTCTCTATAGGTGGCCCAAGATAGACTAAAGATAGATGTATAGATAGAGGATGGCTCAGGATATACGAGAATATCCCGCGATCGAGCCCCCACTGTAGCGGAAGGTTTTATATGTGTGAGATGATAGTGCTAGAGTAGAAATAGTATTCTCTCCAGAATGTGTGAGGTCCCAGTGACAGAGAAGTACACTGGTATCACTCGATAGTCACGGCTGTGAAAGTATCTGGACTGAAAATATTCAGAGAACAGTCAGACCTTACTGCGCCACCTCCGCTATGTGACCACCTGTGATATAATAAAAATTCAACCAAACTCAGTATCAACTATATTGAATGAATAAAGCTGGTGAATACAATTTATATCCTCTTTATTTACATCTATCTAATTGTGGTGATTGTGTGTGACTGGTGATACAAAAGTTATATTTATACAAAACCAAATTGGCGAATTCAATTACAGTTTTTGCAAGTTAAACTAAAATGTCATTTCTTTAGACTCTTCCAATTAGTTGGGTAATAGACTTCTTCACTGTCTTATTCACTTTATAACTTTCACTAGTTTATCACGCAAATTGTCATCACAAAACTCTGCTTGACAATTATCACTTCTTGGTTGCACGATTGTCACAAATATCACTCATCTGTTAGGTTAATCAGTGTTCATATGAGATGTACAGCTTCAGTAGGTCTTGCTTCTACCAATCCAGACACTGCCGGGGCGATTCGCATTGATCATCGAGCAATTCTTGATCATTGACCTCTGACTTTTGGTTGACAAGTATGAACCTGCAGATAATTGTAGGATATGTGGCTATTTGTGGATAACAATTACCACATTCCTATTGTAGGTGAGATGAATTTGTTTTCAGATGTATGCGTGAAAATGCATGATTATGGATCAGTGACAAGACAGGTGTCTACTGTGGAACATTTTATAAAATCAAATAATACAAAATAATATGTACACACATATATGGTATGAGGTTATAGTATCCCCCTGCCTGACACGTTAGCTCTGTAAAGTGCAGTAACTTGATGACAGAATGAATAAGCCCTGATAATGATTGTGCTAGCCCTGATACGGACTCAGTCATGGTGGTTATATTTCGGGTTCCAATCTTCAACAATCATATCAAGTAATAAATTAATATACATGATACTTTCATAACATATAGATTAAACAAATCCTGAAATAAAGTTGTAATTACTGTATTATTTTACATAGTAACTTTACATACCCTCGCAGGATCTAATTAAGATCAGTAAAGACTGGCTTTAGTGGAGTAACAGAACTGCCTGGCTGCAAATAACAAGATATTGGCCGTGACACGTTTCTCTCTCTCCAGCCGTTGTCCTTCTGTCTTGCCTCGCTGTACAAGTGAATTTGAAATCATTTACGTCCGCCCTTATATATGCAGCTACCGGACGTACAGGAAACAAGGCTCGCAACTCCAGCAAACTTCCCAAAAAAGTTGTAACTTCGGGGGGTTTGTGCTAGAGGTGTTTCAAACCTTGGTCTCGTGCATTTCACCTAACCCAGTTCAAGCCTTTGGAGTTATATATTTCCGTTCTCCATGAGTTGACCTTTATATCCATATGTTGTTTTCCCATATCTGTCGTGTTAACGATTTTATATTGAATTATAAATAGGAAAAACACAGCATTTCTCAATGCACGGACACTATTCTTGCGAAATTCTTCACAACTACTTACTCCCTTCTGATTTCCTTGTACCTATACATAAATGAAGATATTCCCGTCAAAATGAGACCATTCTCATCCTTGTCTGTCATTCCGTTCTCCTTCCCGATGTCTAATTCTAACCATGATTTCGGACGATTTATTCTTCCTTATACACTCGCCGAAGTCATTCTATCTGACCGTGGGAAACCCCTTCTCTGATTGGCTGCCCTAGATACACACAGGAAAATACCCCTGCATTCCTTTGTTCAGGTCAGTACACTGGTGTCCCACTTTTCGGTCTTCAAACATTTAACTAGGCAATGCGTAACATGCGACATGTATGATAAATGATACATGGCCTTGTATGATTTAGATATAGTGAAACAGACTGGTGTCTACTGCAAACATTTTCTCAATTATAACAATACATGAATAATCAAAGCAATCTGAATATATGGACATGATGCAACCTCTGCCTTCCTCACAGACATGCCAAGTCAGTACTGGTCTTGCTGGTAGGTTATAGACCCAGACAAAACCAGAATAGTTATATTTAGCCCTGACAAGGACTGTGGTGGTTATAATTTAGGTTTTCCAATCTTCAGCAATCATATCCACACAAAAAATATGTCCGATACATTCACAACACACTAAAATCTGAAATAAAATTGATATTATTCACATAAATATCGATAGTAAACCTACACACCCTCTAAGATCGATTCCAAGCTCTTATGAAGACTGTACTTTGTGTAGAATGTCCGCCTATCAAGCAGTGGTAACTGACGTAGTATAGACAGCACTCTACTTTGTCTTCTGGCTGGGTTTTTAGTTGTGTGTATTTTGAACTGAGCGTTCTCGCCTTATATATTGTGCACGCGGACGTCTCGGGGAGCAGCAATGTTTGGTCCCTTTCAAGCACTGAAGATTTCTCTTATTTAGGGTATTATGAGCAACTGTCCCAGCAATCGTCCCAATACACACTCAACCAAGTTAATCCATCACGTTGTCTTATATTTCCTTTATCTTCCCCTACTGGAAGCTTCCTTTTCATATACTTAAACTTACAATCGGGTATGGCATGTATTTACTACGAATTTATAAAGTTTATCACTAGGTTAGACCTATGATGTGAAAGTCAAATAAAACTGCAAATATCTTAATATATACATACTTCTTCCAACTTTCCTTTTGGATTTCCATTCCTGCATATCCCTTCTGTAAAAATCTATAACCCTTATCATAATTCACTGATACATAGTCCCAGTTCAAAAGAAATTCTTCACCTAACTTTCAACACTTTGCTTTCGCCATTATGGATTTTCCATACCTGCTTCTCTCTGATAACATAAACGAATGCGCATGCGCGACCGCCACTATTTTTAGAATGCTTAGTTACACGGTGTTCGTTTTCATACAGTTCAAGGCTCTTGTCGAAACCATCACAATTTATTCTTTCTCTGTTCGTTCAACTCCGCCTAGGCCGGTCCCAAGCCCGGCTGAAAAAGGAGGAGGGCGGCCTGCATGGAGGCCGTAAGGAGGCAGCCCCTCCACCATGCAAAGGCACCTGTTTACTTTAAAACATGATTACGCGAAATACAAGAGAGAAAACCGGACTGATTCCAAAAGCGACGAACTGGAACGGACTACCACTTATGGAACTTGGAACTCAAGAAGTATAAATGGGAAAGAAGAGGAGCTGGTGGAAGAGATGAGGAAAGCAAAACTAGAAATCCTGGCTATTACGGAAACAAAGAAAAAGGGACAAGGAGTCATGGATCTCGATGGCAACACGCTGCTCTATAGTGGTGTACCCACATCTGAAAGAGCTAAAGGGGGCGTGGGTTCCATTGTGGCCAAAATCCAGAAAGATAGTATCAAGGGATGGAACTTTGTCTTGAAGCACATTATGGTTGTAAAACTAAAAGAAGGAGAAACCGTAGTTCTTTTCACACAACATGCCTAAGAAAAATTCTCCGAATCTTTTGGCCGAATACCATCACCAACAAAGATCTGCTTACTCGGAGCAAGCAAGAGGACATGCACACCATCATAGCTGGCAGACGCTGGAGCTGGGTTGGCCATGTCCTCAGAAAAGACCCCGATGCCACCACAAGAACAGCAATGCTATGGACCCCTGAAGGAAAACGAAAGAGAGGCCGACCAAAAACAATTTGGCGGAGGACTGTGGAGGCTGAGATGCAAAGAATGAACCAGAGATGGGGCACTGTACGAAGGATGGCCGCCGACCGAGCAAAGTGGAATCAATTTGTTGTTGCCCTACAAGACGCCACCAGGCGTAATGGCCACTGACTGATTTGACGGTCGGTAGCTAAGGATCAACGAAAGAAGAAACAAGAGAGAAAACCGGACTGATTCCAAAGGCGACGAACTGGAACGGACTACCACTTATGGAACTTGGAACACAAGAAGTAGAAATGGGAAAGAAGAGGAGCTGGTGGAAGAGATGAGGAAAGCAAAACTAGAAATCCTGGCTATTACGGAAACAAAGAAAAAGGGACAAGGAGTCATGGATCTCGATGGCAACACGCTGCTCTATAGTGGTGTACCCACATCTGAAAGAGCTTAAGGGGGCGTGGGTTGCATTGTGGCCAAAATCCAGAAAGATAGTATCAAGGGATGGAACTTTGTCTCGGAGCGCATTATGGTTGTAAAACTAAAAGAAGGAGAAACCATAGTCAACCTGGTCATAGTGCATGGGCCAAATGAGGATGAGAGAGCAGAGGTCAAGGAGGAATTATTCGAGCTCCTTCAAAGGACAGTGGATGACTGCCTAGATGAAATTATCATGCTCGGAGATTTCAATGCCAGAGTTGGAAATGACCATGCTAGATGGGGTGGAGTTATCGGAAGATATGGAGAAGATACTCTCAATGACAATGGAAAGCGACTCCTTAGATTCTGCAGTGAGCAGAATCTGATCATTACAAAACAAAGTTTCCCCATAAGCGCATACATGCATACACTAGATGTGAACCAACAAAGAATGAGGAGTCAGTGATCGACTATGCCATTGTTAGGAGGAGCTCATTCAAATATGTCCGGGATGCTAGAGTCTGGAGGGGGCCAGAGATTGGAAGTGATCACTACCTGCTAACAATCAAAAGAACAACTGAAAGAGTTGCTCAGCCTAGGAACTGCCCAGCATCACGCAAGAAACCAAGTAAACGAACGGAAGAAATGAGCATTAAGACCTACAAGCTGAGAGAGCCAGAAATTAAGACCAGATATCAGGGGCTTATTGCTACAGCGGTGAGAAACACAGAAGAAGAACCTGATGACTTGGAAACCTTGTGGCTTAAATTCAAGGACATCATAAAGACAGCTGCTGCAGAAGCATGTGGTGAAGTCCGACTTGGGAACAAGAGAAAGAGGACACCTTGGTGGACAGAGGAAGTCAAAGAGAAAATAAGAGAGAAGAAAATGGCATGGAAACAATACTTAGGAGCTAAAAACACAGCAGGACAAATAGAGAAATATAGAGAATATGTGATACGCAGAACAGAAGCAAAGAACAAGGTGCTAGCAGCAAAACAGAAGTCCTGGGAAGAATTTGGAGAAAAGCTAGAAAAAGATGCGCAAGAAAACCAGAAATTGTTCTATAAGACCCTAAAGAACACGAGGAAGGAAAAACAACGCCCTCTCAAATGTATAAAGGACAAGCAAGGCAAATTGCTTACTGCCCCGAAGGAAGTAATGGAAAGATGGAAAGAATATTTCTCAGAACTCCTTGATGGTGAGCAAGGTCAAGCATCAGAAATGATAACCACTAGCACAGAAGAGGAAACAAATGGTGATGAAGATGCCATAAAGATGGAAGAACTGAAGGCAGCACTGGAGAAAATCAAGATGGGCAAAGCAGCAGGGCATGATGGTATAACACCAGAAATGGTTAAGTACATGGGAGCATCGGGCGACCTATTACTCTTAATGGTCCTGCAGGCAGCGTGGTGCAACAAGACCAAACCAAAGGACTGGGAGATTGCCATCATAACAACAATTTTCAAAAAGGGTGACAATCGACAATGTGGAAACCATAGAGGCATATCCCTTCTCAGTGTCCCTGGTAAAATCTACTCTAGAATCCTAGAGCAGATACTCCGACGCCTAGCTGAGCCACAATTGGATGAGGTCCAGTGCGGATTCCGAGCAAACTGAAGTACTCAAGACCTAATCTTCACACTCAGACAGCTGAGTGAAAAGGCCCTTGAGTATAAGAGTGAGATCCATCTTTGTTTCATAGATCTGGAAAAGGCATTTGACAGGGTCCCCTGGAGCAAACTTTGGGACTGTTTGGCAAGAATGAAAATTCCATCACCTCTGATTCATGCTATACCGAGCTTCTACAAGTCTTGCAGAAATTATGTGAGGACAGCAAACCATAAGTCAGAAGAGTTCAGGACCACCACTGGTGTAAGACTGTTACCTTATCTTTTCATACTCCTCAAGGACGATGTTATCAAGTCATGTAAGGAGAGAACAAGAAAGTATTCAGTGGGGTACTGGAAGATGAGACAGGTATGTATTTCAGAGCTGGCATTAGCTGATGATGTTGCTCCGATTGCTAAACCAGAGGCGCATCTCCAATCCAACCTGCAAGTCTGAAAGGAAGAGCTGGAGAAGAGAGGGATCGTCATAAGTAGCTCTAAAACAAAATCCATGGTGATATCACGAGAAGAAAGAAGACATCAGATTAAGCTGGGAGAACAGGTCCTGGAGCAGGTCGACCACTTTAAATATCTCGGAGCTATTATAGACCGAAAAGGAGGCATCAAAGAAGAGTTGGCCACTCGAAAAGCAGCAGCTGGGAGACTTTTTCAGGCCATAAATCGAGGATTCCTCAGCAAGAGAGAGGCTGGTAAGAAAACGAAGATGGCTGTATACCGCTCCACCTATATCCCAGTCTTGACATATGGATGCGAGTCATGGGCAATGACTACAACCCATAAAAGCCAGATCCAAACCTCAGAAATGAGGTATATGAGGAAGGTGGTTGAAGTGACAAGAAGAGACATGGTCCGCAACCAGACGATACGTCAAGGCCTAAAATCCCACCCCCTGCAGACCCAAGTAGAACAGTTCCAACTAAGATGGTTTAGCCATGTCTGCAGAATGGGAGAAGATCGGCTACCACGACAAGCATGGGAAACAAAGAGCCAAGGATCCAGACCCGGAGGACGATCCAGAGTCCGCTGGGAGGACAACATTAGACAATCTTTGAAGGACCGAGGACTAGAATGGAACCAGGCCAGGAGGAAGACAGCCGATAGGATAGTCTGGCGTTCTCTCTTCCAAACCTCTACACCTCACGGTAGAAGGGGAACGACTAAGTAAGTAAGTCTGTTCGTTCTATCAGTCCATTAACTAAGCGTGTTTTTGCACACTTTGCTACAATGAGGAATAGAGAAATCACATATGGCCGTCACCTGTACCATTTTGTGAAAAAACTCTATGAGATACAAATAACCTGAAACTGACCACTGCTTCCTTTGAACATATTCGAGAAGACGTCTGAGAGTGTACGAAGAAGAAGAAGAAGAAAATAAGTGAAGAGTAGAATACCCCTGTCAAAAGTAGCGTTCAATAAAATGAAAAGTCTGTTATGTAACAAATCTTTGTCAATGGAAGTAAGAAAGAGAGTTCTTCAATGTTATAAAGAAGCAATTCTGACGTATGAAAGTGAGTCATGGGCAATTAGTAATCCATCATGAAAATTTCAGTGTTTATGACATGAACGTATAAAGTACATAAGAGAAATCCATGCAATGGTTATTCTATTCTGCTGCCTAAATCATCATCATCAACACGTTTCAGCTCCCAGGGGAGCATAGGTCCTTAATAAAAACATGCTAAGCTCTCCTTTCCTGTGCCGTTTGTTCAATGTCTTTCCATATCTTCTTTGACCCTTTTATGTGTCTACAGATGACACCACCACCATCATCACCCTTTAGCTCCCCAAGGAGCATAGGCCTTCAACAAACATGCCTAATCTTCCTGTCCCGTGCCGTCAGCTCAAGGTCTTTCCGTGTCTTCTTCATGTCTGTCTACAGTTGTTTTCTCCGTGTGTTCCCTAGTCTCCCTCCAACTCTGCCACCCTGGGGATTATAGAAAAAGGACTGCCCGGCAGGTTTCCTCAATATGTGTCCTATCCATCCCCAGCGTCTTCTTCTCCTCTCCCGCTCCACTGGCACGTGTCTGGTTCACGTCATCCGTTCCACACTAGCGATCTCATCAAACCATCTAAATCCTATTCTACGCATGCAACCATTTATGAAAGTCTATAATATTTTTATTGTTGTTTGTTGTTCTCCAAATGTCAAGGCCATGCAATAGGACTGACCTGACAGTTGAATTGACAATTCAAATTTTTATGTTGTACCTGACTTCTTTTGATCTCCATCTATTTCCCAATGCAATGAAAGCTCCTCTAACCTTTTGTATTCTTAATTTGATGTCCTTGTCTGTCCTTTCAACTGCGTCTACATCGTTGCCAAGATATGTGTATGATTCTACATCTTGTGGTGGTGTTTCTTTCAAGTGCAATACTGTTATCGTTTCCTGCATTTATTCTCATTATCTTTGTTTTTCCCTGTATATCTTCAGATCCAATTGCCGTGACCTCTCATCAAGCAATTCAGTTTGTCTTGCATCTGCTTATGGTTGTGAGACAGGACAGCCAGGTCGTCGGCAAAATCTAGATCATCAGTCTGTTTAGTCATAGTTCATCGGACTTCATTTCCGCTGGCTGAAGTTAATGTTTCCATAACTTAATCTATAACCAACAAGAAGAGGAATGGTGACAAGATGCATCCCTGTCGCACACCATCTCTTATCCCAAATTGTTCCGTGAGCTGCTCTTCACAAGAACTCTGCATATCATGTCTCTACATGTTTTCTTTACTAAGTTAATGATCTTCAGGGGGACTCCATAATGCCTCATCAATTTCCAAAGTAATTCTCTGTCCATACTGTCAAATGCCTTTTCATAGTCCACAAATCAAATGTAAAGAGGTGAGTTCAATTGTGTGGTCAGTGATCGCCATATAACTGTATCATTTCCATTGAGACCCTTGAGTTTTATTGCTATTCCTATGCAGCAGTTAGAGCGGTTGTACACAGGGCTTATATATAAAGAAAAACGTCACGGTCCAATCCAGTTTCTATCACCTAAAGCGCTAATTCTTAACGTTTCGAGGTCCAAGACCCTTTTACTGCATCTTAAGAAGCCTCGCACCTCATTATCTTCAGCTCAAAAAATGTCAGAAATGCGGAATAAGCCATAACTGTATGTTGTTTTTCATAAGAAATGAAAAGGTAAATATACCAATCCAAACACACTTGCAAGTACATTTTTAACAGTAAGTGCTATCTTAATAGTATGCGATAGCTCTCACCCTAGGCCAGTGTTTCTCAAGCGATGTGACGTGGCACACTAGTGTGCCTCCGCGCCTATCAAAATGTGCTGCAAAAATTTTGTAAATTTACTACATGAAGTATATTTTTAGTGATCATGTAATGTAAAACTAGTCTTACAGCTTGAATTCATTCAATAATAATTGGATCTATTAACTACTTTGGATTAAAAAATATATATTTCAAAACTATTTTAAAACAATTAAAAGAAAATCAAATTGATAGTTTTCTTTATCCTAAAGTACCCACAAATTAGTGTATTTAATTTAGTTTATATCACTGTAATTTTTTATTCAGGCGCGGGGTCAGATAGGTGTACCACACATTTTTAGAAAATTGAAAAGTGTGCCATGAACACAAAAAGGTTGAGAAACACCGCCCTAGGCGGACCACTTAGTACGCCACTGTCTTTTAGGTGACTATTTTATCGGATCCCTTAACGTCAGTATTATATTGATCATTACTTTTTTTAAAAATAGTTTTAACTACCACCCACGAGTCTGCCAAAAGATAGACATTCTAAACAATCGTGATGGAAGGTATCATCGTCGTTATTTCCCTTCGCGCTCCTTACGGAGTATGAAGCCACAACTCCAGCTGGTCCCCTTGCAGGGGGCCTGCTCCACGCATTCACAGACTCTTGCAGCTGTGATTTATGTGACAACTTGTAAATTTACATGATGAGGCTGTCAACCCTATGCCCATCTTCATATTAGCCACCTTATACGTCATGCCTGAGGCTGTACTAGTCTCATTATTTCTATGTTTCTAGAGACCGCCAGGAACTTCACGGGGCGTGAAATTAATGACAGGCAAATTAAGCAGACATGTAGGCAGAAAGTATACAGACTTGGTGTCAAAGCAAAAATAGACGAGACTGATCAATGCAATGCAGAAATGAATTCTCTTATTAACACTGCAGCGTAATTTTTTTCTTTCTTTAAAGAAATCGTAAGCATAATACATTTAAGAATTATCTGAATTCCTTACTTTTCACGATTTGTTTAATATTCGTTAAAGTTTATTTGGCTTGACGTTCCAAAAGGATAGGGTAGCCGGCCCCGTGCCCAATCCTCCTTAGCCGCCCTTTACGACATTGATTGGTAGGTTACAATGCTATTATTCTTTTTGCTGTCCATTCGTGGACCGGTAACTTACAAAAATCTGCCGATAGCATTACAATGTAATTCTTGTTCTGGAACCCCCTGTGTAAGAGAGGCTGATGGCGATAGAAAAACACGGAGAACAAAACTGGAGACAGAAACTTAAACAAGATTTGGAAAGACCTTGAGCGGATGGTACAGGACTTGTGGGCTCGGCCTGAATTGGGTGAAGGCTCATCCTCCTAGGACAGCCGAAAGGTAATGAATGAATGAACAAATGCATGTTAGGTATCCTGGTTGAAAAATGAAGAACAGTGGGACGTTACTTCGATGCCATCAAAATAATAAGCCTGCGTCGTTAGAGTTAGGATTAAGGTATAGTTTAGGATTCCTAAACCTAACCCTACCCCACTTTTTAACGCGTCTCTGGATTCTTTTTTAAAGCCGTATCGAACACGTCCCAATGTTCTTGATTTCAACAAAGGTCTTGAGTAGGACTATATGCATAGAAAACACTGTAGAATATTCAGGGAAAATTTCCACTCAAAACTCATACAGTATTACTCACCTCACAAAAAGCTTCCTACATGGTGTAAAAATTCCAGTAATTTGATCCTATATCAAAGTTGACGATTATGATGAGAACAACGATTCCGTGACAGCACTTGTCGTTAAATGTAAACGCCCCACTAAGATGTATTTGTCATTTCGCCACAGGCTAAACAAAATCATTCTCTTCAGCGAAGTGTTTGTGAATAATGTAGCCTAGCTATACGATTTTTGTTAACAACTTGCGATCCGCTACACAATCGGTGAACTGAACACAGTGGAAATAAAATATTATGCCGAATGTGCCCTACATATTTCTTTTTCATTCGCTGACAAAATTCCACCTTTGCCTTGCCAAAAGTTTTTATTAAGTACAGCTTGCTTGCTTTGTTTAGGTCACGACTCGACTGAACACGCAGGTGGTTTTCATAGGGAATACAAGCGGTGCAGACGATAACGAAGGTTGACGGAGATTGCCGACACGTAATAAGACGAGAGTTCGTGAAAGTGTCCCTTACTTACTCCGCCGGGCTCCATACTCAGGGATGGCCTTAGTAAATGCGGGGCCCGATGTGGATCCATTCTGTTGGGGCCCATCGACCTTCAAATAAAAGTTTTGTTGTAACATGCTTTATGTCAAAATATAGCTTGGCAAGTAAATATAGTAACTGTTTTATTTTTAATACAAAACAATCGCATACATTCCTGATATATCTAATATGAAATAATCTTCGTTCTTTATTTTTTTTCCCCCAAAGCTGGAGGTGAGAATCCGAGTGCGGGGCGCTTATTATCAAGGGGCCTTATTGGGCCTCATAGGTTAAACTGGCCTAAGGCGGCCTCCACCTATGCATACTATACATTCACCTACCAGCGTTGCTAAACCGTAATAATGGTCTTGGTTTACTATGAAATTATTTGTGTAGGAACTGATTGAAGAAGTTTTTAACGTCTACTATTTGGTAGTTTACATTTTCTGAAATGTAGATGTTTTCAGGCAGGGGCGTATTTTAAGTATGTGGCCGCCCCCCACCCCAGGCGGATTCAATAAAGAAACATACTTGCAAAGACCGTATATTTTTAGCAGTAAGTACCATGATGTATTGTCCGACGGCACCCTTTCCCTTTCTCCTGGTTGTCACCCGAGGCGGAGAGCCCCCTCGCACCCCCTTGGCACGCCACTGTTTCGACGAGTACCGGGTTGAAGCCCTGCGAGGAACCCGGGGCTGCGAATATTAAATCCAAGGTCGGTTTTGGGCGGTGCGAGTGGTGCGTCCGCACCAGCCGCCGACTTGGGGTTGAGGGGAGCGCCGAAATTAAAAATAAATAAATAAATGATAAAAATGTTAAAAGAACAAGAAAATGAAAAAGAAAATGTCCCAGTACACATTTTTTTAGCTTACATGAAACTGATAACTTTCTTATACGTATATATCAGAACTTCTCAACCTGTCTTCCGTGCATGGATTCCATGAGGTCCGTGTATATAACTGTTGCGGGTCTTTATATTATTTTTATAATGCGTAACACTTTGACTCAGACGAAGTCCATATAAGGGTATGTAGGTTAGACCACGCACACACCCCTTCAGAAATGCAAAAGTTAATAAAACACTATATTACAAAAACTAAAGCTAACATATAAAAAACAAATAAGGATTTGAGTCAGTAGTCCAAACTCGTGAAAGACTCGCCCCAGATACATACAGATTAACCAAAGAAACCATCCAGTGAAAATTAAAAACATACTAACTTAGAAAATAGCATATTTTGGAATTTCTTTTAAAAACCATGTTGAACTATAACTACAAAAGGAAAAATACCGACTAGAGATAATATAGTATAAAATAAATGCAAACAAAAACATATTACAATAAAGGAAACACGTCATGATATAACCAACAACTCCATGTACATGGTAGATGGTTGAAAGGGGCGTGCTACAAAGGAAAGTAGCAAACACATTAATAAAAAAAATTAAAAAAACCACGCACACACCCTTCTCCACCAACAATGAATGATACTGCAAAGGCCAGGCTGGACAATTCAAATACACAGTTTATTTTCTATAACGTTGCTCCACAAATCTCATCAGGAAAGCCATGATATATATAGGCATTATATAGATATACAGTCCTCAGTTTATCTCAGTATCGTCTGTCACTAAAACTCTGTCCTCGACAGGTTTTCGTTAATGTTATTTACTCACGTTCTTCACAATAATAAGAATTCCTTGCATGCATATACTAGCATCATCACACGGAGGTGTATGGATGATCTAGTGGTCGAACATTGTAGGAATCTGTAGTGAAGTATGTGACGTACGTCTAGTTTGACTAGTGAATTTTCCCTGATATGATGGATGATTTAAAGGGACCTTTAGCTTTTCATAACATTAGAACCCCTGAACATTTGTTGTAACTTTTCGTTTGCCAGAACGCATTCCACCGGGACTCATTTAGTAGGCGGCACGAGATCAAGAGACAGACCGAGGGATCTTAGGGGAGACTATCGGCGCTATCAAAGACAGTAGTTTTCCCTGATACGAGACGCAGTTGCTTGCCGCTAATTTCGCGTCTCGGTGTCAATCGAGGAACCGAGCGAACGGGGGAAAGCGAAACGGGCAGCAGCGAGCGGATACGAAGACCAGGGGGCGGCTTTTTCTCTTGATTTGGCGGTCAGATCCCCAAAAGTTCGTGAGATCAAATAAGTTGTCAAGTTTATCATGTCCCACTCAACTTACATTTCATTTTAGCTAAATAGACCATGTAGAACTAGACACGTTATCACTCGCTGGCCAGATCTTTACAGAAGCACTAGCTTTATTGAAATCTTGTTATAGATTTTCCCCTGGATTTTATATATATTTGCAGTGATTTCTATTTCTGTGCAAAGCGGTAATATATATTGTGTAAAGTGATCAGTGGTCTAGCTCAGTCATTCTATTTAAAGGGATTCTGTGTTAATTTAAATCTATTTAATTAAACCATCTCAAGAGTTCCAGTTTTAAATATAATGATCTATCTATTATATTATTTCAAAAGATAATAGATGCGTAAATTAACTTTTAAAGTCGCGAAGGAATTTATAATTAATAAATTCAGTTAAGTCCTAGTTTTATAGATGTGTGTTTTTAACCACTAGAACTCGCGCAGTGTTTATTAAATACATAATTAAATACGCGAGCATATATATAATAGGCTTAACGGGAAATTCATCGCGCTTCAGAAGGTTATTTGTTTTCGGTATATTACATGTTTTTTTTTTCTTTCATACAGAGTGATCGTAACCTGTGCGATCCCAGCATTAAGAAAGCAATAAAGAAATCAATCTAAGCAAAGCAAAGCATAAACAGTGTGTAGAGTTCCCCTGACGCAGAACTTGTTGAGACTGTGTAAATTTTTAATCTTTGAGGCGATTCTATGTTTGGAATTCCGCTATCTAACTTATAGCAAAGAAAGCACACCCAAAGACAAATTTAACGCACCATCAAACAACTTAAGTCGTAACGGGAAGAAGAACACTGGCCCGAGCTTTGTTAGTTTACTGACACAGAGAGATAATTCATAATTTCCTGAACAGTGATGTGACTAGTTTTCTCACTGGACTTAAACCATACCTCACGGATAAAGTGTACCAGCACGCGTAAGAATTTTATTATCAGCGGCATAGTCAAATAGACCACACCATCCTCACCCCGGTATCAGAGACCGTGCCCTCCCATAGAAACTGTTATTAAGAAAAGAGACACAACTACAGATTCATTTTCCAGCGATTACGGGATCCTTTTATGTGCTGACCGCGTACCCGATAATCTGGGGCTAGAACTTGAACAAACACTCATACATTAGTTGAGGTGTAACTGCTGTTGTGTTATTCTATGGAGTGCAAGATTTTTTCACAATCGGTAAGTGAGAGCAAGATGAGTGAAGGCCTTTGCTAGCGCGTGTATAAATGACAGGAAATTAATTCTTTTGTGTGACCATTTTGTTAACTTGCTTACCTGGTAACATATATATCTTTTCTGTATACCCTACATTGTTCCTTTAAGGGGGATAGTTGATAATTTGTTAACTCTGTTTAAAACCACCTCCTTTCCATTTGCTTAGTAAAGGGAAGAACAGGTTTTTTTCTATCACCTATACCTAATTTGGTAACACCTCTTTCAGAGTAATTAACTTCACTGTTAGGTTAACGTACCTATGTTCCTGATATTATCTATCTCTGGACTGGGTTTGTCTTTGTCTAATAAGCGGGAAGGGCTTAGTCGATACCAATCTTCTTCACCCCTTCCAAACTTGTTATTTGCATTTGTGTACTTATGATAATTTATGTAATATCTGATATTTTTAGTGATCGATGTTTAAAGTGAATAAAATCACATAAACTCATTTAGTTCTGTGTGTTGGATATACCCAAAGCCCAACTTTTCCCCTATTCGTTTATTATAGTTTGTATCAACGTCGTGTGTGTGTTTGAAAACACCAAATCGGTGAGCGCGCAGATGCGAGTCTGGAAAACTGGCAAATAATTGTTTGACCAGGAGAGTGAAAGAGAAGATTGAGAGACACGATTTGTCGTAAATAAGTCTGTCTTTACTCTCCTCCAGCACGCTGTGAAGTAACTATTAAATCTCTACATTTTCTATCACTGAGCTTTCCATCATCATTTTCCACTCTAAACCGGACCACTATTTCTACGACTCTTTTCTCTCAAAATAAATTTACGACAAAGTAACATAATACTCAGGAGCTCAGAACACACACGTCCACCTGCCTCAAGAATACACAGAAAAGACCCCGAGCAGAAGATCGCCCACTTCTGCCGACAGCAGCTCTAGACGTCTGTTACTCAGCCCCAAGGCAATGACGTACTTCCTGTAACCAAGGGTCACCAGTTGTCGTAGATATGTGATAGGGGAATTAAGACTTGGGTTGGTCCTGTCTGAATAGAATAGAACAGTTGATAGCTCAGTGAGAGGTAACGTAAAGAAAATAGATTTTCACGAGTGAGATGGTGGAAACTAGTTAGAATCTGTCCCTGAAATCGAGAAGCCTCTCTCTTTCAGCCTATCTCTACAACCAGAACTTAGTTTGTCAGACAGTCTAATAGAATATATATTAATATATATAGCACCACTCACATACACACACACACACACATAAGTGACGACAGTTTAGACGCACAGACGTGAAAACTATAACAATGGAATATAGATATTTTGGGACGAGCTGACCGACACACTAGAACAAGTTTATGTAAATTTTATTTATCATAAGAAAATTCACCACAAGCATACATTTAGAATATCAATCACATATAAATATACATACACAAGTTAATGAATTACTAAAAGAATAGACCCATAGGTGTAATCCTTTCCCCCTCTTTTGAGCCCACGATCCCATTAGAAGAAAAGTTATAGCCCCCAAAGAGTCACAGATTTAGACGCTATGGTCTAGGATTTCCATCTATCGTTAAGAACAGAGTTGATACATTAATCTATTCTAAGAGGAAACAGCATTAGAAATACTTGTATAGCACAAATACAAAGTGGGTGTCAGAATTATACAATGAAAGAATCACTCGTGCCTGCTTCCGTTCTACTCATTCAACAGTGGCCACTGGCTTTCGTTCTTACCTACAAACTGGACTTTTCACCTTCTGGCGCAATCATAGGACACACACTCACAGCACATCCAGTGTTCTGTTAGCAAAGACAACCACAGCTCTACAGTGACCGGTTAATTCCAAGACTCCGGGGGGCGTTATCTTCACTGATTATATGTTAGGAGTACTGTTAATGTCGCTAGAATCAGTTCCGGTAAGATATGCCACAGGGCTCACAGTGTCAGAATTCTTGAGATTTCCAGTACTTTGGAAATGTCAGGTTGGTAACTTCTCTCAGTATAAACTTTTTTGATACACCACAAATGATCAACCCGTCGGAAATGTTAATGTTTGTAAATTGCCATATAGGCTGAATGTAAATGAGATTTAGGAAAGAATATTTATTAATTAAAAACATTTATTAATCTCTGCCACACCGGTCATAAACAAATATGACTACTTGTCGAGCCGTTTTGATATCGACAAACATGTTATGAATTTTACTCATAAAATTTACCCCCCCCCCCCCCCCGCCCCACTTAAAATAATGGAAACGGAGTTTACATTATTTCCGTGGTGTGAGTCTTGACATCACTGGAGTGAAAAAAATTGTATCATCAAATTTCACTGTTAGTATGAACTAGCATAGCACCCAGGTTTGTGCCACAGAGTAGGAAATTAAACACTCAATGTGTGGACATTAGCAAATAATACTAACGCCATTGACCACAAAGGACACAAATCATTTTAACACAATGTGAGGTGGCTATCACTAAAACACTCAACATATTAAAAACAATAATGTTAGCAGTTGTCGCATAGAGATTTATGATCAATAAATTTTCTATTTTCTTTTCTTTTTCTACCCGTATCCTCTACTTTATTATCGCTCTTTTATCCTTTTCCTGTTTTTTCGCATTCGTTCGTTTGCGACAAAATATATTTTCCCATTCTGACTTTGCCGTTTCTTTTCTCATGTTAGAACGCATTTTATTGCATCATGTGTTAGTCCCCGGGATGTGAGCGTATAGTGTGATATTTCGTCTAATCAGACATGATGGCAGACATATCGTCTACATTTTCACCTGACACAGCGTTTCTTCGGTTAAAGTTCTCGGCATGAGGTGTGGAAACTGCCATCTGCATCGCTCAGGACTGAGAATAGTTAGACGGAGGTGTCAAAGACGCGTTGTGGCAGTTATGGCCTGCGTCTTAGTTAAGTGTTAAGAGACGAGAAGGGGAGGCTATTTCGGATTTGCGAAATAACGTGGGATCCTTTGTCCGTTTAAGATATATCTACCCGAGAGAGTTTTAGACTAGTCATTCATACTCCTATCCCTGCAGTAGACAGATCACTCGTGCTAGGAAATATCTTGTGTATTGCAAAGTTCGGAGTTTCTTGGCAACATTTTGCCGAATTCTAGACTACCATTATATTGAAGGATTCTAGTTCTTGATTTAATCTGTAGTTCTGTGTGGAGGTAAATATTTAATATCTATTGTGTTGAGTGATCTAGTGATAAATCGCTTATTTTCATTTTACTAGTTAGATTTCGGTGCAGAAGACATTAATATTAAGTCTGTTATATTCGCTAGTCGACATGTTACAGTGGAAAGCAGAATATATTATAATTTTTAGCTTAAACTCATGCAGCTATAAATGAATTAAATTAAACTGCGAATAATCAGTCGAGAATATTTTAACTAACTTATAACTGCACTGATTCATCATTGAGTATTGACGAAATACGTATGTATTTCTAATTCATGATGACTGATTTTGTGAATATAACTTATTTCACGGCAGATTTAAATGATAAAACAAGCTCTACGCTTGCAGTTTATAATGTAAGTTATAACCGAGGGAATAGTATGTATAAGTATTTTATATGTTGTTTTCTCTTTATTCAGTGAAACTGAGGTGACCCAACTTTGGCAGCGTTTTGTACGGAGAAATATCTGTGAAGAACAAAAACATTTTTTCTTAAAGACTTGGGTGTATAAAGTAAAACCTGTCTAGATTGCATTGGCATCCAGAACGACAGAGTACCCATTACATAAACTTTTTTTTAAAGATTTAATGAAGTAACGGGCCCATCGAGCCTGATTTAATTCTTCCAGAGAAAAACCTCAAGTACATTTCAGCCATTGTGGCAATCAAAATATTAATATCAGTAACATTCCGACGGAGTTTTGACTGGTGGTGGTGTGACCAAATCAAGTCCTATACTGAGAGAAGGCACCGACCTGACATTCCTAATTACTAGAAACCTAAGCTATTGACACTGTGCTCACTGTTAACGTTCGTGCCTGGACAATTTTAATGTGACAGAACCAGATATCCTAAAATAAGTATAACCAAAAAACGTTCCCTGAAGGAGTGAATTCAACCCGTCTTTTTGGAACTGGGGTTCTCTTGGCCAAGACTACCATTGGAGAGTCTGTATGTGCATGTCCTAAGAATTGTGTTTCCAGAAGTTCTACCAAAGCTGTAAGTACGAATGAAAGCACGTGATCACGGCTGACTGAATAGAGTGAATGCAGGACTGAGTGATTCCTTTATTGTTGTATTTTGGCCCCCATTTTGCTGTCTTAAATTTCTTTATGCAAGTTTGTTTTGTTGCTAACAATATTTTTCTTTAGGATAGATTAGAGTATCCAAATCTGTTCATACCTTTAAAGGGAAATCTTAGACTAAATCATATGTATCCGTGACTCTTTGGGGCTATCACTTTTCTTCTAACAGGACTGTGGGCTATACATCGAGGGAAAAGATCATACAAATGGGTCTATCATTCTTGTAGCAATTCATTGACTTTGTGACTATTTGTATATGTTTGACGTAATTTTATATGTTGTGATGGAAGTTTATTTTGATAATTAAACTTCACAATTAAACTTAATCAGTGTGGCGGTCAGTTCGTTCCCAATTATCTATATTTCCATTTGTCATAGTTTCACGTATGTGTGTCTATTGTAGTCACTTATGTGTGTGTGTATGGGAGGTATATATATATACTACTATATATTATATTAGATTTGTCTGACTAATCTAACTCTGTTGTAGATGATAGGCTGACTGAGAGAAGCTTCTCGAGTGTCAGAGACAGAATCTACTATATTTCCTCCACCCCACTCGTGAAATCTATTTATATTTTTCACCTCCCACTGAACTATCGCTTATCTCTATGTCTATTCAGAAGGGACCAAACTAAGTCTTAATCACCTATCACAAATCGACGACAGCAGTCCACGCACTCCCATACCTTACACCGTCCCCTTCTTCTTCTTCCTCGTTCGTCCTGAAAAGGACGTTGGTTGCGTTGTGTCTGTTTACAGCGGAGCTGCGATACCACCGCCTTTCGGCCGGCACATCCGACTTCAGCACGGCATTTTTTGGGACCGGGTTTGCCTTCCCTCTTCGATCCCTACTCTCTCAGCCAGACTGCAGTGATGCAGCCTGTTTCCAGGACCACCACATGGAGGTGGAGTAGGGTCTTGGTCAGCTCTGGTTCGCTGACCCTGACGCAAGCAGTCAAGCTATGAGTCGCTGACTGCATTCTCTATTGCTGCATCTTTGGGTCCGTCCAAAAATCACCTATCTGTTTTGTCCAGTAACAGTAGTCAATTAATCTCATATTAATTAATAATCATAATGCAAAGCATTAAAATTAATACAATTATGTAATAGAGACAATAGATGACATGAGGCAGACAATCAACTATATAGTAGATGAAAGCAAACTTATCCGTTAAAAGATTAAAAGTATGTGTACCTCAAAAGTACATATCATCAATATAACATAGTAATGTTAAGAGAAGCAGTGTAATCTTGTATCTAACACCTTTGTGTGAGCAATAGATAACACTATGCTTATGGTGTTGCACCAATAGATAATAGTGTGGCATATTAGCCAAATAGTGCCAAATATAGTGTGAGTGTGAAAATGATTTGTATCAAAGATCAAACCAAGTCTTGTGAATTAACATTAAATACCACTCCATTTTAAGCACAGTACTAAACACGTGTAGTGAGATGATAAAAAATGTAAAGGATCCCGTTACACGCCCATTGAGGCATATTGGGAATATGGTGTTAGGCCCATATTTTCTTGACCATCGGCACACTAGGGGTGATGTGGTCAGCATCACGCCGGCCACCTTAACCTTCCCAGAGTTGCTCTGGTACCCAGTTGGGGCTGGGTCGACCCAGGAGCCGTTTGCGGCCTAAAAAAATCCCACCTCATCTGGGGATCGAACCATAGACTACTGAGCTAGGAAGCCAGTGCACTAACCACTATGCTACCGCGGCTCCCAGTGATGATAATATGATAATATAGTCATTAATCAAATGTCCCACACAGTTTCTTGAAGTATGTTCCACTGTTAAGAACATTTCCTTCGTTGTCTGAATAAGTGTCTAGGGTTTACTAATTATTATAAGTATTGCCATCCACAAACTCTGGCCACAGCTTTATGTATAATCGTTCTTCTTGTATATTTAGATTCGAATATGAACTCTCTGTCATAAAAATGTTAACTGCTACTATATTCAAACTCAAATTCTCAACTTTGAATCATTCCTCAAAGACTTTGGTTTCCAACGACTTTCAAATTTATTAAGCACATAAAACATTCATGAGCGACACATTGTTCTGATACAATTTGACATTTTCATCCAAATAATCGATTCCTTTCTTCAAACTCCTATTTATAACTGCATACACATCTCTGTAAATTTCTTCAGCTATCAAGATTAATCCCATGGTGCTTGTATAGCATATTCATTCTTTTGTCCGTTTATTTTATTCTTGAGAATCCTTCTCAATACATTTTATAATTTTCCTTCAATGTTCATATTAATCATATTTGATGTCTTCTTGCACACTTTCTCTTTGTCGGCAATTACATATAATTTTTCAACGTTCATAACTTTGAATGGCGGTTACATTAACCTTGGCATGTCTTCGAACCTATATAATTTGGCAAATCGAGCCTATCTTACCGTACATTTCACATATCCTGATAAAATGGGTTTGTCCCATAATGAATTACAATTCTCTCCTGATTTCTATTTCGAAATCAAAAATCTTGAACACACTTGGTGAGTATAATTATCTACACTCAATTAGTGGACCACGCCACACAAGCCGACACTGTGGAATCCTGTAACTAGGTTCTACGTCATTCTTTCCTACCCCGTAGTCATAGTTAATGACAATATTTATTTTGTGTTTTGGTGAGGCACAACATGGTGCAAAGCGATCTCTCTAACTCTACTTTTACACAATCGCTATGCCCCATGATGCGCACTCAACATCCACACAATTATTGTTTAAGTCCATGATTGACTTCCACAGCAATTGCAAATCAAAAAATAGTCAGCTAGGAAATTTGTGTATTATTTCCCTTGATTATGCAAGTTATTCTCGAGTTATGTCCCTTCATTTGTTGATGTCGGTATTGCAATTGAAAATGACAATACATGTCTGTGCGAAATGTCATGAAATGGGAGCATTTTCATCCTTTAACATAATGTGTGTTCGTAAATTTGTAGATCACACATGAGTACTGTCAGTAAAGCACAATATATGACCGTAGTGCATTGAGTTCAACGAGATATCACACCTTCTTGAGCATTTCAAAATTCATCACTATCATGAGCCGTGTGAAACGATTAATCGAATCAGTAATGTTACATAAGTTACTAACAAATCTTTCCATCAAAGTGCGAAACTGTAGATAAGTCTTCAGCATTGGTAGTTTTCAGAATGCCATAGTATTCCCCATTCTTGAACTTATTGTCCCAATGTGGTAGTGTCAAAAGAACACGTCATCATGACTATAATGTTGCACTGATCAACATAGCACGAAGTCAGTTTATAGGTTAGTTTGAACATTGTGAGTAACCTGTATTTATAGTGTTGATAGGTGATATAGGGTCTTTGATACAGCGGGACAGGACGTCAGCGACAACATTCTGGCTTCCCTTGATAGCTTTGATGTCGTAGTCATATGGTTGAGGAGCGAGCGAGGCCCTAGCAGCTCTCTCATTTCGGAATCTCGCTGTTTTGAGATAGGACAACGCTTTCTGATCTGTCTTCAGGGTGAATCTAGCTCCCATTAGGTACCGTTGTAGTTTGGCGAAACAGAAGACAATCGCCAAAAACTCCCTCTCGACTATGGGATACTTTTGTTCTGTGGGTGTTAGTTTCCTGCTGACTATCTTTCGATTTGCAATTGCTGTGGATATTAACATTGGGATTCGTATAGACATATTATCGCATGGAAGTCAATCATGGACTTAAACAATAATTGTGTGGAACATACTTCAAGAAACTGTGTGGGACATTTGATTAATGACTATATTATCATCTCACTACACGTGTTTAGTATAGCCAACAACGGATAATCAAAGCGTACATTGTCAACATCGGACAATCAAAGTGTCCATAGCCATCACCGGACAAAGGAGTCTATAACATTCATCGAACAGTCAAAGGGGTCCATATCCAACTTCTGACAATCAGAGGGTTCGTGGCGCAGAAAAGTTTTAAAGACAAGTTTTAAAAAACTGATCTATATTAGGGTGGCCATATTATTCAACATAAAAAGGAGGACAAATGCCTTTTTTTTGGGTCATAAAAAGGAGGACACGGGAGGACAATATTTTTAAAAAGTAGGACACCTTTGTTCAATAACTGCAAGACGCTGAAACAAAATTTTCTTTTTTTACATTCAAAGAATAAGCTAATAAAATCACATTGATTTTGTGTCTACTGATATTTTTCTGATGATAAAATCTTCTTCAACAAAGTTGGGCTACATTTTAAATATGCATAGAAATCAGAGCATGAAAGCTCCTTGGAATTGTACTGCACAAGTAGAATGCCTTTAATGGAATCTTCCCTTTAGTGCTTCCAAAGCTGCTTCAGTAGAATGCTGTGCAATCACAGAAATGATAATAGCAGCTGTTTTGGTTTTGGCACATGAGAATTTGCTGACAATTTCTGAATCTTGGAAAGCATTCTTGAGTAACACTGAAGTACAATCCACTGATCTGAAAGAGTTGTGATGTTTTACAATATGAAAAGCAAAAGCACCGTCGGGCGCGGCAACTTTAAACCTTTCCTCGCTTATTTCTTTAGTAAAACATGTCAGTTTTGATTGCAAACATTCAGATTTCTTGTGTTTTTCTGTTTCTGTATGTTTTTTTTTAAAATCAGCTGCACCTTTATTTGCTACTGATACACATGTGCCGCCTCTGCATACAAGACATTCTGCTTCATGCTCTTGTCGACCACTGGAAAAGCACTGAAATTTTCTTTTCAATTCATCCGTGAACATACACTTTCGTTTTGGCATTTTGAGCGGATATCTGTAACATAAATATAATATAATGCCATTAATCAATGGTACATTCGATGTTAAAGTTAAAATTATTTGTAAAATGCAACAGACGAGGTTTTAATTTTTTTTTTAAAACCCATTACTATACTAGTAACTACTCGTGTATTTCTTTCATAATAAACAAATTGCCTGCCATCAATAGTACCTATACCTTGTAGCGGTATGGCAGCTTGCGTACCCTGACAATCCCCAGAGCTATGCCAGTGGGAGTTTTACTCCTGGTAGGTTCAACCAAGCTGGACTGGTCTGTGTGGGTAGGGGTCAGACAAAAGCTGGTACCCTGGTCCTCCAGGTTGGGGGTTTTAGCATAGGGCTGACACCCCTGTCTATGTAAAAAAATAATGAAGTTACGGAAACAACATCAAATGAACAAACTTTGCTGCGGGATGGACATTCGGAGACTGTGGCTCGTATGACTGTCAGTGGTGAAAGCCGAAAGGAAGCCACTGACATGAAAACGGATGTCCTGACCGCAAAACAGGATACAAGAATAGGATTTTGGAATGTCAGGACAATGTACGAGACAGGTAAACTAAGACAGGTCACGGCAGAAATGAGAAACTATAGGTTACACATCCTGGGGATAAGTGAGAGCAGATGGACAGGGGCAGGAAAAGTTAAAACAGCAACAGGAGAAACAGTACTTTACTCTGGAAGAGAGGATGGACATCACAGTGAAGGCGTAGCCATTATTCTACAGAAAGGGATAGAAAGGACATTACTGGAATGGAAACCCATCAACAACAGACTGATACGATTGAGATTGAGAGGGAGATTCACCAACACTACTATAATACAATGCTACGCACCAACGAATGATAGCGATGAGGAGGTCAAGGATGAATTCTATCAACAACTGCAGAAAGAAATGGAAGACACACCTAGATATGATCTTGTTATAGTAATGGGAGACCTCAATGCGAAAGTTGGTACACACAATACATATAATGAAAGAACAATGGGGAAATGCGGCAGCGGAACAGCAAACGAAAATGGGGATAAGCTAATAAGTTTCTGTAGCATTAACAACCTGGTCATTGGAGGAACACTTTTCCCACATAAGGAAATTCACAAGTTAACGTGGAAATCACCAAATGGTCGGGACAGAAACCAGATAGACCACATCATGGTTAACGGCAGATGGAGACATGCATTACAAGATGTGAGGGTAAGAAGAGGTGCAGATGTGGGAAGTGATCACCATTTAGTGGTAGCAAAACTGAAAGTGAAACTAAGAAGGGCTGGACCAACTGTAACTACACAGAAAAGGTTTGACATCAGCAAATTGAAGGACCCCCTTACCAGAAAAGCTTTTGCGGCCGACATTAAGAAACGATATCAATTTGCCAAAAGCCAGGAAAAGACATTGACTGATGATATAGACCAGATATTCAACACCATTTCAACAATATATAAGGAAAGTAGCAAATCATGCTTAGGATTCCAGGAAACGAAGAAGCAAGACTGGATAACACCAGAAACATTAAACACCATAACACTGAGAAAGGAAATGAAAAGAAAGAAAACAGAAGCGAAGTCCCCCAGGTTAAAGCAACTCTATAGCGAACAGTACAGCCAGCTGGACAGGGAAGTTAAACGCCAAACCCGAGCCAACAAAAGGAATTTCCTAGACGATCTTGCAAAACAGGCAGAAGAGGCAGCACTGAGAAATGAACAAAGCACAGTATACAAAATAACTAAATTCATCAGCGGAAAACAAGGTGCAAACAATATTACATTAGTAAGAGATAAGCAAGGAAATCTCATCAAGACAGCAGAGGGACAGGAAACAAGATGGGCAGAGCACTTCAGAGAAACGCTGAACAAGGAAATACCAGAGACACAATTGAATGTTCCTGAGGCTGAAAACGATCTAGATGTAAATACAGACATTCCACGAAAAGAAGAAATCATCACAGCAATCAAAGGGTTAAAGAACGGTAAAGCTCCGGGCCATGATAACTTAAATGCAGAGCTATTTAAGACAGACCCTGAGCTAGCAGCAGAACTATTAGAACCACTATTTGCACAAGTGTGGAAAACGGGGACAACACCATCAGAGTGGAAGAAAGGAATAATTGTCAAATTGCCCAAGAAGGGAGATCTTGCAGACTGCAATAATTGGAGAGGAATCACTCTTCTCTCAGTTCCCAGCAAAATACTAGGCAGGATAATTATACAGAGAATTTCAAAGGCAGTAGACTACAAACTGAGGAAAGAACATACCAGGATTTAGAAAGAACAGAAGATGTGTAGACCATATATTCACTCTCAGGAACATTATAGAGCAGTGCTCAGAATGGCAAAGACAGCTTTACATAAATTTTGTTGATTTTGAAAAGGCTTTTGACAGCATACATAGGGACAGTTTATGGAAAATACTGAGGGCTTATGGAATTCCAAGCTGCATAGTGTCAATCATAAAAAGCCTCTATGCCAACTTTACGTGTAGTGTTGGGCAGAGCAACCTAACCTTCGAGGTGAAGACAGGAGTACGACAGGGATGCCCCTTATCAACCACTCTATTTTTAACAGTCATAGACTGGGTGATGCGCCAGACAACAGAGGGCAGTCCAAGAGGAATAAGATGGACTACATTTTCTACACTGGAAGATCTGGAATATGCAGATGACATTGCACTGCTGGCACATTCACATCAACACATCCAGGAAAAAACGGATAGACTTAATAAAATTAGCCAGCAGGTGGGCTTGAACATCAATTTAAAGAAGTCTGAGGTCATGACGCTCAATGTGAGCAACCCTGAGCCCATATCAGTAAGGAATCAGCAACTGGTACAGACAGATACCTTCACATACTTAACTTTTTAAACCCCAAGAGCCAGTATACTGTACTTCCCGCTAGACCCATTTGGCCCAAGAGCCAGTATACTGGCTTTCGTATCTCTTGATCCTTTCTAGGGCTGTTTTCTAATTTTGACAACTCAAAAACGCTATCTTCTTAAAGTATAGCCGTCCATTATGGACTTTTGTTATTTATGAATATGAACATTAAAAAAAAATTATTTCCAAACAAAAACAATAAAAACATACTGGTATGGCCATTTTTGTTTGGGCCAAACCCACCTTTTTGCTTGGGACTGAAAGAGCTAGGAAGCATAGTAACACCAGATGGTGGGGCAGGCAAAGACATCAACATCAGAATGAATAAGGCAAGAACAGCCTTCTTTAGCCTAAATAACATCTGGAAGTCCTCCCAATACAGCACAAGCACAAAATTAAGATTATACCAGAGTTGCGTGCTTTCTGTGCTTCTCTATGGTGCGGAATGCTGGAGAGTCACAGAGAAGGAAATGTCAAAATTGTCCTCTTTTCACACAACATGCCTAAGAAAAATTCACCGCATCTTTTGGCCGAAAACCATCACCAACCAAGATCTGCTTACTCGTAGCAAGCAAGAGGATATGCACACCATCATAGCTGGCAGACGCTGGAGCTAGGTTGGTCATGTCCTCAGAAGAGACCCCGATGCCATCACAAGAACAGCTATGCTTTGGACCCCTGAAGGAAAGCGAAAGAGAGGCCGACCAAAAACAACTTGGCGGAGGACTGTGGAGGCTGAGATGCAAAGAATGAACCAGAGCTGGGGCACTGTACGAAAGATGGCCACCGACCGTGCAAAGTGGAATCAATTTGTTGTTGCCCTACAAGACGCCACTAGGCGTGATGGCCACTGACTGCTTTGACGGTCGGTGGTTAAGGATCGAAGAAGAAGAAGAAACAAATTGCAATAAATATAATAGCAGTACAAACTAAGGTTAATATTATTTGTAATTTGCAATAGACAACGAAGTTATAATTGACTAAATCCAGCCCCAAGTTCTTATTCATGCCGTGTTGTCTGTTATATTTTCCCTTAACAAATGCCAATAAACCTAAACAGCGTTTAACCTGGGTTAAAATATGAAAGTAATCTATTATAAACTGTTGAACAACATGACAACTTACGGTAGCGTTGTTAGCAATTTGCGCAACCCGTTGATTTTGCGGAGATAAAAATTCTTAATTCTGATAAAATTTCTGTACTCAGAAATCGGATTCCAGTAAAGATTTTTCAAAATGGGGTCTTTCACGTTAGTAATTTAGCCAATCACATAAAAGCCGGATATTTCAACATTAAAAAAAAATCCGGCCGGACGCTCAATTTCTGTTTCCAAAACACCGCATTCAGTGTCCATATGTAATTCTTCATGAATAACAAAACAAATTACCTTCAGTACGATACAAAAAAACAAAACACAAATGTAGTAAATAAATAAAGAAAGTGCCTGCAGCATTGTGGCAGTATTGTCTCCCCTACTCTGCAGTAGTGGTCAAAGAATGGCCAACCTTAGAGTATAATGATGAGAGTATTAAAGGGTATCAACCTTCAATCAAGATTACTCATGGCAGAGATATAAATAGAAAAATGATGCTTCTACTTGAGGGAGCATCACAAGAGTTTAAAGAAAAGCAAGCATAACAACTGAGATAATCTAAGCTGTCATTATCTTATTATTCTCCCTACCCTTCTGTAAGGTAATATAATTTTGCTCGTATTTATGAGCCCCCAAGCTGATGGTGATTCAGCAACTATTAATCAAATAGCTCTATCTTGTTATATAGTAAGAACAATATGAGTCATTCGAGTGCAGACATACACTTCACTCAATAGTGATTAATCCAACTATAACTTTACAGTTGCAGATAAACAGGTTTAACAATCACTTAAAGCTAAACAATGTAAAATAAATAAAGTTGTTAGTAAAAAAGAAGCGATGATATTTATCATCATTGGATGATCTAAATTGTGGTGGAAAATTTGAATCATTTTGAAATGTTTTTTGGTTGCGCTGTTATGGTTCTTAGCTTCCGGTTAGGGGTCGGTTGGCGTCTGCTTCAGCCACTGTTGGTTCCCACATGTGTCTTGGACTGTACGTCTCTACAATAGTCAAGTCTGGTGGCTGTAGCACGTCTCATGCATTAAGGCTGAGGTAGCTACAAAAGTTGTCAAGCGTTTTCAAGATCCGTCTGACGTTGGTGTTTAGCGTCGACTGCTGGCAACTTGTACCACAAACTGAAGACGCAAATGTCTCTGCTAAGTATTGGGTCTCCTGACATAGTCATCAGGCGACCTCCGCTTCCATCCACCACTTCATCTTCCTAAGAAATTTTACCATCCTTGAGCGTTTATTTTAACCACAATGGGACGAATGAAATTGCTTTTGGACAGCGGAAATAGACAATTGAAATATATATCAAAAGAATAGCTGAGCGACCGCAGCTGAAGTTCAAAGATGTGTATAAAAGAGACTGTGGGCATGGTACACAAATCCAGCAACCTGGGAGGAGGAAGCTGCCGATCGCACCATGTGGTGATGCTCTCTGCGGCGCCACCTCAGATTGGGCGAAAAGAAGCTCTCACGGTAAGCAGAAGAGAGGACAAAACGTCAAAAGGAACACCACGACAAAAAGCAGCTGAGTGATGTCATGTCAGGAGCGCATTCCCATAGTCAGTTATGACTGAAGGGGCTATATATACTATATATATATATATATGAAATTTACTAAAGGGCTTGTATGATAAATATGTACACCTTGATATCATCATCCATTCCCTGCTCTCTATGGAGCCTGTGGCCACCTCTGCTGTTGGTTCCTTGTAAGAGAAACACGCAAGAAGCAGTCACCAGCTCTTGCAGTGGTGGTTCATGTGTCAAGTTATTTGCAATTATGAGGTTGCCAGCCTCATATGCCACTGTACATCCACAAGCAATTTATACATGTCAAAATGCAAATATAAAATGATAAAATGTACATATTACAACTTACCCCGAGTTTTTTCGGGCAAGCACAGACTTTTTGCACAGGAAACGTCCAAATATTGTCAGGCAACTGCTTATGATGTCGCACCTTTCAGGTATATTAGGTGTCTAACTGGGTGCACATGAAGTAGGATCCTAGAACTTAAGGCGCAACTTGATGTCTCTGGGGTTACTTTCTACTAATCTTAGAATTCACATCGTCCTATGGCCTGTACTATATTTGGGCCATAATATTCCATGCTCCTGGCTGTTTATGATTTCTTCTTGATGAAATTGGAAGTCAGTGAAGTAGTCATACAACGCTGTAGAATATAAGCGAAATTTTCGCTTACACACTGTTACGTCCTTTTTCACCCTGGGTATTTTAAGGGTGTAGGACTTAACAGTATTGTGTTTTAACACAAGTCTAACTGTTATTAAGAAGGATACGCATCAGCGTAATTAAGTATGGTTAATAATGTTTAAATTAGTTGTGCACGAAAGAGCACATATTTGGTGCGGTATTAAATTGAAGGGGTTGCTAATGATTTTGGATGACGTAGTGAGGAGAGATTCAAGATGTCAGCCAGACCTGTCAGAGGTTGGTCTGTATTGTTTCATAGCCCCAGTCTATGGGTATACGTTTATACTGTATTAATTACCTTCCAGTAGGAAGTGTTGGCAGCTTCTCTTCTACCGTAAGTGAATGCTGGATGCATTGTGGTATAATGCTAGTATAGTTTAGTCAGGGCTTCGGCGATGTGATATTCCGCTGCTAGTGTGGACTAAACTGATGATTTAGTTATTGAAGTTTTTAGGAAGATAGACTGACAGTCTTGAATACGTGTCTTGGAAAGAGGAAGTTCACGTACGTAAGATATATATATATATATATATATATATATATATATATATATATATATATATATATATATATATATATATATATATATATAATACCCTTGCTGTCAAACGGACTACGGCAGGTTGTGGGAGGTCAATCAAGTTTATTACTATGGATTATGAATATGCACTGTTTGTTTTATATGATGCCTTCCTTTTGATCTACTATGGATGTCTCAAATATATTGTTTATGAGGCCAACCAAGAATGGGACATTAATTGATATTAACGCTCCACGTATTTCGTACCATTGGCCATAACGTTTATTGCCGCCCTTGAGAGGTCAGCCGTTATCTAGTATGTCACTCAAGTACATGATCAATATATATCAATGCTATGCACCATGATGTCCCAATGTGATTTGATATATGATTGATGATGCCTGCTGTGACCATGATTGAAGTTGTTGCGTGAACAAATAAATGTGTAGTCTACGTTGATCCATGAGTCCAGCATATATTACTAACTGTTGGTCAAATTGATGACACATCTTGTCAGTTTTGTTGTCATCATCACCATTGATATATCAGCTCTCGAACCACATCAATATTTATTCGCGTTATTGAAGTCGTCGGCTACCTGTAAGCCCGACCAAAGCTGATAATCACTAAATCAGTACTAATCAGAACATTCGCTAACCGAACCAGAATATAACCATCACAACAGTTGGTAGTCTCCAGAAGGAGGAAGAGCGGCTACACACACCCAGACTGCTACTTATAGGAGATGTCCAACCAGGAGTAATCTATCTTAGCAGCTCAAAAGCTAAACCATTTTGTGAATAAGCGACTGATTTTTGGTAGGGGCCTCCGCCTACCCTCATGTAGAACACTACATTACTTTCTGGTAGTTGATTATCACAATAAATTCCATCTGCCGGAAGTATTACATCACTGTCCGTGTCTTCATCTTTACCGAAATTGTTATCCTCCTACATCCCAGTAAGATCGATAGTGTATTTGGGCACGTCATGTTTGAAAACTAGCATCTTATCATGCGACAACATTGTTTCGTGCATCGTCCTAGACAAAAAGTCTGGGTGAACAATAGGAAAGGAATGTCGCTCAGTGTAAACTCTTATTCTGCCTGGAGCTAGTGAAAAGCGAAAATCAATGTGGCAAGTTTGCTCCTTCGATAAGCGTCGTCAATAAAAAAGGAGAAAATAACCAGGAGAAGGGTGTGGGTGAGAGATGTGAGAAGATGTGATAAGAAAACCATGAACGCTGAAAGCGAAAACAACGAATACTGGAAGAATTAGCACGTAAAAGGAATGTCAAAGTAATAATGCCGAAGAGAAGTGAAGACCAGAAAAAGAACGAACGTGTTTCGTGGCAAACATACCCACTTATCACCCGTGTGTTACCGGGGCCCGACAGGGGAGCAAAGAATAGTAACACTGTTCCCTGCCAAGCATATCGTAGAAAGCGACTAAGGAGGGTTGGGCATGGGGCCGGTTACCCCATCCTGTAAAAAATTTAAACCACAAAAAAACTTCAACAAACATGGAGAAGTCAATTAAAGAAAATAAAACACAGCCATCCAAGACAGGGGAAGGTCCTCTCGCAGGGAGGCGTATGATGCAACACAGAGAAAGCCAAAAGGAGTCTGTGTTGCTGACTAACCTTCTTTCTTCTAGGAGAACTTCCAGATTTGGCACCTGGAATGTTCGGACATTAAACGAACAAGGGAAAGTGGCACAAGTAGCAGCAGAGATGAGGGAATATAAAATCGAGGTTCTGGGACTGTGTGAAACAAAGTGGAAGGGGGTAGACAGGAAGAAACTCATCACAGGTGAATTGGTGCTGTCCTCAGGACACGAAGACGAAAGTTCACACCACAGTGAAGGGGTAGCTCTTATGTTATCTAAAGAAGCACAGAAAGCACTCATTGAATGGGAAGCCGTTGGATCCAGAATAATAACAGCTTCTTTTAAAACAGCTAAAAAGAAAATAAATGTAAATGTCATCCAATGTTATTGTTACGTACATTTATTACCTAAGGGGGTAGTCTTCGGTCCTGCCAAATGTACGCACCAGTTTTATGTAGTTATATTGTTTGTGCGTTCGATTGATTCACGCACTGACGTGCACAATGCTGGTGAGTTGCTTTGGACGCACGTGTAACCTAGTTGAGTAGATTGTGACGTCATGATAGGGGCAGCTCGGACGACATTTTATGTCCGCAGTGTTATTATTTGATTCCTGGCAGATTTGAAGAAGCCAGCAGTTGTATTCGTATCTATTGGTCTTCATGGCGAAGCCAATAGTGGATGTCTGAAGTAAGTGTCGCCCCTTTTCGTATGGCAAGTTTAATTATGTAAATTAAAGTATCAGGCCGCTCCTATTAATGGTCTAGCGGGAATTCATCGGAGATGACATTCCTAGAATTGGACACACGGAGTCGATAGCCTTTGGAATCTTTTGTAGAGGGAGAATCCATATGTGGAATCAAGTTAATGAATATAGATATATGCTTCACATGTTTAATATGCCGTTTTACCTATGCCAAAGTCGTGGTATGGATACCGAGAGGTTAGCCAAGATGAAACACTAACTTGGTTGTATTGTTATATCTGCCTTTTGTTTGGATTGGATATGCGATCCAAGAATTTTACAACAAAGTCTGGGATGCTTACAAGTATGATATAAATTATTGCTCCGTGAGAATGAATCCGTTTGCCTTAATAAACGTCCTTGGGAGAAGGTCAATGGACGTTAATTACCATGTCTGTTATATGAAATGGAAGTGATCCTTAGTCACTGGAATAAGAGAACTTAACTGTTAGAGAATCTACAACAACTTTTAACAGTGATATTAACATTTTAACGTATGATCTTCACATCTGTAACTATGATTGTCTTGTTCCACTTCGTTGGTGTCACGTCAATAAAATACATGTACAGTAAACACCGACTTGTGTACTGCCAATACCTGCCCAGTTCACCCAATGCAACGATACCTGTTGGAATGTTCGTTTGAAGAAGTTTATTGACATTTTGTTCGTATTCAACCATTCGCGTGATAAAATCAATACCATTACCATAAACGGACTCCAACAGAAAATGGTGTGCCAGCGTGGTTTGAAAATAATTATTTCAAAGGAACGAACGCAAGCCAAGGAATCGTTTGAAGATGGGATTTGTTCTTTCAAGGTGAAATCATCTTAAATTTGGAACATTGTAAAAATGAATCAGAATCAACTAACCGTTACCTCAAGGTCATCAATCAACCTCCAGGTCCAGTTGTACGGTGACTAACTGCACTTGGGATCACCTATTCCTCATTACGTGCGAGCTTGTGTTGAAAAAGCAGAACGAAGTATTTTATTCCTCCAGTACATACACGGGGACGAGGCACATTGGTTGTTCTTTCCGGCACGCGAGATGAGTATAGCGTGTTGTCGTTATACACTTTATTACATTTAGCTGTGCCTTTAATGTTCATATCTATATTTTCTATATTATTTGTTATGTGTTGTGTATTTTTTGCGGGAGGTTGGGAGGCAGATCTGACGAACGAGATCCATCTCGAAGTCAATTCGGGCTCTTCGTCAGACGTTCTGTAGGACATTATTTTGCAGACTTCCCGCAGTGGAATGTTCCTACGCGTGAGCGTAGAAGGATTCTAGGTCCACTGTGTTTGGTGGTCTGTAACACCTATCTGTTCTAGCTGTTTCGTCAAGTTTTACTTGTTGTTCTCATAGTTCTTTTTAATCGTACCTTATTTTCATGATGTATTTTGTTTGTGATTATTGTCCATCTCACCTTTCCTGTCGTTTAGTTTTTTACAAAACCATTGTTTTTACACTGTGTTGTCTATTGTCTTGTTAACTATCTGATCGTAGTTATCGTCGTATATTTTTACGATATTCTATTTTAGTTATACATTTTATTTTTTTTGATTTCTACGATTGTGTTCACCCGTCCATTTTATCATGTCTTGTCGGTTATGTTTCTATTGTCTTTCTCGTTGTTCATTTCATGACATTTGATTACATAAATTTATTGATTAATAACATATTTAATAATTATATGATAACATTATACCGTTCTAAGGACAGGAACGAGGACCACTAGTTGTAGTAACACTTTTAAGTAGTATTATTACATAATAATATTGAAATGGCTACCTTAGACTATTTCATTAAGCAAGCAAAAGCTCTTCAGATGGCTCCTGATGAAGCTAAAGCATTTGCACTGTCAGAATATAAGAAAGCTCAAGAAATAGAAGCTGATCAGAGAAGATTGGAAACTTTACGTTTGGAAAATTTGAAATTTGAGGCAGATCAAAAACGGATTGAGGCTGAGGAGAATGAGAAAAAAATGAGATTAACTGCTGAGGAGGATGAAAAGAAGAGGAAATTTATAGCTGAGGAAGAGGAGAAAAAAATGAGATTAGCCGCTGAATTAGAAGAGAAACGATTTCAGCGAGAAGCAGAACAGAAGCAAAAGGAGTCTGAAGAAAGACTTAGAAAAGAAATGGAAGAAAAAAGATTAATAGCTGAAAAAGAAATGGAACAGAAACAAAAAGAAATAGAAGAAAGGAGATTAATAGCTGAACAAAACACAAAACGACTTCAGCTTGAGATGGAAGAGAATGAAAGAAAACGACAGCATGAACTGAAATTAGCAGAGTCAGAATATGAGAGACTTAGGTTAACTCAGGAATCTAATTCTCAGAGAACTTTTGAAAGCCACACTTCATCCAGACAGGATCATTTTAAGGAGATTCACCTTAAATTACCAAAATTTAATCCCCCGTCTGATGACGTAATATTCTTCCTGGATAGGTTTGAGGCCACTTGTGGGTCTTATAACGTGGATAAAGCTCTATACTGTACATATTTATCCAGATTACTTACAGGAGATGCATTAGCAGTTTATCATACCACCAGCATTGGTGAGAAAAATGACTACAATGCTCTTAGAGCAGCACTTCTGCAAAAATTTCAAATGACAGAAAACGAATATCGTTTGAGATTTCACACATTACTACCCCAATCTAGCAGAAATTTTAGTGATTTTCTGTCACAGATACGACTAACATTAGAAAGATGGATCGAATTATCCAAAATTGAAAAGTCGTATGAAGGTCTCTTTGATTTACTGATGCGCGATAAGGTACTTTCGTCGGTAAATCCTACATTTCTCGCATTTTTACACGAACGGAAACCTTTATCAATGAAAAACTTAGAAGAACATGCAAAAAATTTTTGCACTGCTCACCCAAACATGGATCTAAGTAACGCGCAGATTAAGAGTGAATTGCCTGTTGCTTTTGCAGCACAACAAAACAATTTTTCACGCAATCGTTCTTTTAGTGCTGATAGGTATGTCAATAAGGGAAATAATCATAATTTCAACAATGATAACTTTTACAAAGGGAAGCAATTTCAACAATCTGCTCCATTTAATGTTTCTTGGAACCAAACTCACAGATCGCGAGATTTTGGTAACAATTATTTTAAAAATAATCAAGGACATTATAATAAACAAAACTGGAGATCAAGGTCTCAGGGTCCGCAAAACAGACAATTTTTTGGAAATAAACCATTTAACCAACATCATAACGATCATTCTACAAATTATCGGACTAATCCAAATTTTAACTCTAGCAGAAACGACAATTATGGCAATTTTAATGACAAAAATCACAATCGATCGCGCCGACGAGATAGATCGTCGAATAATACAGTTAGACATTCTAATGTTGCTTTTAATGATACACAGGCTAACATTGAACAGGGTAAAGTAGCTGAAACTCACAATGCTATGTCTTGTTCTCTAGATTGTTCCCAGGTGAAAGACTGCCCAGAATGCTCGACTCTTTTCCAGCCTAAGGCGATCACGACGCTGCGTTGCGGACATACCTTGCCTAGTCTACCTGCAGTCTGCATGGCCACTGCTGCGTCAGTACACCATGGACAGGGCTCTCTTAAGTTTAACAGAGGATTTGTTAACAATATTTCATGCTCTCTTTTATTCGACTCAGGTTGTACGACAGTGGGCGTCCGGACATCGCTGATTGACCCTAGTTGTGCCACGGGCCGGGTTGTCAAATGTGTAACGTTTGGTGGCACAATTGAAACATTTGCCACTGCTATTATAACACTTCATACTCCATTTTTTTCAGGAAAGATCCAAGCATGTCTTCTTCCGAATCCAATTTGTGATTTAATACTTGGTCGCATACATGGTATTAAAGAGTGTACACCTCAGCAAATTGCTGAATGGGAAGAGCGACATATTCAAACTGCAAATGCAGTAGTGACTAGAGCGCAAGCTACTAATATGTCGCATGATACACCTATTGAACCTACAGTTCATACCACTTGTGATGATGATGCTCCTATTTCACGGGAGTTGTTTGCAACATTGCAAAAGAATGATAATTCATTAAAAAAATTCTTTCAGTATGTTAACAAAAAGAATACAAGCAACAAACTTGCAAAATCTAGACATGACTTTATACTTAAAAATGGGATTTTGGTTAGAGTAATACGGGAAAAGGATTCATCCTTATGTTCTCAGATTCTAGTCCCATCCTGTATGAGATCTCGTATATTACGACATGCTCATGACTCGCAATGTGCGGGCCATATGGGTTTTTCGCGTACCAAATCCAGAGTGCTTTCGGCATTCTACTGGCCAGGCGTCCATAGAGATGTTACTCTCTATTGTCGGTCCTGTTTGATATGTCAAGAAGTTAAGGTACGGGGTCCATTTCATGCGGCTCCTATTCAAGCTGCGGACATCCCGATTAGACCATTTGATAAAATGGCCATTGACATTATTGGTCCAATGCTTCCATCTGCTAGAGGGCATACGCATATTCTTACGTGCATTGATATGTGCACTCGTTGGCCTGAGGCCATCCCTCTCAAGAACACTTCATCTGCCAGTGTAGCAGAGGCATTGATGTTAATCTTCTCACGCATTGGTTTTCCACGGAAAATCTTGTCGGATCATGGGGTTCAGTTCATTTCTGAATCCATGTCTCAAGTTATGAAGACATTAGGTATAGACAGATCTCTTAGTTCTATTTATCATCCGATGTCAAATGGGTTAATTGAGCGTCTCAATAGGACACTCAAGCAGTTGTTGGGTAAGATGACTCAAGACCATCCCCAAGACTGGGATCGGGTCCTACCCGCTTGTCTCTTTGCGTATCGCGAGGTACAAAATCAAGCAACGGGTTTTTCTCCGTTCCAGCTTGTTTTTGGCATGCAACCACGCGGTCCGATGTCGTTAATCCACGACTTATTGGTGGATGAGAATATTGAAGAGGAAACTCAATCCTCTTATGAGTATGTGATCTCTCTTAGAAAGAAAATCATAGATGCTTGTAGACTAGCTACTGCATCATCCGAACATGCCAAAGAAAAAGCTCGTCTATCTGCAAACAAATATAGACGTCTTCGCCAGCTCATACCTGGTGATGAAGCTTTTGTATTACTCCCTGCGCATAACAATCGTCTTTTAATTACCTGGAGAGGTCCTTTCAGGATCATCTCAAGAATATCCGATGTCGACTACATCGTTGATGTTAATGGCAAACATAAAACCTTCCACATTAACATGTTGAAGGAGTATTACTCACGTCCTGATTATCTACAGTCAGTGTTTCAGGCAACTGACGATCCTACACCACCTATTCAACACTATTCTAGTTTGTCAGTCATCCAAGAAGAGGAATCTTCTTTCGATGATGTACAACTACCAATACCAGTTGTACCACTCCATTCCACTGAGAAATGGAATGATGTTACTATCTCATCTACTCTTACTGATGATCAACGTCAGCAAGTCTCTAATATTCTACACACGTATGAGGATGTCCTCACTGACATCCCAGGTCATACGTCAGTCATCCAACATGACATTATTCTGACTGACGATACACCTATTCGAGTTCGCCCATATCCTATTCCTTTACACTTTCGTGATAAGGTTGATAAGGAATTGGATGAGATGCTTCAATTAAATATAATTGAACCATCTTCATCACCATATTCTTCTTCTATGGTAATCATTAGGAAGAAGGACAACAATATACGTCTTTGCGTAGATTACAGGAAATTAAACAAAGTTACAAAATTCGATGCGGAACCATTACCTCTTTTAGACGACTTATTAGAGAAATTATCTCATGCCACATTCTTTTCGAAATTTGACCTTTCAAAGGGTTATTGGCAAGTGCCACTCACGACGAAAGCAAAGCCATTCACCGCTTTCTCGACGCCACGGGGTCTTTTTCAATGGAATTTTATGCCATTCGGGTTAATGAATGCGCCAGCTACCTTTGTACGCATGATGCGCCGCATATTGTCTCATCGTCCCGATGTCATTACTTATATAGATGACATCTGTCTTTTCAGTGACTCTTGGGATGAACATATTCAGGGTTTAAAATCTTTACTTTCTACCTTACGGGATTATAACTTAACAGCGAAACCTTCAAAGGCTTTTGTCGGTTTTCATGACATCTCATTTCTTGGTCACCGTATAGGTCGCGGTTTAATGTATACAGAAGACAGTAACGTCTCTAAAATTTTAAACATCTCAGCACCTAAGACAAAAAAACAAGTGAGGTCACTCTTAGGACTAATACAGTTCTATTCTAAATTCATCCCTCATTTGTCTACTATAACTGCACCTCTTTCTTCTTTACTGAAGAAAGGCACACCTAATGTAATAAAGTGGTCGCAGGATCACCAAACGGCGTTAGACTATATAAAACAAATTTTTTCAAATAAGCCTTTTTTAAGGTTGCCTAACAAAGATCTCACCTTTGTTCTTCGCAGTGATGCTTCTTCCTACGCTATCGCGGCAGTTTTGATGCAGGAATACGGAGGCACCTTATTTCCTGTTATGTACGTATCCAGAAAGCTTACAACGAGCGAGATGAAATACTCCGTCCTCGATAAAGAGCTCCTTGCTCTTGTCTGGTCAATCACAAAACTGGATCGTTATCTCCTCGGATCACACTTTGTGGTGGAGTCTGACCAGAAAGCTCTTACCGCATTGAATACAGGAAACGTTAAGTCATCAAAGTCAGCGCGTTACGCTATAGCTCTTCAACCGTTCCATTTTGAGATACGAGCTATTCCTGGAGTGCAGAATGTATTTGCAGACTGTCTTTCAAGATGCCCTAGTGAACTTGGTGAAACTAAACTACTTTTAGATGGAGAAACGTCCTCACCGAAACATGAATAACTTTGTACAGTGTCATTAATTGTACATCTGTGAATACTATGTGTAGTTTTACAGTATTCGTATGGATATAACTTTCAGAACATACTTACATATGGATTATAACATTATTTCTTGTGAAGTAACGTTTTATTAGAACGGGAACAGTGATATTAAAGTAACATTTTTTTTAGTATGGAAACATTGGTAAAAACGACAAATAGACATTCATTAGTGTTATGGAACATATTACACTACATATCGTGTTCGTTAACTTATTTCGTGCATGGAACATTAGGAACCTATTCTTGTTGACTCTAAATAGTTCTGAACGAATATTCACAATGACTGAAATTAGAATTACTTAGAATAAATTACTAGTTATTTACTTATGTGTAATTAAGTACTAGAATTAGATTAATTCAATTTAATCAATTTGATTGTTTATAAATCACACATCTACTAACTTTATTAGTGTCTCGCAATACGTGTAGTCACGTATCCCACTACATGAGATTTTACTTTTAGATAACTAGTCAAACTTACTAGTGTTAGATATCAGTAAGTGCGTTGCTTCTTAAAGTGTTTAATTTTGCATTGCTTCATTTTTGCACATTGTATTTCAAAATTTTCTGTTTCACTGATTCTTTTATCATTGATTATCATCAGTGTTGCTGTTCATTTTCATTTTTTGAAATCATATGTTTCAAATTTTGTTGAAAACTTAGTTGAATTTTATTATCATCTTTTTTGTTGATTTTTCATTTTCATTTTCATTTTTTCAACTTCTTTTTACTTCGAATATTACCACATCGTTCCAAAGTAGGTCGATGGTGGATGTGTGCTTTAATGCATACTGTCATTTAGTTCTATTAATTTCAAGTCAATATTCTTTTCTTAATATGATATAATTTTATGCATGTCATAAATCTTGTTGTAGTTTTGACTCACCTCTCTCGAGTAATTAGTTCGAAAAAAATTAATGGGATTAATTTTTTTTAAGGGGAGGTAATAAGGGAGCTGTTACGTACATTTATTACCTAAGGGGGTAGTCTTCGGTCCTGCCAAATGTACGCACCAGTTTTATGTAGTTATATTGTTTGTGCGTTCGATTGATTCACGCACTGACGTGCACAATGCTGGTGAGTTGCTTTGGACGCACGTGTAACCTAGTTGAGTAGATTGTGACGTCATGATAGGGGCAGCTCGGACGACATTTTATGTCCGCAGTGTTATTATTTGATTCCTGGCAGATTTGAAGAAGCCAGCAGTTGTATTCGTATCTATTGGTCTTCATGGCGAAGCCAATAGTGGATGTCTGAAGTAAGTGTCGCCCCTTTTCGTATGGCAAGTTTAATTATGTAAATTAAAGTATCAGGCCGCTCCTATTAATGGTCTAGCGGGAATTCATCGGAGATGACATTCCTAGAATTGGACACACGGAGTCGATAGCCTTTGGAATCTTTTGTAGAGGGAGAATCCATATGTGGAATCAAGTTAATGAATATAGATATATGCTTCACATGTTTAATATGCCGTTTTACCTATGCCAAAGTCGTGGTATGGATACCGAGAGGTTAGCCAAGATGAAACACTAACTTGGTTGTATTGTTATATCTGCCTTTTGTTTGGATTGGATATGCGATCCAAGAATTTTACAACAAAGTCTGGGATGCTTACAAGTATGATATAAATTATTGCTCCGTGAGAATGAATCCGTTTGCCTTAATAAACGTCCTTGGGAGAAGGTCAATGGACGTTAATTACCATGTCTGTTATATGAAATGGAAGTGATCCTTAGTCACTGGAATAAGAGAACTTAACTGTTAGAGAATCTACAACAACTTTTAACAGTGATATTAACATTTTAACGTATGATCTTCACATCTGTAACTATGATTGTCTTGTTCCACTTCGTTGGTGTCACGTCAATAAAATACATGTACAGTAAACACCGACTTGTGTACTGCCAATACCTGCCCAGTTCACCCAATGCAACGATACCTGTTGGAATGTTCGTTTGAAGAAGTTTATTGACATTTTGTTCGTATTCAACCATTCGCGTGATAAAATCAATACCATTACCATAAACGGACTCCAACAGTTATGCACCAACTAATGACAAAGAAGAGTCTGTGAAAGAAGCATTTTATACTAGACTACAGGAAATTATGGAAAAAGTAAAAAGAAGAGACATCACAATTTTGATGGGTGACATGAATGCAAAGATAGGTACAGTCAACACCGGCTTTGATGAAGTCGTGGGAAAACAGGGGCTAGGAATAATGAATGAAAATGGGGAACTATTCTCAAACTTCTGTGCTTCAAATCAACTGGCTATAGGAGGAAGCATGTTTCCACATAAGAGAATACACAAGGCAACATGGATATCACCAGACCATAGAACAGAAAATCAGATTGATCATATATGCATAAACAAGTTTAGATCATCATTGCAGGATGTAAAGGTATATAGATGAGCAGATGTGGCATCAGACCACCACCTTCTGATAGCCAAAGTAAAAATGAAACTCAAGAGATATGCAGCAATGCAAAATTATAGACAACAATTTAATGTAGGACATCTAAGAAATCAAGAAACAAGAGACAAATTTGCGGTCACAATATCCAACAAATTCCAGGTGCTCCAACAGCTGGAAGATGCAGAGAATACAGAAGACTATTGGCAGCAAATCAAAACGGTATGGAATGAGACATGTGAAGAAATACTGGGGAAAAGGGAACGACAACAAAAAGCATGGATAACAACAGAAACCATCAAAAAGATAAAAGACAGGAAAAACAAGAAAGCAGATTTAAACACAAACAAAACCAGAAGTTCCAAAGCCAAGGCTCAAGAAGTGTACACAGAAGCAAACAAACAAGTAAAAAGAAGTATCAAAAGAGACTAGAGGAAGTATATTGAGGAGTTGGCAAGAGAGGCAGAAGATGCTGCAGCCAAAGGAAATATGAGAGAACTGTATAACAGCACAAAGAAGCTAACGGGGAAATACAAGCAAACAAGTTGCTTCATAAAAGACAAGAATGGAAAACTGCTCAGCAATATACAAGAGCAAATGAAGAGGTGGACAGAATATTTTGGGGACCTTCTCAATAGACCAGCTCCACAAAACCCCTCGGACATCCAGCCAGCAGAAGAAGAGCTACAAATTAACGGTGAAAGACCAACGAAGGAAGAAATAAAGAAAGCCATAAAGCTTCTAAGAGATGGAAAAGCGTCTGGACCTGATGGCATTCCAGCAGAGTCCATCAAAGCAGATATCGACACGGCTACAGAGATGTTATATAAATTACTTGGTAAAGTCTGGGAAAAGGAAGAGATACCAGCAGAATGGAAGGAAGGATATCTGGTTAAGTTGCCTAAGAAGGGAAATTTACAAGAGTGCACAAATTATAGAGGAATAATGTTACTATCAGTGCCAGGAAAAGTATTAAACAGGATTATCCTTGAGAGATTAAAAGAGTCCATAGACAAGAAACTGAGAGATGAACAAGCAGGTTTTCGACAAAACAGATCCTGTACAGACCAGATAGCCACTTTGAGAATAATAGTTGAACAAAGTCTGGAATGGAATTCACCACTATACATCGGATTTGTGGACTACGAAAAGGCATTTGACAGTGTAGACAGAGAATCACTTTGGAAATTGATGAGGCATTATGGAGTTCCCCTGAAGATCATTAATTTAATAAAGAAAACATATGAAGACATGACATGCAGAGTTCTTCATGAAGGACAGCTTACAGAACCGTTTGGGATAAGAACAGGAGTGCGACAGGGATGCCTCTTGTCTCCATTTCTTTTCTTACTAGCAATAGACTGGGTTACGAGAACATCGACAACACACAACAGAAATGGAATCCAGTGGACTCTGACTAAGCAGTTGGATGATCTGGATTTTGCTGATGACTTGGCTCTTCTGTCCCATAACCGTAATCAGATGCAGGACAAATTGAAAACACTCGATGAGAGGTCACAGCAATTGGGTCTGAAAATACACAGGGAAAAGACAAAGATAATGAGAATAAATGCAGGTAATGATAACAGGGTTGAACTTGAAGAAGCACCAATACAAGATGTAGAATCGTACACATATCTTGGCAGCAATATAGACAAAGTTGGAGGGACAGACAGTGATATCAAAATAAGAATACAAAAAGCAAGAGGAGCTTTTATTGCATTGGGAAATATATGGCGATCAAGAGAAATCGGATCCAACACGAAAATAAGAATCGTCAACTCAACTGTGAAGTCAATCCTATTGTATGGCTCTGAGACATGGAGAACAACAAAGACAACTACCAAAAAGCTACAGACTTTCATAAATGGGTGCTTGCGTAGAATAGAGGGATTAAAATGGTATGACAAGGTTACCAACGTGGAACTGATGACAAGAACTAGACAAGTGCCAGTGGAACAAGAGATGAGAAGAAGACGATGGCGATGGATAGGACACACACTGAGGAAACCTGTTGATAGCATTACAAGGCAGTCCTTGTTCTGGAACCCCCAGGGCAAGAGAAGCAGAGGTAGACCAAGAAGCACATGGAGAAGAGAGCTGGAAACAGAGGTGAAAATGATAAGGAGAACTTGAGATGATGGCACGTGACAGGAGGACTTGGCGTGTGTTTGTTGAAGGCTTATGCTCCTTTGGGAGTGGAGGGTTATGAATGAATGAATACCCACTTATGTGTTTTATTCATTTAATGTTCACAGGCTTCGGGTTTATCTCTTCATTTTATTTAATACATGTTTATAATATACGAGGGGCGTTCAGAAAGTAATGCACCGCATCGTTTTTCTCAGGAGCTGTTTATTCAAAAAGCATGAAATTTATACACAATATACATGGATATGTCATGTAAACATCGGTATTATTCAACATAATCCCCATAAACTTGTACGGCTTTATGCCAGCGCAAAACAAGTGCACGTATTCCTAGCCCGTACCAGATTTTGTCTTGATCATGTAGCCATTTCTTCGCTGCATGAATCACTCCTTCATCATCTTCAAACCTTGTCCCACGGAGTGCATCTTTAAGTGGATCAAATAGATGAAAATCAGAGTGTGCCAAATCGGGACTATAGGGTGGGTGGGGTAGTACAGTCCAACCCAATTTGGTGATTGCTTCCCGTGTTGCCAGACTTGTGTGAGGGCGCGCATTGTCGTGAAGGAGAAGCAGGTCTGCTGGATTCTTGTGCGGCCGAACTCTGCAAAAACGTTGATTGAGTTTTTTCAATGTCTTAATGTAAGCTTGCGAATTGATTGTCTCTCTTCTTGGCATAACGTCCACAAGAATCACACCTTCAATGTCCCAAAAGACAGTGATCATGACCTTTCCAGCTGAAGGAATTGTCTTGAATTTCTTTCTTCTTGGTGATTGCGGGTGATGCCACTCCATTGACTGTCTTTTTGTCTCAGGTTCAAAGTGATGTGCCCAGGTTTCGTCACCTGTAACGATCTTAGCCAAAAAGTTCTCTCCATCAGCATTGACACGCTCCAACAATTCAGAAGAAAGTGCTTTCCTTTGGAATCGGTGGTCATTTGTGAGACTTCGAGGAACCCATCTTGCGCAAACCTTAGAAAATCCGAGAGTTTTTATAACTGCATTTGCACTACCAATGCTGATTGACAGCTGTAAGGCCAATTGTTGAGTAGTGATTCGCCTATCAGTAAGAATAATGCTCTCGGCGCATTTCAACATTTCTGCGTTGGTGGCTGTGGCAGGACGTCCACAGCGCGGCCGATCAAGCAGCTCCGTATCTCCACTTCCTGATTCTTTGATTCTCTGAACCCAGCGACTGACTGTACTCCTGTCGACTGCAAAACTTCCATACACATCACATAGACGCTTGTGAATATTCACAACAGTTTCCTTCTCTGCAACGAGAAATTCTATCACAATTCGCTGTTTATAACGCAAGTTGCTAACACGCTCCATTTCAACGGTTTATGGCAGCCGTATTATTTGGCCGGTTGCGGTGCAATTTGGTGCACACAATTGGCACATACCATATTTGAAGTGTGCAAAATTTCATGCTTCTATCTTCATTATTAACCGAGAAAAACGATGTGGTGCATTACTTTCTGAACGCCCCTCGTACAAACCTACCTCACTATCCCGTACTTTTCTCATTCTTCTAATATTTACAAAACACATTATTACGATCTTTGTCTTGAGTAATCTGACCTATACTGTTAAATAGGAAAGATATAGAAGTGATTGCGTCTTTAATACGTTTGGGTGGTTCCTCGAGGCCTACATTCGAAAGTTACGTCGAGGTGTCGTGCTAATGACCCCTGTCCACGAAGCACTGTTTCTGTTGTGCATAGTTAGCAGGGTGGTTAGTCGCGATTCAATCCAGTAGCGAGGCGGTATTGCTGTTCGGAAGGTTCTAGTTTCCCGGTAAGCATATCACATCTGTTGTTTTAATTTTGTCTAGTTTTCTACTTTTTTTATTACAGTGAACACCCCTTGCGGAAATTTCAACGTGATCCAACTCAATAGCGTAATACTGAGTCTCGTAAGAGTGCATTCAGTACTGCACGGAATGGAAGGGAGTGCCATCAAGAGACCTCGCACCACTTTGAAAAATCACCTTGTCTAGCATCAGTTTCCGGTTATGAAACTGATGAGCCACGCCTTTATCAGAGTCCACTGAATTCCGTTTCTGTTGTTCGATGTCGTTGTTTTCATAATCTAATCCATAACCAGTGTGAAGTGAAATGGTGGCAAGAGGCATCCCTGCTGCACTTCAGTTTTTATTTCAGATAGTTCTAAAATTGTTCTTGATAACGAATTCTGCATTTCAGGTCATCTTATGTTTTCTTTATTAGGTTAGTGAGCTTCAGGTGGATTTCTGCTTCTTCTTCTTCTTCGTTTGCCCTCAGACTTCCACATTAATGACTCCAATAAAGGCAGTAGTCAAGGTTCCTGACATCTCCAAATAGTTTTTCGTGGAGAGAAGTAGGCTGTTGCCATATGCTACTCCGTTCACTGCTGTATATTGGGCAGGACTGCAACAGATATTCGACTGTCATGTGGATGATGTTACAGGAGCAGAGGGGGATGGAATAATGCTTCATTAGTTTCCAAAGTGTTTGTCTACACCAAGGGTCCCCAGACTTCTCTACCCCTCTATGGCTAATCGATCTCAGATCGGCCTTCTGGAGCTCATCGGCCCCCTGGATGTCGATATCGACCACTTCGGTGACCCCTGGTCTACACGGTCAAATGTGTTTTCACAGTCTATAAATCCCAATATAAAGTTGCGAGGTCAGTTCCAAGGTTTGTTCAGCAGTAATGGGCAGTGTGACTGTCTGGTCTGTAAGAATCTGTTTAAACGAAAACCTGGTTATTCTTATCTTAGTTATTTATGGCCCTTTTCAATCTGTCAAGGTTAACCCTGTTTAATATGTTTCCTTCTTGTCAAGCGGTAACTTACATACTCAACTTCTTCTTTGATAATTAGCCGCCGATTGTCAAAGCAGTCAGTGGCCATCACGCCTGGTGGGCGTCTTGTAGGGCAGCAACAAACTGAGTCCCCTTTGCTCGGTCGGCGGCCATCCTTCCAGCAGTGCCCCAGCTCTGGTTCATTCTTTGCAACTCGGCTACCACAGTTCCCCGCCAAGTTGTTTTTTGGTCGGCCTCTCTTTCACTTTCCTTCAGAGGTCAATAGTATAACTGTTCTTGCGATGGCATCAGTTACTCTTCTGAGAACGTGGCCAACCCAACTCCAGCGTCTGCCAGCTATGATTGTGTGCATGTCCTCTTGGTTACTCGGAGTAAGTAGTTCTTGGTTGATGATGGCATTCGGAGAATTTGGTAACTTAACATACTCTTCTTTTTTTTTAATAGGATTTATCAAGACTATGTCGAGGTTATTTTTCCTTTCTGTGTTAATGTTGCACTGCTACACGAAATACCTCTTACTTCACAATCATTTTCCTTTGTGATCTTTAGGGGACATGGAGCCACCAATGTAGCTGGGTCCCCTTGCAAGAAGGCTGCACCTGTGACGTGTAATGGAAAAAGAGTACAGTAATCTGACAGCCTATTGTAACCTCCTGGCTGCTCTGTGATTTGCTAGCTAAAAAACCTGCATTATACTGTCTGTCTTCACTTACACAGCTACTCTTTCGTCACGCCTCTTTTCTTTTAACACAAGCTAACACAGTGTTTACAAACTTCGTGACCTGTCAGTCATAACAGGAAAGCAAATCAGGTTTGTTTACCTCGTCCACTCACGCGAGCTTCATCTGTCAATCATAATACCTCTCAGACAGACAGCACGTGAGAGAATCGAAACACAGACCCTTTTGAAGTTTTACTCAGGGAAAGTTTATAATCCCCTGTGCTCTTTGATCTCGAGACGGGCATTTTAAAGGGTAACCCGTTAGTAAAGCCTCTGATGTCGCCCAATAGCGCCAGACGAGATTCTTGAGCGCTAGTTTCTGAAAATCTTCGTTCTCATAGTAGCGTGAAATTAACAACATTGAGATCAGAGCAATTTAATGATATATATACTGATGTTTTCTTAACCCAACTATCAGATGTCAGTCAGAATTTTGAATATTCTAGCACGCAGTCCTAGAACCCAATTCTTGGGGATATGGTGTATTGATTCCTGGAGAGTTTTCAATCTGAATTTTCTGGTAAAAGGATAATATTGCTAATGATTTAAAAAGTGATAGCTTAACATTTATTCTTCACTTAGATTTTTCTTGCTAGTAAAACGAGTGAAATAAAGTAACGCGTAGCGATTTCATACCAGATATTCTTTTAAAATCTTAAATCACGCCACCCGCTACCCACATACCTTAGACGGTAATTAGGTTAACAGTGTAGGCAGACGTGACACTTAATCTCTACAGGAGAGAGATAAACCCGACGGTTTAGCTGACCAGACTTATAGGCATTAAAGCGACTGATATTGAGAGTATAGAAATACACGTTATATTTCATTGTGTATATTTGTTATTATAGTGTCTATTGTTTTAATACCACACGACAAAACTAACAGAAGCCGACAATTTAATAGCTATTTAATGACAGGCGATCATTGTTTAGGGAGCGCATATGGAGAAATTAAATAATAATTAACACTGTTCGCTGACCGCCGGCGCGAGCAGGGGAGGGCGAGTTAACATAACTCAGCCTGATCAAACTCAGCGCCAGCGATGTCTGCTAGCATGTAGGCGTAAAGAAACCTTTTAAACCTAGTCAGGACTGAAGGAGTGGAGAAGAGATCGTCTTGTCCCCATCTGTGTGTATATATAGTGGTAGCATTTTTTCCATACATGTTTTTCTTGTATTCTTCGCAGACCTGATCACAAGGGCATCCAGCCGTCTTCTTCTGTTTGTTACTTTTCTCCTGTACTTGGCTTGTGCATTACCAATTTCATTTAGAAACGTTCACTCGCCAAATGGTATTTGAGAACAATAAAATTTAACCACTGGACTTACCAAATCCAGATTTATATTTTTTTACCAGCAACAGTGGTAATATAACATTATTATCATTTCCGACTCCTGACAGTCGTATTTCCAGTGGAGTATCATATGCTGTGCAGAATCGGTGCTCTAACACAGAGTTGGCCAATAAAAGAACCATCATCATCACATGTAACAATTTTTTAGCAACCAGATGTTTCCCAATACTGGAAGTATTTTCCATGTGACAGGGTGAACCTCAAGAACTGTCACAGTTTTAACTATTTGTAGTAACACTTATATCCAGGAGAAGCACCATATTAGGCGTTCACCTCACCAGTTAGTTCTGGGGATGAACTGGGGCCAATTTGGATCTGCGACAACTGGGGTAACAGAATATTAAGTGAAATAGATAATATATTCATGGACTAATTCTATTACCAAGGGATACTACAGACCTACCATACCAGGCAATTAGGTAAGAGTGTGAGAGTGGCCACTGTTTGAGAGAGTGTGTGTGAGTATTTTCCTTGTTTGCTGGAAACTATCCATATATCTGATTTGTCTAAATTTTGTTTACTTTACTGGGTCTCATAGAGCACCAATACTGTTCATTCTGTAACAGAGTGCTAACCTTCAACCTTTGGGTTAATAATTTTTGGGTTTTTTCTCCATTAGGGGAGGGTGCACTTTTCTGCTTTATTTCATATGCATGTAAATGACTCTTTGATCTTTTCCTTAAGATATTTTGATGTTGCCGAGTTTAAATGATAATAAACTACAAAGAAACTTACCTTTGTGTGTTGGTCAGACCCATACCCATTTATCCATAGTTTTTCACGTTTGTGTGACTTGTTGTCACATAGCTGTGTGTGTGTGTGTAGAGTAACTTATCTATTCTTGATGAGGGGGGGGGGGCAAAGGCTGTCTGGCAATAAAGTAGTCGTACGGATAGGCTGGAGGAGATAACCTAATCACTCCAGAGACATATCTTTCCCTCCATCTACCACCTGTGAAATCTATTTTCTATACCTTTTCTCGCGTATCTGTCGACATCCACTCTACTTAGACAGGCTAAATAAAACACTTTACCTTCTGTATGACAGCACCATACATTTACATGTTCTTGAAGTGGTGGTCTCCGTGGCAATTTGTTTTACATGAGGTTGCCAGTCCCATGCACCACCTTGCATTAGTCACCTTGTACGACATGCATGAGGGTCTGGTAGTCCTTGTCTTTCTTTGTTTCTTCAGATACCCTGGGGAACTACACAGGGTTGTACTTCATGTGAAAAGCATGATACTTTTGTGAACAGAATGTAGACAGATCATGTGAAAAGAAGGAAAAGGTTTGAGTTCTGTGAACACAGTGTAGACAGACAGTGTGAAAAGAATGAAAGCATATAGGCTTTTGTAAAACAGAATACAAGGAAGTCATGTGAAGAAGATGAAGTAAGTAATTTCTGTGAACAGAATGCATGTCATGTTTTAAAAAAATGCAGACATTCCACGTAAACAGATGGAAAATAGGTCATGAACAGCCTAGAAGATATGCCCACCATCAAAGAATAGGTAGACGCTAAAACTGGGTTGACCACATTCTCATTGGAGACCCCGACACTCTCTCCAAAGCTGCATGCTATGGACTCCAGAGGGAGCACCAAAGAGAGGCTGGCCAAGAGCAGCCTGAGAAATGTGGAAGCAGAGTTGCAAAGCAAGAATCATAGCTGGGGCACCACATAATGGATGGCTGCCACCCGAGCAAAGTGGAGACACTTTGTTGCTGCCCTACAAGATGTCACCAGGCGTGATGGTCACAGATCGCTGGGTCATACACAAAAAACCCCTAATTCTGGAGTCACAATTGTGCTTAAAAAACCAAACACACACAAACACTTACACACAAAACACTTCTTCTTCCATCCTTAGCCATCAACCGGCAAAGCAGTATGTGGCCAGTATGCCTAGTGGCGTCTTAGGGCAACAACAAATTGATCAATCTATCGCTGTTTCCACCACGCCTAGTGGCGTCTTTGTGGAACAAAAACAGACCAAACAATCTATCATTGTTTCCGTAATCAGATTGGTTGGCAAGCAGGTGATCAGCCCACTGTGCGAAGTTTTTACGGGATGGGGTAAACAGCCCCATGCCCATACCCTCCTTAGTCGCCTTTTACGACATGCGTGGTAGGGTGCAGTGTTACTATTCTTTGCTCCCCTTTCGGGCCCCGGTAACACACGGGTGAACACAAAACACGAATACCCTTAATTCTGGAGTTAACAATTGTGCTTAAAAAAAAACCAAACACACACAAAACACAAATACCCCTAATTCTGGATTTTAAAAGTCTGACACCATTTATCACTGTGTTCAAATATATTATTTTGTACAGGAGACAAAGTTTCAGAGCATGACACCTTTATTAACTGTCATTAAGTTTAAAACTTATACAAGTTTCTTTATTTTTTAACAGTCTTTTCGCAAGCAACATGGAAACTAAAATTCAAATCCTAGCCATGGGAAATATGAGACTTATCATGTCTAGTAGTACTGATGGTTTAATTCTCTTCACATCTTATCTTTGAGCGGACTTATACTTGAGATCATCATTTCAGTTTAGCCACCCCTGTAGCTAGCCCCCCCCCCCCCCCCGTGCGAGAAGCCTGTACCTAAGGATTCATATACTCTTGCAGCTGCTGTTTCTTTAAAAAATTAGTTTTGCAAGATGAGATTGGCACCCCCCCTACAACCTCATATAAGCCACCTCTTATGAAATGCCCGAAGAAGTAGTACGGCTATTCTTTCTTAGTCTCTTCAGTGACCCCCAAGATCTAACAGGGAAATTACTTGAGATATTTGCTGGTTTTCTAGCCATCTTGGTATGCCCTATCGGATCTTCTATTTGTGTCTTCCTGTTTCTTCTGAACTCAATCTTCCCCAAGCCACCAAATTTTCCAGTACTAACTCTGAAGCATACTTTAGTTTTGTTAACAATCTTGTAAAGCTTTTCACATCTGGTCATTGATGGTTACCAAGACATTCTCCTCAGGAACTACAAAGCATACAGCCACTACGATATCTTGTGAGTACACATTCCTAACAACTGATGTATCTGATATGCCCCATCTCTTCCTGACAGTGCCAGCTTCTAATGATTCAACTAACGGCATACATTCATTAACTACCCTTCAGCTTCCTGAGGAGCACATGCCTTCAGTAAATGCCCCCCACATCCATCTGGTCTGTGCCATCTGCTCAATCTCTTTTATGTCTGTCTCCAGTTCTCTTCTCCCTGTGTGTTTTCAATCTCCTTCTATCTCTCTTATGCTGAGGGAATGTCCTATGGATTCCTGAACAAGGACTGCTATGTAATACTATCAACAGGTTTCTTCATGTGTCCTATCCATCATCACAAGTGTCTTTTAAAAAATCTCTTAACAGCACACATACAAACACTTATAAACTTGCTTTAGCAAATATATAAAATTTTTTGTCTTTTCAAAATATGAACTCAGATCACATGGACGTGACTGGTTTTCAAAATAATACATCCAGAATGTAAACTTCTAATCTGTGTTCATGCATTAATATTATCAATGATTGTCTGAAATATGCATCAATTCTTCTTACAATTCAAGAAAGTCAGTTTAACAATCTGCATTAACTCTTAGTATATGAGCTCACATTTTTACGAGCTCATTTTAGGGAGTAAATTTTGAGACATGACTGCTGTTACTGATTTTGCCTTAATTTATCTATTTAAAGCGATAAGACAAAGTTTCATATATCAAAATATGCAGAAATGAAAGTTCCATTACATACACAGAGTTTAACAGTTCAATAGTTTAAAAAAATTAATCAATATTTACAATAATAAATAGAGAAGCATTTAAAAAAGAAATATATATATATATTCTGAGTTGAACCATGATCAACTTAATGCGATCCAACCTCTTCAATAATTTTAGCCGCTTGATGCTCAATATTATCAGTTGTTGCTGTTCCTGATCTAAGTTGTAATGTGGATGTAACTTTTGTTTCTTTTGCAGGGCCTTTACCGTTGCTTTTTATTACTTCCCTTCCACTTCTATCGCTAGATCTAGCTTTTGAAGTTAGATTTGAGTTAACAGGAAACATATTAGAACTCTTTTATTTGAAAATGTAGAGACTAACTGTGCCACACCTCTTTAGGTGGCTTGCCATATTTTTGGGCCAAATTGCGCGCCACCTGAAGTAGTGTGCTACATACCAAGAGTTAACCTTGAAGAACAGATAAAGCTTATTTCGTAAGTTACTGATGACTGGCAATTATCCTAAACATTAATCAGGATAAAGTGTCCTAAATATTATTTACCACAACAAACATTATCTGAAATGCCAATAATCTGTACAATCAATTATGCAAAATGTTAGTTATCCAAATCAATAGTCTGTGAATTTGTAAGAAACAATTTCTACAGTTTAACTGTAAGATGAAAATCATGAGGAATTTGAGATGAAGAAATGAGGATGAACATTGCTGTAAAAATAAAGTGACTATTTTGGATCAAATATTAATAACAATAGGGTTTTCTTCCTTAAGAATCTGTTTGTTTTCCTTTTTATTTGTGAATATGTCTCAGAAATGGGTATTTTTGTTGTGTTTCTTCTTTCTACTTTTCTGGACTGGTGTAACGGACATTTTTAGCAACATAAAATATCCACTGCTAGTTTTTCTGGGCCGGTTACAGGTTATGAGATTCTAAAAATAGATTACAAAAGGAGTGTGCCAGCAAATAATGCTCGCCTTGCCTTGCTCTTGCTGGGAGGTCCTACTGCTGGGTACACCACACTCTGCTGTCTGAGGCAACAATCACAATCCATTTTGTGACTGCTAGCCCAAGCAAGTTTATCAAACAATCAATCATAACCCTTCAGCTCCCCAAGGAGCATAGGCCTTCAACAAACATATGCCAAGTCTTACTGTCCCGAGCCATCAACTCAAGGTCTTTCCATCCCTTCATATCTGTCTCCACTTCTCTTCTCTGCATGTTTGGTCTCCCCCTACCTCTCTTTACCCTGGGGATTCTACAACAAGGACTGCCTTGCAATGCTATCAACAGGTTTCTTCACTATCCATCTCAAGCAAATAAAAAAACCAATTTATAAGTCATCTCAGTTACATTGTTAGATAACCAATGGTCAAACACAGTTACTATACCTGTATATATTTTGTCTTGACTTCATTCAGCATTTCGGCTGACTTATATCCATAAACATGAATTCCTATACACAAAACATCAGAATGAATATTAAAATGTAAAGACAGCAAATAGCATAAATAACTCAAAGGAAGTTGTTCCAAAACAAACTGGGTGGGGAGGATACGAGGCTGGAAAAAAGAAAAATTATTAGCCAGAAAGTATAGTAAAACAATTTAATGTCTAGAAGAAAAATTATCAGCCAGAAACTAAAGATAAAAATTTCACGCCTAGAAAAAGAAAACTGATCAGCCAGAAAGTAAAGTTAAAAATGCTCAATGCACATGAAGAGATATAATCAGCCTGACAGCAAAAAAAAATAATTATTGGCCAGACAGTAACATTTAACAATTCATGTGAAGAAGAAGAAAAATGATCAGCCTGAAAGATAAAAAAAAAAAAAAAAATTATCAGCCATACAGTGAATTTAAAACTTCATGTCCAGAAGAAGAAAATTATTAACCAGAAAGTAAAGTTAAAATTTCATTTCGTTAGTTTTAAATACCTTTGTCAAAAAAAAAAAAAATTATGTTCCATATACAACTATATTGAACTGTTTGTAATGTAAGCAATGATATTTAGTGACTACATTTTCGCAATTTAATAAATTCACATAACTTCAAACTGATGTTATTAATCTGTCTAGGTATTTGAACCTAATGACTTATTTCAAAATTGTTATTTACTTTGAAACAGCTTTAGAAGATGAATATTTACAATTTTTTTCTTAAAAAATCTGGAAATTTTAAGAATATATACATATATTTATTTACAATCTCTTAAACTGTTCAGAATATTGCTGGAAGATGAGATAAAACTCAACTCTTTATGTAAAACTGAACTACATGTATCAAAATCACAAGCTACAGTATATTGTTACAGAGCTCATTTCTTTCAGCTCCCCTAGGAGTATAGGCCTTCAACAAACATATGCCAAGCATTTTTCTTCGTTCGCCCTCAGACTTCCACATCAATGACTCTAATAAAACAGCTCAAGGTTCCTGACATCTCCAAACAGTTTTTCGTTGAGAGAAGTGGGTTGTTGCCATATGCCACTCCATTCACCTCTGTAAGCTGGGCAGGACTGGAGCAGATGTTCGGCTGTCATCGTAAGTATTCCTTATGTCAAGTATTCCTGTCATGTCAAGTATTCCTGTCATGTCAAGTCTTCCTGTCATGTCAAGTCTTCCTGTCATGTGCTATCAGCTCAAGGTCTTCCTGTCTTCCTCATCAATTGTCATTTCCTTCTCCATGAGATTTTTGGGTCTATCTCTATTCCTCTTAACCTGGCGCTAAATTAATGATAAAAATATAATGCCCTTTTATACATTTATAAAAATATAAGGGTGCCGCGGTAGCATAGTGGTTAGTGCACTGGCTTCCTAGCTCAGTGGTCTATGGTTCGATCCCCAGATGAGGTGAGATTTTTTTAAGACCGCAAACAGCTCCTGGGTCGACCCAGCCCCAATTGGGTACCAGAGCAACTCTGGGAAGGTTAAGGCGGCCGGCGTGATGCTGACCACATCACCCCTAGTGTGCAGATGGTCAAGAAAATATGGGCTTAAAACCATATTCCCAATATGCCTCAATGGGCGTGTAACGGGATCCCTTTTTCCTTTTAGTTTCAGTAACCACTTTATAAAGTTGAAAATCAATGCAGGGCTCATTGACAAATAAAACTTTACCGCGGTGGGTGTTTCTTACTACTACATTCAATTCCTGGGAGGGGGGAACAATCTATGGAGCTATGAAGAGACAAAAAATAAAATAAAAAGGAATACTGCAACCTCAGTACAAGGTGACTAATATGAGGTTATACATAAGGCTGGCAATCTTATTATGTAAAACAGATTGCTACAGATACCACCATTGTAAGATCATGTGAATGTTTTATGTAGGCTTCCTGCAAAGGGGGGGGGACCAGCAACAGTGGTGGCTCCATGCTCTGTAAGGAGCACAAAGACAATGATGATGATGATGACGACGACATTCCCTCAGCATCTGGCACACCACTAACTCAAATCTTCTTGCACTATACCAGGTGGGGTTTAGACAGAAAGGAAAAAAAAAAAAAAAGAGGCAATACTTATTACTTGTACAATAGACGAGAAACTAGCCAATGTTACGGCCACAAGGACTTCGTCAGTGTCAAATGAACAAAATCAGAAAGGAAAAAAAAAAAAACCCCCCCGAAAAATACAAATGTAGATACACCTGATGCTACAGCATGGCTAGAAGGGCATGAAGTTTAAAGATTAAGAGGGTGACGGAAAAATAGAGACAGAGAGAGCACGAGAATGAAATACATTTAAAACAAAAAATTAAATTTAAAAAATAAAATAAATGAAAAAAGTAATTATACAAATATTTTAAACGATAAATAAACCAAGACTTTTTAAAAAATTGTCTTCTGTCCTATTAAGATGTGTAACCTTTTTTCCCTCCTACACCCTACCCCATAAACGTATGTCGGTAGTGACACTATCAACTGTGATGTATAAAAATAAAAAATGTTATAACAGTACTCTCTATAAAGATGTGCTTCTACTTTAGGCTGAAGTAACAATGATTATATCTGAACCAATTAACTCCAAACATCAGTAGAATAGCGGCCCTTTGACTGCAGTTTTTTAATGTAGTCCTCTGCATCAGCTGTACTCATCTCCCCTTTTGTGGTGAGAATTTTTACCAGCACCGAGTGCACATCTCTGGCCATATTCTTGGCATCCCTAACAATAAAAAAAGAAAAAGAAAACAGGTTAATAAAATTCAAATTATGAAATATAATTCATATAATGAAATAATTGTCTTAGGAACTAAAAAAAAAAAAGCTCTTTTTGTCGAATTATTAACAGGTACATTAAACATTAAGGAGCCGAGGTATTACAGTGGTTAGTGCACTGGCTTCCTAGCTTGGTGGTCCATGGTTCGATCCCCCGTTGAAGTGGGATTTTTTAGACCGCAAATGGCTCCGGAGTCGACCCAACCTCATGAATTGGGGACCAGAGCAACTCTGGGAAGGTTAAGGCGGCCGGCGTGATGCTGACCACACCACCCCTAGTAAGCCAATGGTCAAGAAAATATGGAACTAACACCATATTCCCAATATGCCTCAATGGGCGTGTAACGGGATCCTTGACCTCCTTTACACTAAACATTTCCACCATTATTCTTGGGTCAACAGTGGTGCTGCAATTGTATCTGTAGCAGTTTATTTTACACGACGAGGTTGCTAGCCTTATGCAAAACCTCACATTAGCTGCCTTGTACAGCACAATCTGGAGAGTAACAGAAAAGGAAATGTCCAAAGTGTCCTTTTTCCCCACAACCTGCCTAAGGAAAATTCTTTGAATTTTCTGGTCAAACATCATCACTAACCAAGAACTGCTAACTTGGAGCCACCAAGAAGACATGCACACCATCATAGCAGTTAGACCCTGGAACTGGGTAGGCCACATCCTCAGAAGTGACCCTGACACCATCACCAGAACTGCCATGCTATGGACTCCAGAAGGAAAGCATAATCAAGGATGGCCAAAAGCCACTTGGTGGAGAACAGTGGAGGGGGAGATGCTAAGCATGAACTAGAGCTGGGGCACCATACGAAGGATGACTATTGACCGAGCAAAGTGGAGACAAGTTTGTTGCTGCCCTACAAGACGGCACCAGGTGTGATGGTCACTGATTGCTTTGTCAGTCAGTGACAAAGGAGCAAAGAAGAAGATACCATAATCCTTTTCCTTCTGTGTCTCATATAACATGAAATATAATTCATATCATGGTCCTAAGAACTTTAACAAATGTTTTTCATGAATGATTAATAGGTACCATAAACCTTGCCCCGTGTGGTTCTCTCTTGAGACAAAGAAAGAATACAACCACTACACCCTCAGGCATGTCGTACAATGCAACTAATATAAGGTTGCGCATGGCGTCTGGCAACCTCATCATGTCAAACAAATTGCTACAGAAACATGCAGGAGCATGTGAGTGCTTTGTGCGGGCTACCAGCAATGAGGGCCAGCTTCAGCAGCGGTGTCAAGCTCCAAAGGGAGTGAAAAGGAAAAATAAATGATGATCCAAAACCTTTCCACCATCCTCTTTATAATTGTGTCAACACTGGTGTTACTGCCTGTGTGTTAACCCTTTCATCTCGTATTCCTGGATTATCAAGAATGAACAATACCCATGTGAAAACTGGGATCCTAACAAACAAATTTTCAACCACTCCATTAAATTTAAGTAGTGATTGTGGTATATGTTCTGCAGCAAATGACAGCTTTTATTTACAGTGGTCACTGTGTGTACAGAAAATTTTACTATTTTACAAGAAGTGTGCCGATCTGAAACCAAGGAGCTTTAAGTGGGAAAGCCCTAGGTCTAGGCTGCTTACAGCTGTTCAAGTAATAGACAATATATCATGTTCAGACAACGATGAACAAAATTTTGGTCAAACATTTCCTGAAAGTGATTTATAATCCAGCGTTGAAGAAAGTAGATTTGATAGTGATAACGAGCAGAGTTTTGGCTATGACTCGTGCCAGGAAGTGCGGCTCTCTATCAGCTGATAGTGGATCCCCTGATGGGCTGACTGGTATGGTAAGGCAGAATACTAGTGCTATATTATAAGTAAGAATATTACTGATAAGGTCTTGAAACTTTATGTAATCGTTGTTTCTGTGACATTTTAAATATATTTTTGCTCAGGAACTCAAGTATAGGAAGACATAACTCTCAGGGGATCAGGGCTGGTAGGGTTAAACTAATTTCTGCATGAGGTCTCTGAAATCACTCACCCACAAATGTATAAATGACCGTTGTTGTTGAGCACATTCCATATTTCATCATGATTCTGGTCAATCAGATGCTGGACATAGACTTTGTGACCCTGGTCTCTTGAGAAGGCTGTGTGCAGAGTCAGCACTCCACTGTTGACAAAGTTCATCAGTTCTTCTTTGTAGATAAAGTCCATGTCCTCATTGCGGCAGCCATAGTAGAGAATAGTATCACCAACAGGTTTTCCTGAGGTAGCAATAATATTCATTAAAAAATAAACTAAAATTATGACAGTAACATAAAAATTGGAGGCATCATACAGAACTGACCAACGGGCTGATCACCCGTTTGCCAGTCACTTCGATTACGGAAACAACAGCAGATGGATTGATTTGCCGTTGCCCTAAAGACGCCAATAGGCGTGATGGGAAACAATGGCAAAGAAAACCTATCTGCTGTTGCCCTAAGACGCCACTAGGCGTAATGGCCACTGACTGCTTTGACGGTCGGTGGCTAAGGACGGAAGAAGAAGATACAGAACTGAGGAAGCAAAGAAAGAATATGGCTACTGTGCTCTCAGGCATGTCATATGAGGCAACAAGTATGAGGAGGTGCAAGAGGCTGGGAACCTCATCATGTTAAAAAAAAAACTTGCTACAGAAACTATCACTGAAAGAACACATGAATGCTGTGGTGCAGGCTTCCTGCAAGGAGGCTGGCTGCAGTGGTGGCTCCATAAGAAGCACACACACAAAAAATGAATGAATATAAAAACACAGTAGGCTAACATAAGAACACAGGACAGTAATATGAATAGATAATATAAAATAAGCAAGACACCATATAAAAAAACAAAAGACATTACATAAAAACATAAGACACTAGATATTATTTTAACTCTGAAAGGATTGACTTTCCCAGGCACTCATGACAGGAGGTAAGTTTTCAGGATTGATTTTCCTAGGCACTCATGACGAGAGGTCAGTCTTCAGGATTGATTTTCCCAGGTACTCATGATGGGAGGTCAGTTTTCAGGATTGATTTTCCCATGCGCTCATGATGGGAGGCGAGTTTTCGGGGCTGATATATTTAAATAAGTTTTCACTTCATTTTGTCCCAGTGTTCTATTTTATTACTTCTCATTCAATTTACTTTACAACTATGTATAACATTACCATACTTTTAGAACATTCAAGCAGACAGAAAATAACTACGTCCTCCATGAGTTAACACACAATCCACAATATAAATACACAAGATATAATAATATAATAGCTCTTTCAGTCATAATGGACTATGGGAATGCGCCCCAGAGGTGACAGCCCGCAGCTGCTTATTTTCCTGGTGTTCCTTTCGACGTTTTCTCCTCTCTTCTGCTTGCCGTGAGAGCTTCTTTTTGTCCAATCTGAAGTGGTGCGTAGAAAGCATCACCACTTGGTGTGATTGGCAGCTTCATCCTCCCAGGCTGCTGGATTCATGTCCAGTGCCCTCATGTTTCTCTTTCTCACATCTTTGAACCTCAGCTACGGTCGCCCAACTGTTCTTTTGTCATCTGCCAGTTGTCTGTAGAAGATATCTTTCAGGATGCGACCATCTTCCATGCAGCAGACATGGATAAGTTACTAGTATTTAAAAGCAGTAGATCAGATTGTAAAAACATAAGATCATATAATTCCACCATCTAATATCTTTACAAAACACAAAAAATAAAACAGTAGACAACAAATAAAGCATGAGTTATGTTTCCAGCAGGTTTCTCCAGGATTATTCTGAAGATCCTAACACCAAGTTGTCATCACAATTATCATCACTGTTATTCCCTTTAGTTTATTGTGGAGGGTAGGCCTTCAACTGGATCAAGCTAAGCTCTTCTGACTGTAACTTATCTGTTGTTCACATGTATTTCTTTCTCCTCCCTCCATTTTTTAAATATGCTCCAGGATTCTTCATTCATTTCCTTACTCATTTCCCTTTCTGCTCCTTATCCTTTAGCACGCTGCATTAAAATGACGGAAATTTGCCCTGCAGCTGCATTCTTTTTCACAAAGCCCCCTTTTTTATAGTGGGTGACTTGTAAATTCTATAGTTTTTTTGTTTCTTGGTCAATTGCTCTAATTTTTGGAATGTATATAAATAAATGAATGACAAATCTGATGATATAAGTTTTGTTGGTGTATATGTTAGATGTGATAGGAAGAGAGGAATGGAAAGATGAAAAAAATGGGATGAGGCACCCGCATCTTGCCTTTTCTGTTCACTAACCTGACTTCATCAAAATTATCGTCAACAATGCTAGACATACTCCATTTTTTCCCCATCTCCGCAATCACCCATATTCTGAGAACCGATATCAGCACTAGTAATGCCAACAAATTCCTCGTCATCGGAAGTCAGAATCCATGACAATTTCAGTGAAAATGAGTTTGTTCGATGCCGATTGATTTTGATGTTTTAAAAATTAACAAAAAATAAACACGAATACACCCGTCATTAAATAAAGATCGGAATCGGAAGTGAACTCTCTTGCACATAAGATTAAATCTAAACATCCGGTGGTGATATCACGTGTACACATATTATAAGGCAGGAAACCGACGATATCCGAAAGTCGCAATAATGTGCCTGCAGCTGGCAGAACACAGCAAATCTATGGTGCAAATTTGTGACTCCAGCATGCTAAAGGATAATTATGAAGCCATAAATACAGCTGGTCCCCTTGGAGGAAGCCCGCATAAAAATATTCATACACTCTTGCAGTAGTGATTTCTGTAGCTACTTTTTCTATACAATGAGTTTGCCAGTCCTATATACAACCTCATGTTACCCATTTATGAAAACTAGTAACTTCTTTATTTTCCATGTTTCTGAGCTGCACAATAGGACTAAGCTTATTTAGGACGCGTACTATTTATGATCACTGGCAAACTTGAGACCATGCAAAGTATAAAACAAAATAAAAACATTATAACACTAACACATGCCACAAATATGAGTTATGTACCTTCTTCTTTGAAGTAACTCCTCTCCTGAATGAAGCCTCTAAATGGAGCTAATCCTGTACCAGGGCCAATCATGATAACTGGTGTTGAAGGCTTGTAGGGCAAACGGAACTGTGATTTGCGGACATAAATTGGGACGTGGACTTTGTGACCATTGTCTGTGCTGGGCGTCTTGGTGGCTAACCAAGAAGTGCAAACTCCCTTGGTGTGACGATTGGTTGGGGTGGTGTACTCAACCACGACTGCGGTAATGTGAATACTTGTAGGGTAGAGCTGTTAAAGTAAACAGTACATATAGAGTAATTGAAAATGTGACCGGGTTTGGACAAATTTGGAGAGGAATGTTCAGAGAAATTCTTCGACAATACAAAGAATATATCAGGACAACGTATTACAATCAATAAATGTTAGGCACACAATGCAAAATTACTATAGGGAAGTATTTAAAAAGTGGCCAAATCATCATCATCATCATCATCATCAGGTGTCATCTTCACATCGAAGGTCAGCTACAATGGATCTCCAATGTCTTCTGTCACTTGTCTTGATGATGCCCTCTGATAGACTTTTTCCTGTCACTTGTCTTGATGGCGCACTCTGATAGACTTTTTCCTGTACATCTCTTGATGTTCTTTTAGCATTTCTAAGTTTGATTTCCTTCATTATTCAAAATACAAGATATAAATGCCCAGGGCAGAACTCATTAAAGTTCAGTACAACATAGAAATGTACATAGTAGTACACAGCAATATTCAATACCACAGAGAAATGTGTAGGGTATTAGAAAGCCACACAGAAATGTAAACAACATTAAACAACACAGTTCAGGACAGCACAGAAATGTAAAGAGCAAATCACTGCAATGTTCAACATCATATAGAAATGTTAAGGGTTATAAACAACAATGTTCAATACCATATAGAAATGTTAAGGGCAATAAACAACAAACAATACCACATAGAAATGTTAAGGGCTATAAACAACAATGTTCAATACCACATACAAATGTTAAGGGCTATAAACAACAATGTTCAATACCATATAGAAATGTTAAGGGCTATAAACAACAATGTTCAATACCACATAGAAATGTTAATGGCAATAAACAACAATGTTCAATACCATATAGAAATGTTAAGGGCTATAAAGAACAATGTTCAATACCACATAGAAATGTTAAGGGCTATAAAGAACAATGTTCAAACCATATAGAAATGTTAAGGGAAATAAACAACAATGTTCAATACCATATAGAAATATTAAGGGCAATAAACAACAATGTTCAATACCATATAGAAATGTTAAAGGCGGTAAACAACAATGTTTAATACAACATAGACAAGTACAGGGCAGTACAAAACAATGTTTAATATAACACAGACATGTACATGGCAGCACACATCAATGTTTATATAATATAACACAGACATGTACAGGGCAGCACACAACAATGTTTATTTAATACAACACATACATGTACATGGCAGTACACAATAATGTTTATTTAATATAACACAGACATGTACATGGCAGCACACATCAATGTTTATTTAATATAACACAGACATGTACAGGTGAGGAAGTTGAGGGGAACTGCTGTAAGACGTGGAGTAAAATGGATGGGTGTGAAAAAAAATCGAAAAAAGGTAATTCGTCTTACGAGGACAAAAGACAAAGAAAATAGCCAACGTTACGACCACAAGGCCTTCGTCAGGGAAAGGAAAGAAAGTGAAGGCTAGATAGGACACATAAGAACCTAAATAAATATAAAAAAATATAAAAATTAAACCTAGGTACTTCCCTGAAGGAAACTTCCCGCTAACCGATTGGCGTGCCCGGAAAAGGAAAAATCATGTACAGGGCAGGACACATCAATGTTTATTTAATATAACACAGACATGTACAGGGCAGCACACATCAATGTTTATTTAATACAACACAGACATGTACATGGCAGCACACATCAATGTTTATTTAATATAACACAGACATGTACATGGCAGTACACAACAATGTTTATTTAATACAACAGAGACATGTACATGGCAGTACACAACAATGATTAATACAACACAGAAATGAACATGGCAGCACACAACAATGTTTATTTAAGACAACACAGACATGTACAGGGCAGCACACAACAATGTTTATTTAATACAACACAGAAATGTATACGGCAGCACACAACAATGCTTAATACAACACAGAAATGAACATGGCAGCACACAACAATGTTTATTTAACACAACACAGACATGTACATGGCAGTACACAACGTTTATTTAATATAACACAGACATGTACATAGTAGCACACATCAATGTTTATTTAATATAACACAGACATGTACAGGGCAGCACACAACAATGTTTATTTAATACAACAGAGACATGTACATGGCAGTACACAACAATGATTAATACAACACAGAAATGAACATGGCAGCACACAACAATGTTTATTTAACACAACACCGACATGTACAGGGCAGCACACAACAATGTTTATTTAACACAACACAGACATGTACAGGGCAGCACACAACAATGTTTATTTAATACAACACAGAAATGTATACGGCAGCACACAACAATGCTTAATACAACACAGAAATGAACATGGCAGCACACAACAATGTTTATTTAACACAACACAGACATGTACAGGGCAGCACACAACAATGTTTATTTAACACAACACCGACATGTACAGGGCAGCACACAACAAGGTTTATTTAATACAACACCAATATGTATATGGCAGCACTGTTACGGTATATGATATTAACGCCGTCTGCTAAGGGTTACCAGACGTGCAATTATAAAGGTTAAGACATTTAATATATTGCGATAGATGTTTCAATTAATGAACGCTTTATACACGATCGATTATGACGTGTATAGCGTTGTTTAGGACACAGTCGGTAACTAAGAAACGCTACCCTTTTCACATAGACCGTCAAGCTGTTAAGACGCGTTTGACTCTCCTTCCAATGTTGGGCATGGTATTGCCATACAGATATATATTTTATGTAAGTACGGACATGGGTCAGTCCATTGCTATTATGAAGATTTGAAATGATTAAAGGTCAGTACGAAAGTAAAAATTAAGGAAGGATGAATTACAGTCCATAGTATTTGATTTTGCCAGACTCATAGACTCACTGTCGGCCGTTGGAAACCCCAACCGCGCGTGCATACAGCTATGACAATCTGCATACAGTAATTTGATTATTGGACAAGGACTGATAGGATATCTACATATCTATGCCATATATTTTCAAGTTATAATATGTACCTTTGTGATCAACATGCATGAATCGTCTTGACGTGTAATCTGTATTAAATAATTGTGGACTCAATGGAACCGACTTGTCACATCAATCGTATTCCAAGGTTCAATTATTATTCAGAATCTTCCACCCCTGCATTCGCGTAATCTTACATAGAAGGCACGATACACGATCACTCAAGAATATCAAGAAGATAAAACAATGGCCAGAATTTATAACTACTTTATTGACATTACATGGAACATTGTTCAGAGCTAACCAAACCACTACTTGCAACAGACCACTTCCACTTGCAACAGTGGTGGCCGGTGTCTGGGGATCGAAAAAAAAAATTTCTGAATGACTTTCGAATGAAATGTTTACGATCAAGTTACGATCACATGATGTGCTGAATTATGACCTATGACGCAGTACTCAGTCTAATGCCTAACAACGCGACGTCACTGAAATTCGTGTAGGTGAAACTATCGGAGAAAAAACTGAAGTCGTTCTTTTAAGCCTAACCAAGGGAAAAATAAGTCATTTGAAGCAGACACAAGAAATGGACTACAGGAGCAGGCAGTCAAGGGCATTAGCCTAGCTGTTGACGACCTATAGCACTGACCGAAGCAACGGGAAAGATAAGTCTAGCTGTTTAAATTGTCGTCATTGCAAAACCGTAATACTGAGTCCATTTCGCTTTGATTAGGCATGTCTATGTATTTTCATGTATATATGTTAAATTTGTTTTCCATCGTATGTATTTGTTGTTAATTCGTGGGCCGGTTGGAGAGGGAACTGAAATCTCTGGGAATGTCGCGAACAGCTGACCACCTAGATTTCAGTCGTTCTTAGGGAACTTAAACGATCGCACTTTTGGAAGCCCATTGAGGTTGCCATTGGACAGTCTGTCCAAATTTGCTACCGTTTGACAATTTGCGTTAGCTGTACTGTCCCGTAGATAATTGGTGTATTTTATTCGTATTCAGTTAATAATTTTATTCAGTTCTGTACCATGTTCGTCACTATTTCGTCCATTCTCCTCTGACTATCATTTATTTTATGATTATTAAATTTTCGTCCGTTATGAGTCCTGTGACGTCATCATTTTTCGCAGTCATTTTTTTTTTTTGTGTACTTTGAATATTAAGTTGACCTCGGGTCAGACCATGACCTTTCATTTGGTCTGTGACATTTCCGCTTATTTTATTTAGTTCATAAATTCATTTTTAATTGTGAAAATGTCTTGTTTGCGTCTTGACATTGTTTGTACCCTTTAGTTGCATCATTGCTTGTCTGTCCTCATGATATATATTTATATTACATTAATAATATGCTATTATATGCAATAATACACTTGTAATCTAATTTAATTAATTTTTTCTGAAATTTAAGGGTAATATGGGACATTGCATAATTATGCAGTGATAGTCCAAGAAAGTAGCACTACAATTTATCATAGATGCCTAGGGCATAATAATATAATATATATATTGACAAAATAAATAATCTTATAGCTACCTTTGAGGTAATAGACCCATTGTATATTATTTAATATACTTTTCTGGTACTAAGAGAGTGACTTAGTACATTGAACAATATAATTACTAGGAATTATACCCAACATTATTGGATATTGAGATTAATTGTGTGATATAATTACATTATATTTAACAGATATCATAACTATTTATGATATAGTATTATTTAGATACAATATTGTTACAAAATATTGTCTATTAGTTGAACTTAACATTAAGTTCAATACTATTGTGATTACTTATATTGAATATTTCTAAGTTGAGTAAGTATAATAATTACTCTGAAGCTACTATTGACTATTTTAATCAGTAATTATCAATAATTACTACAGATAAAAGTCAAAATGCTTACTATAGACCATTTCGTTAAAATTGGCCGTGATTATGGTTATAAATCTCAAGAACTTCGTCAGTTTGCTGAATCAGAACTCGAAAAATATGAAAGAAAGGAAGAAGAGAAAAAGGCTGCATTAAAGAAAGAGGAAGAGGAACAAAAGGCAGCATTAAAGAAAGAGGAAGCAGAACTTGAGATGAAGCAAATTGCCAAGGAAAATAGGTTGAGAGAGATTGCTCAACGTGAAAGAGAAGAGCAAAGAGCAATCTCCAGGCAGGAAGAAGAGAATAAATTGAAACGAGAGGAAATTATTTTACAACAAGAAATGGAATTGGCGCGTATTAAATTGGAGACAGCAAGATTACAAGCACAAAATGCTGATGCAAACCAGAATAATAACGCACAAAATGGATCATCATCCAGCCAGCCTAAACACTTCTACAACTTTAAACTACCCATTTTCAACTTGAACGTCGACGACCTTTCATCGTTCCTGGCACGTTTTGAACAGACTTGCAAAACAAACCATTTGCCTGAAGAGTCATGGGTACTCAAGTTAAATGAATTCTTGGTTGGAGAACCACTGACAGCTTCTCAAAATGCTGACCCATCAATAGCTAATAACTACGGTGCTATTAAGTCCTTGCTTTTACGAAGATTTCACCTGGACGAGGAACACTGTAGGTTGAAATTTAAGGGAATTTTACCTGAATCTCCAAGGGATTTTGCAGGATTCATTGCGAATATACGCAATACATTTAATAGATGGGTTGAACTGGCAGAAGTCAACAAATCATACGACAAATTAGTTGATTTACTACTACGAGATAAGGTATTATCTTCAGTTAGCCAGCCATTTTTTGCATATTTGCAGGAGCGTAAACCAGGTACTATGGATGAGTTAGAAAAAATTTCTTTAAACTACTGTTCGGCACACCCGAATGCAACCATTTCTAACTCCTCATTAAGAGAACCTCTACCTGTGGCGTCTAATATGGCCTACAATCACAATAACAAACAAAGACATCACAGTGTAGACAGAAGCAGGTTCCAAAGAAATCACAATGTTAACTTTCAGAAGGGACATAATAATGATTTCAACAATAAAAATGAGTTCAACAGAGGTAGATCACGAGATAGAAATTATTCACCTCAAACAAACTACCACAATGGTCAACATAACACTCATTATAATCGATCACATACTCCCAATAATAATAGTAACTGGAATGGTAATAATCATGGCTCGAGACATCGAGATAATAGTTACTATAGAGGACGACGAGATAATTCTAACAATTATACTCGGAATCGATCTCATTCTCGGGGATCATCTCATTACAACCATAATACAGGGGCGGCAGTTACAAATAATACTACCCCTATAGCTCAGGTCCCACTTGACAATAATACAACACAGTCTTCTGCTGCATGTTTTGCTATTAATTATAATGTGGCAAATAGTTGCCAGCAATGCAATCTTATTTTTCAGAAGGCGAAAGAAACAGTGCTTAACTGCGGACATATTATACCACAGGTAGGTCTTGCAGTCAACGATGGAACAGGCCTACTAATTTTTAACAGGGGATTAGTTAATGGATCCGTCGTCTCAGTATTGAGGGATTCGGGATCCACAACGATTGGTGTACGACAGTCGCTGGTACATCCCAGCTGTGCAACGGGGGAATATGTTCGTTGCATGACGTTTGGTGGAACAATAGAGTTTTACCCCACAGCTATTATTCATGTTAACACTCCTTTCTTCACAGGAAACGTAAAAGTATGTATGCTAAAAAAGCCTATAGCTGATTTGATGGTTGGTCGTATACACGGCAGTAAAGATTGTACTCCAGATGAGATTATAGAATGGGAGAAACATAACCTATGCACTGGAAACGCCGTGACGACTAGAGCGCAGACTCAACTCATGGAGAAAGTTGATGATAATAAAATGGATGCAGACAACCAAGAGGAATTTGTAGTCAATTCACCTATTGACAGGGAAACATTTGCAACCAAACAAAAAGAGGATAAATCTTTAAAAAAATTTTTTAAGTTGGTTGATAAAGTTGACAATCTATCCTCAGGTAATAATAACAAACATTGTTTTGTTATTAAAAATGACATATTGATTAGATGTTTTAATGACAAATCACAAATGAAACAACAAGTTATGGTCCCATATACTTTTAGACGGTACATTCTTCAACATGCACATGACTCACATTGTGCTGGACATATGGGATATACTCGAACACGATCTCGAGTACTGTCTTCATTCTTTTGGCCAGGGGTGTCAAGAGATATTTCGCAGTATGTACGTTCCTGTACTACATGCCAAGAAGTGAAAGCACGTGGAGCTTTTCACACGGCGCCTATTCAGGCTTGCGATATCTCAGTGAGACCTTTTGACAAGATGGCAATAGACATTATTGGTCCATTGCTACCATCGGCCAGAGGACATAGATTCGTCCTTACGTGCATTGATTTGTGCACACGATGGCCAGAAGCTATCCCATTAAAGACCACCACTACCACAGATGTAGCTGATGCACTACATCTCATCTTTTCTAGAATAGGGTTTCCTAGAAAACTTTTATCAGACCATGGGTCACAGTTTATATCTGACACCATGAAGGAAGTCATGAAAACTTGGGACATTGATAGGAATTTAAGTAGTATTTATCATCCGATGAGTAATGGTGCGGTTGAAAGACTTAACCGTACACTTAAACAACTACTACATAAGGTTACTGCTAAGCACCCTCATGACTGGGACAGAGCACTCCCAGCTGTTCTATTTGCTTATCGGGAGGTACCGCATGAACAAACTGGCTTCTCTCCCTTTGAATTAGTTTTTGGTGCTCCCCCAAGAGGTCCTATGGGACTAATAAAAGACTTATTAATTGACGACGAGATGACTCAGGACACTCAGTCATCTTACGAGTACGTGATTAATCTTCGGAAGAACATTATTGAGTCTTGCCAGTTGGCAACAGCTTCTTCTGAGGCTGCAAAAGCTAAGGCTCGATCTCTACAAAATAGGTCTCGACGATTACGCCAATTATTCCCAGGCGACGAGGCTTATGTGTTACTTCCTCACAATAACAATAAATTATTGATATCTTGGAATGGTCCTTACAAAGTCATTGATAAAATTTCCGACGTTGATTACGTCTTAGATATCAAGGGACACAAAAAGATATTTCATATTAACATGCTCAAGCAATTTCATACACGTCCTGAACACTTACAGTCAATTTTTCATGAACTAGATGACAACACAGTATCCACTTGTCATTATACTAACTTATCTGTCATCCAGGAAGAAGAATCTTCTTTTCCTGAGGTACAGTTACCGTTACCTGTACCAGTAGTTCAACCTACTGAATCTTGGCGGGATGTAACCATCTCTTCAACGGTTACACCGCAACAGCGTCTACAGATTGCTAATCTATTACAATCTTATCCAGATGTGTTGACCGACGTTCCGGGTCGCACATCGGCTATCAGTCATGACATTACTCTCAATGATGATACACCTATTCGTGTACATCCCTATTCTGTTCCTTTACATTTCCTTGCTAAAACTACTAAGGAACTTGAACAGATGTTGTCTCTGGGAATCATTGAGACTAGTAATTCGCCATTCTCTTCTCCATTAGTGATTGTCCGGAAGAAGGACAATAACATTAGACTATGTGTTGATTATAGAAAATTAAATGCTAAGACTATAGTTGACAGCGAACCACATCCACTTATCGACGACTTACTGCCACGTCTATCCAACGCAACTATATTTAGTAAGATAGACTTAACCAAAGGTTATTGGCAGATACCACTGACCGAAAAGGCTAAGTACTACACCGCATTTTCCACTCCACAAGGTCTATACCAGTGGAATGTGATGCCTTTTGGGCTTGTTAATGCGCCAGCTACCTTCATTCGCCTGATGCGACAAATTTTATCAGGTAGACCAGACGTTATTACATATATTGACGACATATGCTTGTTTAGTTCGTCGTTTGAGGAACATGTTTCGGGACTTAGATATGTTTTTGACACTCTAAGGAATTATCATCTAACTGCTAAACCTACAAAGGTGCAAATCGCGTGTAATGAGATAACCTTTTTGGGACATATCATTGGATCGGGATATATCCGAACGTTACCTAGTACAGTCTCCAAAATTCTAAACATAGCAGTTCCTCAGACGAAGAAACAGGTCAGGAGTTTGTTAGGACTTGTTCAATATTACAGTAGATTCATACCAAACTTGTCATCCATCACGGCTGTATTGTCTTCATTGTTAAAAAAAGATATGCCGGTGAAGGTGACATGGACTGGTACATGCAATGAAACTTTCAACAAAATTATAAATTTGTTCTCACATGAACCAATTTTAAGACTTCCCGATGCTTCCAAAAGATTTTTCTTACGAACAGATGCTAGTAACTACGGCATTGGTGCATGCCTGCTCCAGAACCATGACGGCATTCTACACCCCACCTTATATATATCAAGAAAGCTGAAGCCGGCTGAAACAAAGTATTCCACAGTCGACAAGGAACTTTTGTCTGTGATCTGGGCAATAACGAAGCTGGAGAAATTCTTACTCGGTGCCCCCTTTACCATACAGACGGACCAACGTGCGGTCGCATCCTTGCGTCGATCCAACCACAAAAGCCAAAAACTTGCCAGATATTCAATCATCCTACAGCCATTCGAGTTCTCCATTGAACACATACCTGGCACTGAAAATTGTGTGGCAGATGCATTGTCACGTAATCCTATTGACGACGAATAATCAACATTGACACTCTTAAACTACATCAATCAGAACTACATTGGATTGAACGAAGTATCAACTATAAAGGAACTAACCTTGCCTTCAATTCAAACTTTATAAACACTATATGCATCACAGAATTGAACGACAAGACAATCAAGGTATATATACTTACATTCGAACTTCGTATAATATCCATACACGATATACGAATATCATTGAACAATCATGGAATAATATCTGACGACAAGTCGAACTTATTATCCTATGGACTCTTAATTCTTCGATGCAGTTATAAATGACATTTCTTTCCGACGTGGACATTTGAACACTTTTGCCTAAAAGAATTCATCAGGATCAAGACTACGGATGGATCATCATATCCTATACTAATTAATTAGTTAACTTAACTTCTTAATTGAATTATTATCAATAAAATGAAATGTGAGAAAAAAATGAAATGAAAGAACAAAAAAAAAGAGAACGAAATACTAAAAGAAGAAATTATGAAAAGAGAAAATAAATCTCACACAAGTATTAGATTAATAATTTTTTTTTAATGTACCTATACAGTATTTAGTTAGTTAAGTTAGTTAGTTATTCTTCACTAACACTTAACACACACAATTAAGTTAAAACTTATATTCGAATTTCTTTCTATTTCTTCTTACTTAGTTTGTCTTTTCTTCTCTCATAACATCGCGTGAAATTAGAATCTTAATAATTTAACTCTTAATTTAATTAATTAATTTAATTTTAATTAGTCAAATTAATTCCTATATGACATACTAATACGACAGACCTTACTTTAATTTAATTTTATCATTCACTATTAACATTGGACATTTATTTAGTTGATATAATGACATGTATAATATTGATATATAATGTGATTTATGATTAGATGACTATGACAAATAGTTAGTTGACACGACCGCAACACGGTTCTACTCAGAACATCGTCGGCCATATGTCACAATTGTGTTAAATTTTTTTGAAAAATTGTTAAGTCGGATAGATATTGAAAAAAAATCTATCGATTTTTTTTTCCCCGGTGTACAGGGAATTGTTACGGTATATGATATTAACGCCGTCTGCTAAAGGTTACCAGACGTGCAATTATAAAGGTTAAGACATTTAATATATTGCGATAGATGTTTCAATTAATGAACGCTTTATACACGATCGATTATGACGTGTATAGCGTTGTTTAGGACACAGTCGGTAACTAAGAAACGCTACCCTTTTCACATTGACCGTCAAGCTGTTAAGACGCGTTTGACTCTCCTTCCAATGTTGGGCATGGTATTGCCATACAGATATATATTTTATGTAAGTACGGACATGGGTCAGTCCATTGCTATTATGAAGATTTGAAATGATTAAAGGTCAGTACGAAAGTAAAAATTAAGGAAGGATGAATTACAGTCCATAGTATTTGATTTTGCCAGACTCATAGACTCACTGTCGGCCGTTGGAAACCCCAACCGCGCGTGCATACAGCTATGACAATCTGCATACAGTAATTTGATTATTGGACAAGGACTGATAGGATATCTACATATCTATGCCATATATTTTCAAGTTATAATATGTACCTTTGTGATCAACATGCATGAATCGTCTTGACGTGTAATCTGTATTAAATAATTGTGGACTCAATGGAACCGACTTGTCACATCAATCGTATTCCAAGGTTCAATTATTATTCAGAATTTTCCACCCCTGCATTCGCGTAATCTTACATAGAAGGCACGATACACGATCACTCAAGAATATCAAGAAGATAAAACAATGGCCAGAATTTATAACTACTTTATTGACATTACATGGAACATTGTTCAGAGCTAACCAAACCACTACTTGCAACAGACCAAACTTCCACCTGCAACAAGCACACAACAATGATTAATACAACACAGAAATGTATACGGCAGCACACAACAATGTTTATTTAATACAACATCGACATGTATATGGCAGCCCACAACAATGATTAATACAACACAGAAATGTATACGGCAGCACACAACAATGTTTATTTAATACATTATCGACATGTATACGGCAGCACACAACAATGTTTAATACAACACAGAAATGTATACAGCAGCACACAACAATGTTTATTTAATACAACTGTTGCTGTCATTTTTGACGGAGTCATCTGTCAAGTTATTTGCTTATGTTTTTATCATAAGAATAATTGTGTCTTTACCTGCGATGTCAGGTTGATTAGGGGTTGTCTTCCCTTGTTTATTCATTCATTGTGTTTGACCTTTAGGGTCAAAGGTAGACAGTTTGGGCGTATGCCCATGGGCAGGTTTTTTTAAGCGGGAGTAGAGTTAGACTTCCGGCAAGCCGGGAAGTGTCCTGGTTTCTGAAGGGACGAGAGTCCATTGTGTTTTTCGGGAAGAATCTTCGAAGTGACTGCACTGGCAGTTTTCCCCAGTGAATCTCTGTGCGTTGGAATGACAGCAGAGTTCCTTGTTAAGTTCTGTGGACTCGGTTACAGGTAATACCGACTTTTTCCATTACTATGCTTTCGGTAGCAGAACATGTTAGAAGATTGCCTAGTCTGTGAACTGCAGCTCACCGGTCCTCCATTTCAGAACTTATATGTTGTGCTCAAGGTAGCCATCCAAGACTATTAGTCTTCATACCATCCAGAAATCCAGTGACGAAGATATATTGTGGGAGCCGCAGATTGGTGGTATATTTATGTCTACAATAAGCATTACTGCAGGGTTGATGGTAACCTGCTTATCAGAAGTACACAGCCGACGTCAGAACGAGGCCTGTGTTTTTCGGCTATTATACTACAGCCTGATAATGTGCAATTGGCGGGGAATGCCAAGTTGCACCTATGTGTCAAAGTGATTAAGGTATCTGACGCGTTTAGTCAGTGATCCCAGGGCGACGCCACGAAATGTCCTTATTGAAGAACATTGTATTGACCATGCATGAATATTCAAATGTTTACCAGCTTGCTGAATGCCTAATGTATACCTATCGATTTCCGGTCAGCATGACCTTGTTTACAATGACTGTTCCTGTTGATACCATGTGTGTTCTCGTCAATAAATGTTTTGAAACGTGCCTGCAGTGTCCAAGCATCCTTGACTACTGCATGTGAGTGTATGGGTTGCAGGGTCTACATACATACGAGCCTAAACACATTCGCGCCTTCATTCGCACCCACACTCAGTTCATCATCCGCTCGCACTACACACCTAACAACATGTATACTGTCTTGGGCCAGTGATCACCTCAACAAGAGAAAAAGTACAGTTACATTTTTGGTGGACCAGTTACGTGGGCTCTTCTGATACATTTCTTGTGGACAGAGCGAGCAATTAACATTATTGATGACATTAATGTGGTCCAGAAATTTACATTTCATGGGGCTATTTGCGTGAGAAGGACAAGTACACATTACATTTCTGATCTGTGGGTCTAAGCTACACACTGGACAGCTGTAACACACATCGCTAATTCTACACTTGCAAGTTTTGGCTACAACAGGACAGAAATAGGTCATCAACGGTTGACCCAGATAAACAGTGCTAGCATTTATGTTATAATGCTACATAAACCACAACAGGACAAGTACTGAAGTTAACATCTAGGCATTTGCTACGTGGACCACAACTGCAAGTCAAGTCCCTTACAGTAAACGGTACCGCTGGTCGTTTACACGTTTCAGTCAACAACAGACTTTTCTACGCCCGAGCATTCAAGCTATATTGTTCGAGGTCAAGTGTTTGTAAACAGTACGTGGAAATTGTAAACATTCTATGTGCAAGTCCTAAGTCGAGAAGGTCATAGTAACTTTTGTTCGTGAATACCACTTTATGCTACAGTGGATTTGACATTCAGTGCGCGCTTGACATTTTGTTTCTGTGTTCGCAAGGAGCAAGTTAGTTACTGTAATATCATGTGTGACTAAGCTTTATTTTGCAACACATTGAATTGATTGCTATTTATGTTAATTGTACTATTTTTGTGTATTTTTCTTGTGTTCTTTTGCGGGTTTTCGGTTGGTGGGTCTTACAGTAAATATGCCACTTAATCGAGGGTTACTGTAAGCGTTCTGTAGGGATTGCAATTTTCTTAATTGAAATTTGCTAGCGACTTTTGTTGCTATTTTTTTTTTTTTGCTGTGACGACATCAGTTAGTGTTGTTTTCGTTATTTTTCCGTTCTTTGATTTTCGATTAATTTTGTTTGTATCTGTTCTTCTCTCATTCCTTCCGTTTATTTCTTTACACCTTTTCGTTTATAACAGTGTTGCCATTTGTCTTGTTTATTTTTCGCGGTCATCATTACACATTTGTGTAACATTTTCTTTACTTTTTGCTGTATTGTTTATTTGACTTCCGCGAACGTTTTCGGTCATTGTTCTGTATCTTTGTCTTTGTATTTATGATTGTACTACATTATTGTCATACACAGTCTACATACATACACTTGGTCATGTATTATTATTATTATTGATAAGGTACACTCTTCATATAGAGATTGTTAATAAAATATTATTATATAAGATATTTATACAAGTTCTTTGATAAAAGACTTGTTATCCACAAAGATTGAGACAAGGTGAAATACATATTCAAGTTCTTTAAAAAAAAAAAAAGACTTGTGCCCATAGTGAGTGGGATATAAAGGAATTATTTTCCACAGGTACTCAAGTGATTTTTTGTTACATTATAAACAAGAGGACCATACAAGGTCTTTGTCTAAGACTAAGAGAGTGAAATAAAGTGAAGTGAGTATACAAGTCTAGCATTTCAGACTTGTCTCCCATTGAAGTGGGATAAGGTAATTTCTTTAATTTTTTTCAGGTTTCTGATCTCATTAGACAGAATGTCTACATTGGATTTCTTCATCCAGCAAGGGTTGACCCTTGGTAAGTCTGGTAAAGAATTGGAAGAATATTCATCTGCTCAATTCGCCATTGCATTAAAGTCAGAAGAAAAGAAACAAAAAGAGGAAATTAAATTGAAAGCAGAAGCTGAACAAAGGAGAGCAGAAGCTGAACTAAAGAAGCTAGATGCTGAGAATAGAAGATTAGAACTTGAAGAGAAAAGGTATCAAAGAGAAGCTGCTGCAGAGGAGAAAAAACTCAAGCTGCTGCAGAGGAGAGAAAACTTCAAGCTGCTGCTGAGGAGAGAAAAGCTCAAGCTGCTGCTGAGGAGAGAAAAGCTCAAGCTGCTGCTGAGGAGAGGAAAGCTCAAGCTGCTGCTGATGAAAGAAAATTCCAGATGGAAATGGAAGACAAAAACTTCAAGCTGCTGCAGAGGAGAGAAAAATTCAAGCTCAAGCTGCTGCAGAGGAGAGAAAACTTCAAGCTGAGGCTGAAATTAGAAAAATGGAACATGAGGAAAGAAAACAGAAGATGGAACTTGATGAAAGACTCGCAACTTTGGAGTTAGAGAAATTGAAATTGGCGAGTACGGGTGCTCAGCAAACAACTTCGAGTACGACAAAGGAGTTTGTTAATAGGATTAAATTGCCTCATTTCAATCCTTTAAAGGATGACGTAGCAGATTATCTAGATAGATTCCAATTTTTATGCGATACGCATAACATAAAAAAGGAAAAATATGTTGAACAACTGATGGAATTTTTTACAGGTGACACAGTGACTACTCTTATGACAATAGACGAACATGACAGGACTAATTATGATGTTGTCAGAGCAGCATTGCTAAAAAAATACCAACTAAAAGAAGAAGACTATCGTCTTCGTTTTAGGACAATGTTGCCAGAAAATGGAGTAGATTTCTCTGATTTTGTTACAAAAATACGTCGTACATTTACACGATGGGTTGAGTTGTCTCAGACTGAGAAAACATATGAAGGTCTAATGGACTTATTATTGCGAGATAAGGTTTTGTCATCTGTTAATGATTCTTTTCTTGCATTCCTTCATGAGCGTAAGCCTAAAAACTTAAAAGATATGGAGGAATACTGTTGTCAGTATGCCACCGCGCATCCCCATGCTACAGTTAGCAATTCTAAAGTGAAAGAAGGGTTGCCAGCTGCTTCGGCAACACCATATGGCCCTAATTTCAAAAAAAAATTTCAGGGTGCTCAACAAAACTGGAATAGGGGAAGTAATCAGAATTACACTCAGAAGCGGAGTAATCCAACACATGATGGTTCTTCGTCTATGAATTGGAGACAAGATGGTAGTTCTCGTAATTTTAGTGGTAATAATTTGAGACACTTTCGCAAAGGCTATCCAAATAATAACTATTCGAACTTTCGAGGTAATCATTCTCGACGTCAAGATTATGACGATGGTGAATTTAGAAACCGGGATTCAAACCGGAATGATGATTACAATAGGCAATATGATAACAATTACAGGGGAAATGATAGTCGAAATAATTACAGGGGAAATGATAATCGAGGCAGACCTAGGTTTAACAAAAAAAGACCTTTCCAACAGGCAAACTCTGCACAACAAGAGTTTGATGGAGCCTGTAATACAGTAAATGATAGTGGTAACTCTAGGGCTATCACTGGTTGTGCTTTCGATTTTGGGAGAGCAACTGAATGCCCCCAATGCTTAACATTGTTCGACTCATCGACTGTATCTACGCTAAGTTGTGGTCACCCTCTTCCTGCTCTACCTGCTACAGTTGCGCATGATGGGAGAGGATCTCTCATCTTACATAAAGGTCTAATAAATGATAGGCTAGTCTCAGTACTTTTCGATTCGGGATGTACTACCGTCGGGGTTAGGGAGTCTCTGATAGATCCTTGCTGTGCCACTGGAAAAACAATCAAATGTGTTACATTTGGTGGTACTATGGAAAGTTATCCTACTGCTATTATTAGGATTGACACTCCCTTCTTCACAGGAGATGTCCATGCATGTCTTCTTCCTAATCCTATTGCGGATCTTATAATCGGTCGTATTCATGGGGTTAAGGAATGCACCCCGCAACAAATTTCTAGTTGGGAAGAAAAAAACATTCAAACGGTCAATGCAGTGGTGACAAGAGCTCAAGCTCTTAATCCCCCAACTTCATCTGATAATAGTAATGAAGTTGATAGCCAAGACGAGCACTTGGTGATTTCCCATGACTCGTTTGTTAAACGTCAAGAAGAGGATCCTTCTTTGAAGAAATTCTTCCTTCTTGCAAAGAAAGGGGATCCCAATCAAAATACGAATCACAAATCGTATATTACTATGAAGAATGGTATATTGGTACGAATGGTACAACACTCGGACAAGTCTATGCACTCGCAAATTCTTGTGCCTAAGTGTATGAGAGCCTTAATTCTTCGGCATGCACACGATTCTCAGTGTGCTGGACACATGGGTTTTTCCAGAACTAAAACTAGAGTCCTTGCGTCTTTCTTTTGGCCATTCGTGAATAAAGACATCCGAATTTATTGCCGATCTTGCAAAATTTGTCAAGAGGTCAAGTCTAGGGGTCCGAGACATGCTGCTCCTATTCAGGCTGCAGATATTCCGATTCGGCCGTTTCAGAAAATGGCTATAGACATCATTGGTCCGTTCAAAATTAAGTCAGCCAGAGGACACCAATTTATCCTCACTTGCGTGGACATGTGCACGCGTTGGCCAGAGGCTATTCCTCTGAAGAGCATATCAACTGTCGATATCGCTGATGCTCTTTGGCTCATATTTTCTCGTCTGGGATTCCCCGGAGAAATACTGTCGGATCACGGCACTCAGTTAATTTCGGACGTTATGTCTCAGGTAATGGCTACGCTAGACATTAAAAGGTCTCTCAGTAGTATTTATCATCCAATGTCCAATGGATTGGTAGAACGTCTTAACAGGACACTAAAGAACTTACTTGGCAAGATAACGGAGGATCATCCTGAAGATTGGGACAGGGTTTTACCTGCAGTCCTCTTTGCCTATAGAGAGGTTCCCAACGAGCATACAGGGTTTTCTCCTTTCGAACTTGTCTTTGGCGCGCAACCGCGCGGTCCGATGTCCTTGTTACACGATTTGATAACTTCCGATAATATTGACGATGATACACAATCGTCATATGAATATGTTATAGCTCTTAGAGAAAAGATTATCGAATCGTGCAGGTTAGCAACTTCATCTTCCGAATTTGCGAAAGAAAAAGCTAGGCGATTTGCTAACAAGAAAAGACGCCTACGTCAACTTTGTCCTGGAGACAAAGCATATGTCTTACTGCCCTCAAGAGAGAATAGACTTCTCATTTCTTGGAAGGGTCCATACACTATAGTCTCGAAAATTTCTGATGTCGACTATATTGTCGATGTGGATGGAAGGCATAAAACCTTCCATATAAATATGCTAACAGAGTTTATTGAACGTCCAGACTATTTACAGCCTATTTTCCAGGCGACGGACGACTCTCCAGTCCAACATGGTCACATCTCATCCCTGTCCGTTATACAGGATGAGGAAACTATTTTTTCTGACGTGAACTTACCTCTTCCTGCGATTCCACTTACTTCAACGGAATCGTGGAGGGACGTTACAGTCTCTTCTAACTTGTCTTTTGAGGAACAACGTCAAGTATCCTCTACGTTACAATCATATCAGGATGTCCTTACCGACATTCCTGGACACACAGATGTCATAGAACATGACATCATACTTACTGATCGTAATCCGATCAGAGTAAGACCATAACCAATACCTATTCATTTTCAAGCACAAGTCGAGAAAGAATTGGATGAAATGATTCAACTACAAATAATTGAACCATCCACTTCAGCTTATTCTTCGTCGATAGTTATTGTTCGAAAGAAAGACAATAACATACGTCTTTGCGTTGATTATCGCAAATTAAATCAAGTTACGAAGTTCGATGCTGAACCTATGCCGTTATTAGATGATCTACTTATTAGACTTTCTAAAGCTAAATTCTTTACTAAACTAGACTTGTCGAAAGGTTATTGGCAAGTCCCACTGACGGAACACGCCAAACCTCTCACTGCTTTTTCGACACCTAGGGGTCTGTTTCAATGGAATTTTATGCCTTTCGGGCTTATGAACGCCCCAGCGACTTTCGTGCGCATGATGCGTCGAATTCTATCAGATCGTGCAGATGTCATTGCATATTTAGACGACATCTGTCTTTTCAGCGATACTTGGGAAGAACACTATTTGGGTCTAAAGGAATTGCTATCTACTCTACGTGAGCATAGTTTGACTGCAAAACCCTCTAAAGCTTTTGTTGGGTTTAGTGAAATTTCCTTCCTAGGTCATCGAGTTGGTCATGGTCTGTTGAAGACAGAGGACCAAAACATTTCGAAGATATTAAATATCTCGGTTCCGAAGACAAAAAAGCAAGTGCGTAGTCTCTTGGGATTGATACAATTCTATGGAAGATTCATTGAGAATCTGTCCTCCATTATGGCACCACTTTCATCGTTATTGAAAAAAGGTTCTCCTAATATGGTGCGTTGGTCCCAAGAATGCCAATCTTCATTGGATCAGGTTAAGAATTTGTTCTCATCTCATCCTATCTTAAGACTACCAACGATTGATAAGACTTTTGTTCTTCGTAGTGATGCCTCTTCCACTGGGATTGGAGCGGCACTAATGCAGGAATATTCAGGAACTCTGCATCCTGTAATGTATATTTCTAGGAAGCTAAATGCGGCAGAAAGGAATTACTCGGTTTTAGACCGTGAATTGTTGGCTATGGTTTGGTCCATTCTTAAGCTACAAAGGTTCCTTCTGGGCGCGCATTTCTTTATGGAAACCGACCAAAAAGCTCTTACGGCTATGCAAAGTAAGGATTTGAAGAGCTCGAGATCTACTCGTTATGCTATTGCTCTTCAGCCTTTCCATTTCACGGTGCGAGCTATCCGTGGTTCGGATAATGTGATGGCGGACATATTGTCCAGATGCCCACATGATTCCAGTTAAATCTTGTGTCCTAGTTTTTCCTGATACACTTTCAGACTTAGGTCTGTCCTTAATATCCTAATATGTTGTAATACAAATGTATTTGGATGATGTTTAGATAATTTAACAAATTTCATTTTGTCCATCCATCAGTGATATGTTGCTAATATAGCATTGTAATTCATGACATTTGTATATTGCTATAATTATAGTATTTAGTAATGTTTGATATATGATTGGTATTGCCAGCAACTTAGGTTTCTTTAATGGTACCCCTTAGTTTGTTTGGCTTAAAGGAAATATTTTCTCCTATGTTGGGAGATGATTTGTATCCTCTTCAGACGCTTTGTTTATGCGTCTATTGTACCTGATATTAGGTTCATTTTTTCATGAGCACATAAGTGATACTTGTGCAATCTTGCTCATGGACATATTAAAAAAAAAAAAATTTCATTTTTTTTTTACAGGGGGGTTGTAGTAATATGTTGCTGTCATTTTTGACGGAGTCATCTGTCAAGTTATTTGCTTATGTTTTTATCATAAGAATAATTGTGTCTTTACCTGCGATGTCAGGTTGATTAGGGGTTGTCTTCCCTTGTTTATTCATTCATTGTGTTTGACCTTTAGGGTCAAAGGTAGACAGTTCGGGCGTATGCCCATGGGCAGGTTTTTTTAAGCGGGAGTTGAGTTAGACTTCCGGCAAGCCGGGAAGTGTCCTGGTTTCTGAAGGGACGAGAGTCCATTGTGTTTTTCGGGAAGAATCTTCGAAGTGACTGCACTGGCAGTTTTCCCCAGTGAATCTCTGTGCGTTGGAATGACAGCAGAGTTCCTTGTTAAGTTCTGTGGACTCGGTTACAGGTAATACCGACTTTTTCCATTACTATGCTTTCGGTAGCAGAACATGTTAGAAGATTGCCTAGTCTGTGAACTGCAGCTCACCGGTCCTCCATTTCAGAACTTATATGTTGTGCTCAAGGTAGCCATCCAAGACTATTAGTCTTCATACCATCCAGAAATCCAGTGACGAAGATATATTGTGGGAGCCGCAGATTGGCGGTATATTTATGTCTACAATAAGCATTACTGCAGGGTTGATGGTAACCTGCTTATCAGAAGTACACAGCCGACGTCAGAACGAGGCCTGTGTTTTTCGGCTATTATACTACAGCCTGATAATGTGCAATTGGCGGGGAATGCCAAGTTGCACCTATGTGTCAAAGTGATTAAGGTATCTGACGCGTTTAGTCAGTGATCCCAGGGCGACGCCACGAACTGTCCTTATTGAAGAACATTGTATTGACCATGCACGAATATTCAAATGTTTACCAGCTTGCTGAATGCCTAATGTATACCTATCGATTTCCGGTCAGCATGACCTTGTTTACAATGACTGTTCCTGTTGATACCATGTGTGTTCTCGTCAATAAATGTTTTGAAACGTGCCTGCAGTGTCCAAGCATCCTTGACTACTGCATGTGAGTGTATGGGTTGCAGGGTCTACATACATACGAGCCTAAACACATTCGCGCCTTCATTCGCACCCACACTCAGTTCATCATCCGCTCGCACTACACACCTAACAACATGTATACTGTCTTGGGCCAGTGATCACCTCAACAAGAGAAAAAGTACAGTTACAACAACACAGAAATGTACAGGGCAACGCACAACAATGTTCATGACAATAAAACAAGAGTGAACTAGGAGAAGTTGACAAGTAAATGAACATAATACCAGAAATGGCATAAGACTGTTAAGTAATGTACAGATGGACAAATGAGGAGTAAGTGCTATAACACTTGAAACACATTTTAAAAAATGAGTAAAATAAAAAATATTATGGTATTAGTTTTGGAGCCATATTAATAAGACCAGAAAAATCAACTAAAACCAGTGATCACAGAAATGTTAAAGCAGTTCATTTTACATGTGCCCTAAAACAGGTGATCATTGATAATTTTTGTACACTTTATTTTACATGCATCCTAAGACAGGCAATTACTGAAAAATTGTCACATTTAATACACGTGTCCTTAAACAGGTGATCACAGAAAAATTGTTCACAGTTCACTTACCTTGGGTGATGAGGAGATTGAGTAGAAACGTGGCTGTAATCGTGGCAACAGCTCACATATATGGTCAATGGGAGGTTTCAGAGATGGAATATCTTCTAGAACAGCCAGAATGTCTCTGTGGTCATTGTGTATCCAGTCCTTGTAAAGTTTCTGTCAAATATACAAGATCATACCATCTTTAAGATCATCAATGTGGAACTGATGACAAGAAGCAGACAAGTGACGGTGGAACAGGAGATGAGAAGAAGAAGCAGGTGATCAATAGAACACACATTGAGGAAACCTGCTGATAGCATTACAAGGCAGTCCTTGTTCTGGAATCCCCAGGGTAAGTGTGGTAGAGGGTGAACAAACAACACAGAAAGAAAGAAGAGAACTGTATTCCTGTCCTGTGCCACTAATTCTTTTTCAAAGTCTTTCCATGCCTTCCTGAACCCTCTCCCCATTGTCTGCAATGAACCCTTTCCATGATGTCTGCAATGAACCCTCTCCCCACTGTCTGCAACAAACCCTCTCCCCATTGTCTGCAATGAACCCTTTCCAAATTGTCTGCAATGAACCCTCTCCCCATTGTCTGCTATGAACCCTCTCCCCCTGCCTGATATGAACCCTCTCCACTCTGTCTGCAATAAACCTTCTCCACTGTCTGCAATGAACCCTTTCCACAGTCTGCAATGAACCTTCTCCCCATTGTCTGCAATGAACCCTCTCCCTAATGTCTGCAATGAACCCTCTCCCCACTGACTGCAACAAACCCTCACCCCACTGTCTGCAATGAACCCTCTCCCCATTGTCTGCAATGAACCCTCTCCCCACTGTCTGCAATGAACCCTCTCCCCATTGTCTGCAATGAACCCTTTCCATGCTGTCTGCAATGAACCCTCTCCCCACTGTCTGCAATGAACCCTCTCCCCATTGTCTGCAATGAACCCTTTCCAAATTGTCTGCAATGAACCCTCTCCCATTGTCTGCTATGAACCCTCTCCCCCTGTCTGATATGAACCCTCTCCACTCTGTCTGCAATAAACCTTCTCCACTGTCTGCAATGAACCCTTTCCACAGTCTGCAATGAACCCTCTCCACACTGTCTGCAATGAACCCTCTCTCTGTTGTCTGTAATGAACCTTCTCCAGACTGTCTGCAATGAACCTTCTCCCCATTGTCTGTAATGAACCCTCTCCCAACTGTCTGCAATGAACCCTCTCCCCATTGTCTGTAATGAACCCTCCCCACACTGTCTGCAATGAACCCTCCCACACTGTCTGTCATGAACACTCCCCACACTCTGTAATGAACCCTCCCACACTGTCTGTCATGAACCCTCCCCACACTGTCTGCCATGAACCCTCTCCAGACTGTCTGCAATTCTGTCCCCATGTGCCATAAGAGATCACAATGTGGCCAAGAAGATTGTATGCTCTATGTATAACCTATAAACATGGTGAACAACAAAAAACAACAACCAAAAAAGCTACAGACTTTCATAAATGGAAGGATTAAAATAGTATGACAAGATCACTAATGGGGACCTGATGACAAGAACCAGACAAGTGTCAGTGGAACAAGAGATGACAAGAACCAGACAAGTGTCAGTGGAACAAGAGATGACAAGAACCAGACAAGTGCCAGTGGAACAAGAGATGACAAGAACCAGACAAGTGCCAGTGGAACAAGAGATGACAAGAACCAGACAAATGCCAGTGGAACAAGAGATGACAAGAACCAGACAAGTGACAGTGGAACAAGAGATGACAATAACCAGACAAATGCCAGTGGAACAAGAGATGACAAGAACCAGAAAGTGCCAATGGAACAAGAGATGACAAGAACCAGACAAGTGTCAGTGGAACAAGAGATGACAAGAACCAGACAAGTGCCAGTGGAACAAGAGATGACAAGAACCAGACAAGTGTCAGTGGAACAAGAGATGACAAGAACCAGACAAGTGTCAGTGGAACAAGAGATGACAAGAACCAGACAAGCATCAGTGGAACAAGAGATGACAAGAACCAGACAAGTGCCAGTGGAACAAGAGATGACAAGAACCAGACAAGTGTCAGTGGAACAAGAGATGACAAGAACCAGACAAGTGTCAGTGGAACATGAGATGACAAGAACCAGACAAGTGTCAGTGGAACAAGAGATGATAAGAACCAGACAAGTGCCAGTGGAACAAGAGATGACAAGAACCAGACAAGTGCCAGTGGAACAAGAGATGACAAGAACCAGACACGTCTCAGTGGAACAAGAGATGACAAGAACCAGACAAGTGCCAGTGGAACAAGAGATGACAAGAACCAGACAAGTGTCAGTGGAACAAGAGATGACAAGAACCAGACAAGTGCCAGTGGAACAAGAGATGACAAGAACCAGACAAGTGCCAGTGGAACAAGAGATGACAAGAACCAAACAAGTGCCAGTGGAACAAGAGATGACGAGAACCAGACAAGTGCCAGTGGAACAAGTGATGACAAGAACCAGACAAGTGCCAGTGGAACAAGAGATGACAAGAACCAGACAAGTGTCAGTGGAACAAGAGATGACAAGAACCAGACAAGTGTAAGTGGAACAAGAGATGACAAGAACCAGACAAGTGCCAGTGGAACAAGAGATGACAAGAATCAGACAAGTGCCAGTGGAACAAGAGATGAGAAGAAGGTGCTGGCGGTGGATAGGAAACACATTGAGGAGACCTGTGGATCGCATTATAAAGTCCTTGTTCTGGAACTTCCAGGGAAAGAGAGGCTGAGGAAGACCAAGAAACACACGGGGAAGAGAACTGGAGACAGAGGTGAAAATGATGAGCAAATCGTGGAAAGAACTTGAGCTGATGTCACGTGACATGACGACTTGGCTTGTGTTTGTTGAAGGCCTATGCTCCTCAGGGAGCTAAAGGGAATTAATTGACTGATTGATAACATATAAGGCCATTTCAGATCACAGTAGCATTAACAGATATAAATCAGATGGCTGAATTACAGTTTACTGTACGGTGGGTCGCTTATCTTGCCACTAAACAGTGATGGGGTTAAGGTTAGTGGTAGCGTAGTAGAGTGGTAACTGAGTGTTTATTTGAAGAGAATACAGTTAGGAGTTTGGAATTAAGGTTAGACAGAAACAATTCCATTAATGATAACTTTATTCCTAACCCTAGCCCTGTTTGTGACAAGATGGCCGACATCAGAGTAAACTCTAATTCAACCAAATCAGATTATGGTGTGTGTCGTTTCCTGCGGCTTCAGAGAAGACCAAAAAAAAAAAAAAACCAGAAGAAAGAACTCACATGTTGCAAAATGTGAGAAAGATGAGGTTGTGCATGGGGCTGGGAACCTCATAGTGTAAAACAAGATGCTACAAAAACAACCACTGCAGGAGAACTGGAATTGCTGTGCCACAACTTTCCTGCAAGGGGGGGGGGGGGGGCGCAAATGCAACCTTAAGGAGAGTAAAAATACCAAACAAATTAATGACAACCTCCCCCTTGCTCCTTAAGGAGAGTAAAAAAAAAAAAAAAAATTATGAAGGAATGATAGCTGGAATACACTGTCAATGCAGTCATTCAGTTAACATGATACATTTTGATGCAGTCAAATTTTCTGTACCTTGCCTTCATCTGTAGCGTGGGTCATTTTTAGGAGAAACTCTTTGTCTTCTGCGCTTTCTGTGTACTCAGCCAGCTCTCCCAACACGTGCGTATGGAGAGGCAGGGTAATGTCAATGTAGTGTGTCAAGGCTGTCCTGTAGGAGCAAGGGCATGGGAATGGGTGTTTCTTGGACGCGTCCTCTGAAACGAGCAAAGGTAACATGATAGTTGAACAATGTATGAACATCACAGGAAACTGAAATTTTAAAGAGACATTTCACAGGAACAACCTCCTTTCCTGACTCCTGTTCAGAGCATTACAAGGCAGTCCTTGTTCTCAAATCCCCAGGGTAAGAGTGGTAGGAGATTGACAAACCTATGGAGAAGAGACCTGGAGATAAAAAAATGAAAGAGATGAAGAAAGCATGGAAAGACCTTGAGCTGATGGCACAGGACAGGACTTGGCATACGTTTGTTGAAGGCCTATGCTCCTTGGGGAGCTGAAGGGTGATAATAATACTGATAGCTAGATCCCTGCTGCCACCATGTATGTAGATAGAAGCAACTAAGACGAGAGTGTGATTGAGGCTAGCAATGCCACCATGCCAAACACATAGCTACAGAAACCATCACTTGAAGAACCCACATGAAGTGCTATGTTGCAATCCTGAAAAACAGCCACCTGTAGTGTGGTCCCATCTTCATTAGAGCAAAAAAAAAAGTATGGAATTTTTTTTTCTTCAGATGAATTTAAATATTCATATACACGTCTGCATCCTTTTATCTGAACACCCAAAAACCAAAATATTCTGATAATCAAAAGTTTCTTTGGGCGACATTCAAACACATTTGGGCGACTTTTTGAAAGTAATTTGGGGTGACATCTGCAAACTGAAATAATCCGGTTTCTGAAACACAGCTGTCTCTGACTTATTCGGATACAAAGATACGAATACAGATATGGATAGACAAGGATATAGAAGAAAAACTGTGAATGCTTAAAATCTGAAATATCTAATCCCAGAACAAGCTGCATAATTTATATTCCTACATGGAAATTTAATTTTCATTTATTTATTTCCTCTTTTCTGCACCTTATGGTGCATTGAGCCACAACTATAGCTGGCCCTCTTTCAGGAAGCCTGTGTCAAAACTAGGGCTGTACCGAATATCCGATTCGTATTCGATGCCGAATAGTGCCTTCAATGAACTATTCGTATTCGGCCAAATGTTACGCTGCCGTGAAATCCAAATAGTGAATTTAGGTCAACCCACGGCGTGATAATTTTACACCCAGAAAGTAGGCTGACTTTCCGTCATGCTACTAACACACCACACCACGCCTTGCGATCAGTACTTTAGCGTGTAGGCGCCAGCCGGTTAAAACCAGATGTGCAAATGTCAATGTCTGCGTTAGTCCTCGCATTGTTACTGTTGTATTGGTTTAAACCGTGCCTTGTTTTTTTATACTTTATTGTGGCTGTTCAAATTTCAGAAAAACTTAATAATTAATAAAAATGTCAGTAGACCGGTGTCCCAAGTGAGCGTCTATTCAGCACCTGCTGGCAACATGTTTTCATATAACAGATGTTGTCTTCTGGCACAGAATGTTGAGAGACTCGTTTCATTGAAAGCCAATGCATGTTTCATGTGGCAATTTAAAAATTAATTAATGGCTAGTTAGTAGCATTAAATATTTCAAAGATATTTACCCTGTTTTTTGTAACGCTGTATAATTAATAAAAATGGCAGTAGACCTATTGAACACAACTTTGTATGTCCAACTTTTCGTATTCGGCCGAATAGTTCAAGGCCTCTATTCGCATTCTGCCAAATAGTAAAAATCACTATTCGGTACAGCCTTAGTCAAAACCCATGTGCTCTTCATGCACAACCTCGTATCGGTTGCTTCTTATGACATGTACAAAGCAGCAGTAGTCCCATTCCTCCCGTGTCTCCTCAGATACTGGGGCTGGATTAGAAAACTGGTTCATCAAATCTTTTGGCAGAAGGAAGTTATATAGGACAACCTAATTATACAATGAATAAGTAATACATTTTGTTTTCCTCAACTGCATCATTCAGGATGTTTTTGTTTCTTGAAATAATGATAGCCAGCGAGTAAGTCACCCACCAAAATATGGCGGGAAATTAAGATGTTGTGCTCTTTCAGCTACATGCCCCAATAACAGCACTAAATTCTCCTGTGTTCATTTCATTCATCTGCATTTTTGGTTCAGAAGTATAGAAACAAGAAAACAGTGGCACGAAAGCATAGAAGCTTCATCTATGATCTGCAATGAGGCTTCACTGGCTAAATATATAATGTGATGGAGACACTTATTCATACCTTCCCAAACTGCTTAATATAAATGGGGGATAATTTCAGAAATTTTATCATTGAAAAGCAACAGAGGCAGGAATAATTCTACAAAAACATCCCACACTATGAAGTATATGAGGAAGAAATGCATGTTATTTCAACAGGTGTGCAATATAGTTCCCTGACTTTGCAACTTTAGTGGGGGGAAAATGGGACTAACGTGATGGAAAACAAAAATCAGTATGGCTAACACTTAGCATTTGACTAAACATAACAAATTCTAACATTGACATTCAAGAAAAATTGCAATTAATTTGAATATCTATCCCCAGAACAAGCAACATAACTTAAATTTCTGACAGGAAATGGATTAGTAAAATCCTATGCAGAAGATAATTTCACAAAATTGACAAATATATTAAATTTAATTCTGTCTCATTTTCATATTGTAGGATCATGCTATTATTAAAACAATTTATACGGCAGACAAACTATCGTTATGCATCAGATTACTACTTACTTAGTTATTCCTCTTCTACCCTTTGGTGTTAGAGGTGTAACAGAGAGAGCATCATACTTTCTGATGGGCTGTCTTCCTCCTGGTTTGGTTCCAAACAAGTCCTTTGTCCTTCAGAGGTTATCTAACGTCCTCCAAACAAACTCTGGGTCGTCCTGAAGGTCTGGATCCCTGGCTCTTGGTTTCCCATATTTGTCATGTTAGACAATCTTCTCCCCTTCTGCAGACGTGGCCAAACCATCGTAACTGGGACTGTTCAACTTGGATCTGCAGGGGCTGAGTTTTGAGGACATGACGTATCGTCTGTTTGCGGACCATGTCTCCTTCTGTTACTTCAACCACCTTCCTCAGATACCCCATTTCTGAGGTTTGTGGGTTTACCCATTGCCCATGACTCACATCCATAAGTCAAGACTGGAATATTGGTGGGGCGGTATACAGCCATCTTCATCTTCTTGCCAATTTCTCTTTTGCTGAGAAATCCTTGATTTATGGCCTGAAAAAAGTCTCACAGCTGCTGCTCTTTGGGTAGCCAACTCTTCTTTGATGCCTCCCTTCTGGTCTATGACACCTCCAAGATATTTAAAGTAGCTGACCTGCTCAAGGACCTGTTCTCCCATATAATCTAAATACTGGCATAAAATAATGTAGCCACACTGATCAGACACTCACCATCCAAATTTGTAAGAATGAACACTGTATCCAGATCAACCTCCAATCTTTTGCCCAGTTTTTCTACAATCTCGGGGTTATTGATTGGATAGACCGCAACATGGTCTCCGGTTTCATACCTTGAAAAAAAAAAAAAAAAGTAGTAGAAAGTGGTCCACGTTTTACAACATCACAAGGACTTAATGAAGTTAAAAGTGTAACGGCATAGCAGAAACTGCTTTAAGGTAGTCAAGTTTTAGAGACATGAGGTTGTACATGAGGTTGGCAACCTCATCATGTCAAAACAGCTGCTACAAAAACCAATGATGCAAGAGCACACGAATGCTTTCATGTAGGTTTCCTGCATGGGCACCATGCTGCATTAGGAGTGAAAAGGGAAATTATAATAACGGTGATGATGATGAATCAAATGTCGAGACAGAAAAGGTGATTCGTCTTAATAGGACAAAAGGCAAAGAAAATAGCCAATGTTGTGGCCACAAGGCCTTCGTCAGGGAAAGGTACGTTGGCTATTTTCTTTGTCTTTTGTCCTCATAAGACGAATCACCTTTTTTTGATTTTTTTCATACCCATCCATTTCATACCACAGCTCCCCTCATCTTCCAAGACAGAAAAGGAATGTTTGCATACCCAATACAGCATATCCCAAACAGAAACATGTACGTATATCCCAAACAGAAACATGTATGTATATCCCAGACAGAAACATGTATGTATCTCACAAACAAATCTTCTTCTTCTTTGATCCTTAGCCGCCGACCGTCAAAGCAGTCAGTGGCCATCACGCCTAGTGGCGTCTTGTAGGGCAACAACAAATTGATTCCACTTTGCTCGATCGGCGGCCATCCTTCGTACAGTGCCCCAACTCTGGTTTATTCTTTGCATCTCAGCCTCCACAGTCATCCGCCAGGTTGTTTTTGGTCGGCCTCTCTTTCGTTTTCCTTCAGGGGTCCAAAGCATAGCTGTTCTTGTGATGGCATCGGGGTCTCTTCTGAGGACATGGCCAACCCAGCTCCAGCGTCTGCCAGCTATGATGGTGTGCATGTCCTCTTGCTTGCTCCGAGTAAGCAGATCTTGGTTGGTGATGGTATTCGGCCAAAAGATTCGGTGAATTTTTCTTAGGCATGTTGTGTGAAAAGAGGACAATTTCAACATTTCCTTCTCTGTAACTCTGAAGCATTCCGCACCATAGAGAAGCACAGAAAGCACACAGCTCTGATATAATCTTAATTTTGTGCTTGTGCTGTATTGAGAGGACTTCCAGATGTTGTTTAGGCTAAAAAAGGCTGTTCTTGCTTTGTTCATTCTGTTGATGTCTTTGCTTCTGGTGTTACTATGCATCCTAGATATGTGAAGGTGTCTGTCTGTACCAGTTGTTGATTCCTTACTGATATGGGCTCAGGGTTGCTCACATTGAGCATCATGACCTCTGACTTCTTTAAATTTATGTTCAAGCCCACCTGCTGGCTATACTTATTAAGTACTTATTAGCCAACAAACAAATCTGGAGTGTGTTAAATGGATTACCTGATCTTTGATTCCGAGATATCCAACTCTATATGCATACATGACCGATCACCTCCCTTGTGAAGCTCTCTGTTGACTAGAATGGGAGCTAGGTAGGGATTTTTTACATCATATGGTCTGAAACAAACAATCTTGATATTAAATATGGCAAGAAAGTATTACAAGCTTGAACATTCTATTATTTTGATTAAATTGTGTTGTAATTTTTGAAAGGCACCTGCTGCTGAGCGTCAGAAAAAGATTAAATTACTTTCTTGGGAGAAAGTTTGGTTACACAGGTAATAATTAAGACATTTACTTTTCTTGTGTGTTCAAACTATAATAAAAATATATAAACAAAGAATAAATTATCATTTCTTGTCACATGACAAGAATAAAAGGTAGTCCCATAGCAGATACTGCCATAGGGGAGTGAAGTGTTAGAGACTTCACCATACTAGACCCAGCATCGAGAGGTAGGATGACCAGTTCCCTTCTTCGCCGCTTTTTCCTTCCCTAACTCAAATGAGCAGAGTCAGTTACCCATTTACAGCTGTGTAGAATGCAGCGTGTCAGTACTAAGATTCAAACCCAGCACCTTTGCTGCGAGATATCAGCCATACACTCACCCCGACAAGTAATCTCATCTAAAAGAACTTCATCTTAACAATTTTATTTTAAAGTACTGAAAACAAAAAGGAATACAAAGAACTTGAACAATTAACAAAACTTACAGAAAAACTGTACAAATATGAACTTATAAACAGAAAAACTGTACAAATATGAACTTATAAACAGAAAAACTGTACAAATATGAACTTATAAACAGAAAAATCAATGAGAAATACAACACTTAAAAATGAACCACTAAAAAATACTGAAAATAAATACATAAAAAAAGCATAAATATAGAGAAATTGTCACTTACGGCTTCTGATTAGCAAATGAGCCAACTCTGGCCACCTCTCCAGTAAATATCCTTTCTTTGGCAAAATCTTCAGGAATTGGTGTCAAGGCATACTGTCTTGTGCTGTGGGGTACATACATAACATTTGCTCAACCCACAATCAACAGCCAGAATATATATTCGAAGAGACCATACACTTGAGTTATTTTAGACATTTTTCTGACATTTTGACATTTGTACAGACATAACATTTCTGAATCCTAAGGTTTTGTATGTAAATAACGTGTTTAGCTATCAGATCTATACAAAGTCTAAAGAAATTACGCTGCTCGCATTAGATTTCTAGAGTTTAAAATTAATTGTATTTAATGTCAGACGTGTAGAGTTTAAAATTAATTGTATTTAATGTCAGACGTGTAGAGTTTAAAATTAATTGTATTTAATGTCAGACTTCTAGAGTTTAAAATTAATTGTACTTAATGTCAGACTTGTAGAGTTTTAAAATTAATTGTATTTAATGTCAGACTTGTAGAGTTTAAAATTAATTGTATTTAACGTATGTAGCCACAACAAAAATAAAGCTGGATATTCATTTCAATGTTTAATTGAGCATATTGATATTAGGGTGGCCTCCCATTTTTCAATGACACGAAGATCAGTTCTGATAAAAAAAATTGTATTGTGACTGTTTTTTTAAAACTAACCACACAAAAAACTTCACTCTTATCACTTTAAAACTCTTCTTGAAAAGTGCTCAAAATTTAGTCTGAATACTTCCAGAATCCCTTGTGTAGATCTTGGGGTCTCTGAGAAGACACACAAAGAATAGACCAACTGCTTCTTCAAGCATGTCATAAGAGGGGACTAACATGAGGCTGGCAATCTCATCATGTACAAACAAGTATCTACAGTAATCACTATTTATGGAGCATGTGCTGTGATGCAGGCTTGTTTCAAAATGGGTCAGCTGCTCTTTCTTTCTTCTTCTTTTATCCTTAGCCTCCGACCATCAAAGCAGTCAGTGACCATTACGCCTGGTGGCGTCTTGTAGGGCAGCAACAAATTGATTTCACTTTGCTCGGTCGGTGGCCATCCTTCGTACAGTGCTCCAACTCTGGTTCATTCTTTGCACCTCAGCCTCCACAGTCTTCCGCCAAGTTGTTTTCGGTCGGCCTCTCTTTCATTTTCCTTCAGGGGTCCATAGCATAGCTGTTCTTGTGATGGCATCGGTTTCTCTTCTGAGGACGTAGCCAACCCAATTCCAGCGTCTGCCAGTTATGATGGTGTGCATGTCCTCTTGCTTGCTCCGAGTAAGCAGTTCTTGGTTGGTGATGGTATTCGGCCAAAAGATTAGGAACATTTTTTTAGGCAGATTGTGTGGAAAGAAGACAATTTCGACATTTGCTTCTCTGTTACTCTCCAGCATTCCGCACCTTAGAGAAGCACACAAAGTACCATACCATGCTCTGAAAGGGGCTAAAAAGAAAGGAGATGATGATGACTTTAAGACGTTTTCACCATCCTGCACAGCTTCCAGGTTCTCTCGTTTCTCCAAGCATTTCCATCCTAGTAGTCCCTTAGTCATATCACTTTATTCTTGTCTTATGTCACACCTAAAAGACACTGTTTCCTACTATCAATTCTAAACCAGTCCTATTAATTTTAGAAGACTTTGTTTTGTCCTGTTCTTTCACGAACAGCATTCACTGTTTTAACACTGTCACTATAAAGCAGTGTTACTTTAGCTCTGTCATTCAGAACTTTCTATATTTTAGCTCTGTGCATTGACACACATTGTCAGATCATGGTTTTAAAACTACTTTATTACCCTCTACTCTACTTTCCCCGTCATGCTCTTTACACAAAATATCTCACTCTTTCCGTGTCTTTTTAGATATGTCTTCTCAGAAGTTTACAATCTTTTTAATTTGTCCTTCTCTGACTATTCTTTTGTCACTACAATATTCATGTTTATTTCGCCTCTGAGTATTTACATGTAAATGACATTCTAGAAGTTTCTAATATGTAAATCTATAATAAGGCTGTAAATAAGCTCTGCATACTGAGTCCTGCAACGTAAAAAAAAATGCTAAAACTCTTAAAAGTTAAGGTACATATGATGCTGAAGCCACTTTTAATGTTACAATGAGAAATGCTGAGTACTTGTCCGAGAAGAGTGCTATGATCTAGTATCTGATTCATTCATATTCCTTCGCCCACCTCATGGAGCAAACAGCCACCACTGTAGCTGGTCCCTTAGCAGGATGCCTGCAACATGCATTCACATGCTCTTGCAATTATTGTTTCTGTGGCAGTTTGTTTTACACGATGAGGTTTATGCAAGGAGGCATATCTGGAGTCATCCTTAAAAGAACACCAGCTAAGTACAATGCTACAGTATTCAAATGTGGAAGTGAACCTGTCTGCGAGGCTAATTACAACTTCATTGACTCTCAAAATCATCCACACATTTCCAGGGATTCTCCCTGTGGTGAAACATGTTGATAACCCAACATTGCACATTATGCTTGGAGGATTCAACTGAGCCCCTGTGGCTTTTTACCTGGATGGCTGCACACAGAAGGATCTCACTATGGGCCCATGATGGACAGGGGGAGCTGAGAATTGGCTCTGTGTAGGACGTAACAATTCCGTGGGACAGCCCAGAGCCAGAGCACAAAATTTTAACTCTGCATATTTGGAGAGCCCCTTTGGATGGTGAGGAATGCACAGTATGCCACACGCTTCTTCCTCCTAGCTTGGGACCAGATGTGGTGATCCTTTAAATGCCAGCCAAGCTGGAGAAACTGAAGCTCATGACTTCAACTCAACACGTTTGGGAATGGCAGAAAAGTCACAGGAAAAGTTTAGATTTATAGTGTAGATCAGGGGTTCCCAACCTGGGGTCCCCGCACACCCATGGGGTGCGAGATGGCATTTCAGGGGGTGCAACAAAGAAGCCCAAGGTCAAGAGTCTCATACTTAACCAACTGAGCTATCAACGTGATATTACTTTTGTAGGGGGTGCGAACATTAATCAAACATTTCCCAGGGGTGCGGGGCATAGAAAAGGTTGGGAACCCCTGGTGTAGATTATACCAAGGAGTCTTCAACTTGGTATTGGCTGTAAGAGAGCGAGAAGCTCAACAGTCCTAGTTAAACAACAACAACATGATCAGGTTGATTGAGTCTCATATCAATTTTACTGCAATTATGGTTATCTATACCAAGTTATGCCCT